>NAJI01000103.1:35023-575018 GCA_002179835.1 Calonectria leucothoes | reverse complement strand
TTATTTTATATATTAATTTTATACTTATTTTACCTATTTAAAAAAAAAAAATACCAATATTAAAATTAGCTCTTAATCCATTACTAGCAAAACATTAAATTAATTAATATAATCCTAGCATAGTAAGATTAACCCTGCCTTATATAACTAGCTTATAATACCACAAGCTAAATAAATAGCTAGCTAAATAGAATAATTAATCAATTCATAAAAACCCCCAATCTAACCCCTATTACACTAGTGTATTATAACCCTTTTCCCTTTAAAACCAATAATATTACTAATATTTACTAAAAAAGTAAATTATTTTTTATTATTAAAAGAATAAAGAAAATATCCCAAATTAATAATAACTTTATCCTTTAAGGAAATTATTTATATTACTAAAAATATTTTAGATATAATCTTAATAAAGCTTATTAATATAATTATTAATTTTAATATTTTATTTTCTAAAAAGTCTTTTTATATTATTATTAATACTAATATTAAACTAATAAAGTTTTATTTTACTAAGGCAATATTTATATTATTCTTATTAGTATTTATTAATTATTAATTATTATTATTATTATCTTTTTTAGTTTTCTTTCTATATTATTTAGATCTTAACTTAGGATTAGCCTTTTAATAGCTATTAACTATATATTAAATACCCTTTTTAAATAATCTATAGAACTTATAAGTATTATTATTAGTTAATTTAATAATTCTAGCTATATTCTTTATTATAAATTAATTTTTAGACTTTTTATTAGTACTTATTATTACTATATTAAAACCTATCTCCTTTTTACTATTAGCTTATTATAATAGGAAATTTACTAAGTCCTTTTTTATAATTTTATTTTCTTTTTATATATTATAAGATTAATTATTATATTATATTAGATTTGATTTTTTAATTTTATTTATTATAATAATAATAAATATTTTCTTAGGTATTATTAGAAATTTAATTATAATATAATTTTAATAATAATATAATTTTAATAATAATATAATTTATTAAAATAATTCTTTAGTATTAAGAAATTTTCTTAGTCTAATTTAATAAATATTATTACTAAATTATAAAGTTTATTTTCTAATATATTAATAATACTTTATTTAATTTTTTTATATATCTTATAAGCTATAATATTTTCTAAACTTTATTTATTTTTTTTAATTTCTTTTATAATCTCCTTTAAAATATTATTAATTAAAAATACTATAGCCTTTATATTAAAAATAATTTATTATTATTATTCTTATTTTATAATATTTTTAGATAATATTAAATTTATTATATAATAATTAAAAAAGCCTAAGACTTTAATATTTATTATAAATTTAATTTATTATTAATTTTAATAATTATTATTTCTTAATTTATTAAATTATAATATAAATAAAATTATAAAACTATTATTTTATAATAAAAGATTTATTTCTAAAAATATTATAATTTCTTTAAATATTATAAATCTTTTTTTATTATTTTATTTATTATTTCCTTTTTTATTTTTACTTAATATTTTTTAAATATTCTTATTTTTTATTTTAATTTAACTAATTTATAAATAATTTATATCTAAAAAAGAAATTTATAGGCCTATATTAAAATTTAGGGCTTTATTAATTCTAAAGCTTAAAAGAATTAAAATTATAATTTAGATTTCTTTTTAGATATTATTTATAATAAATTATAGTTTTTGGTAATTATAATATCTTTAGACTATAAAGAATTATAGCCTTATTTAAAATTTCAGCCAAAGAGATATATATAATAAGCATAAGGGCTTATAACCTATAGAATAATATATATATATATTAATGTTATTGGTTTCTCCAAGTTCTAATGAGCTTGGCTGTCCCAGAAGTGAATGCAGGCAGCTGCCTCAGGCTGCCACATCTCAACAATCCGCTCGCAACGTAATTCGCACAAGTGACAAGTTTTGTTTTGCACTGTCGGGAGCAAAAATAGACCCCACAGGCGGGCATCATCACGGGACCACTGACACTCACCCAGACCCAGCCAGGAACACACGAGCGCGTCGGCCAAGCGTTGGCTGGCGACTTCGTCACTTGAATACGCAGCAGGACCGCTGCTTGCATCCATTCAGTGCATCCCGAGGTCGCCATCCTTGAGCTGAACTGCTGGAGCTTGCCTTTTAGCCTGCATAGGGGCAAGCATCAGCGGGTCGTTCTAATTGTTGCGCCCTGCAGTCAACTGCAGCAAGCGTTTACGAGGCCAATCTGCAATTCTCCTACAGGTGCATGCATTCTAGCGGCATTGAAGATGTCTCTTGTCGCGCTACGCCCTCGGCGCAAACCTCGATGCGTAGTTCGCGGCCGTTCGAAAGGCACAGTCAAGGGCTGCTTTGCGAGATTTCGAACATGCGTTGCATACCGGCCCGGCAGGCTTCTTGGGTTGACTCAGCTGCGATGATAGGCGATCACCATGATGCAAATGATTTGCCCTACAAGCGTAGAAAACCCAGAGATATTGACGAGACATACAGCATCTCTCGCCGAGACAGAAAAGCAAAGCCGCAATCTGACTACACAAAGACAACACGCCCACAAGGCAATGCAGGACTTAGTCAGAATCCCTTCCTATAGTATAACCATGTCCAATCATGGCCCAGAAACATAGCCTTTTTTTTTGGGTTAAAAAAGACCGAGGCAGTGACAAGTAGCTGATCGACAAAATCGAATAGTTCTCGACCATGGTCTTTCTGAGGGGTAGTTGGAGATGTCGGCGGCATATGTGGGGGGATTCAGCCATATTACTCCATGCTGCCAAATGAAATCCGAGTGATCTTCGCGCATTCTGAGACATCAAGACAGGATTAGCCCGATCACGGCTCACCAGCCGTCGTCAACCGCTGCACAGCAATAGCTCGGATATCCAGATTCAGACCATTATACGGAGTACAATGTTGTGGGGGGGGTTTTTTTCCCGCCGCTTGAGGTTATATCGATTCACCAATTGTTGAAAGACACCTAGCTACACTTTGCGGGGGGTGCATCAAGTTAGCACCTATTGTGCTAGGGCAAAAGAAAGGGAGTTGAAACCAGGTGTTGCGGCTGGCATCATCATGCAGGTTGTGGAGGGAACGTTATCGCACCGCGAACTACTAGGTACCTCTTGGGGCGGGAGGGGCACCCGGGATCGTGGTGTCTGAATGGAAGAAATGCTACTATCGATCTGCCGCCTCGTCCCTTGTCGGCCTTAGCCCATTGTGTATCTGCCTGTCGCAGATGAGCTGTGCCGGGATTCTCTAAGCCTGATGGCTTCCGCACTTGGAGGTGCGGACGAGGCTCACTGCCGCGATAGCCCCATGTATGCTGACGGGATGCAACCCGCTTTTCCAGCGACTGCGCATGCACCCAACGGGTCGATTCAAGTTTCTCGTCCCTTCTGGCACTTGAGGGATTTTAATTGTAAGGCTGCCCGTTTGACAGTTGATGACTTGAAACGGGGCAACCAAGACCACTTCTCCATTCTGACTAGTCCAGTAGCCGGGGAAGAAGAAAAGAAAAGAAAAAGAAGGGGAAGAAGCCAGTTTGATGAGTAATCAAATTATGAGACCAGGAACAAGACACAATCTAAAACGGCGCAGCACGTTGCGGCGCTGGTGAACAAATGCAATACGTCATTGCCCGTCCAAGCCAATCGCCGGCGAGGACAACGGCGTGCTCTCGACTCCATCGCGTCCAGCTCGCTAATTGTTTCTGGCTCAATGGCGGGTCTTGCGGGTCGCGAGCAGCAGGGCTTGCTGTTACATCTGCGGTTGCGATGCCAGAATGGACTGTGCGCCCCGTTGAAGAAGCAGTCCTGCGCGCTTCGCCGGCCGTTCAACAGCGTCCAACCCTGCGGAGCCTTGCCCAGCGTCTCATCTCACGCAGCGGGCGCCGAATGCTGCCTGTCAGAGGCCGAGAGGCTTTCCCGGCCACTGGGCCCAGCTAACTACCGTTTTGGTCCGAGAGGCATTGGCGGGCTGACGAAAGAAAAAAGCAATATCACAGCCATGGGGAGGGGGAACCGGGCAACTCACCCCCTCGCGACTGATCAATACCTATTCTAGGGCCCCTGTTGGATGCAGCCACTGCCATATCGGTTCTCACCCCTCTTGGCGACAATCGGTTGCCACCCCCAACTTGTCTCAATTCAGGGATCCATCCGGCTCATGGCTGGCTGGAACCATCTGCCTGGAATCGGCACCCCCTCCCTCCTCCAAAGCGAGTGGGCTACGTACTCTGAGATCATGCACCAGGGGGGTTGCAGACACGCGATGCAATCCTGCAGCGCGTCATCAGGAAACACCTGCAAGCCACTTCTCAACTTGATATTATGTACGCCTGTCCTGGACCAACACACACAAAAAAAGCAACGAGGAGAAACCTGTCCAGATATGTACACCTTGCTCTCCCAATGCTTGCTTTTGACATGAAGCACCACAGGATCACCACTAGGATCCAGCTAAAATGCAACCCTCCTATTCGAGCGGCGTGAATGAGTTGAAAATAAAAAGAAAACGCCCCCTTCAAAAAAAGAAAACGCCAAGTAGCCTCTAACTCCGATTTTGATTCTCCAGCTCATGCATGTCCCAAAAACATGTATCCCTCGTATCGTCTTCACTTGCCCCCCTGAGCAGAAGCGCTATGTTGCACAGGAGGAAAAACAAAAAAGAAAAGAAACTAAAAAAAGAAATGTCTATCAATTTTGCTCCATCGCCCGATACCCAAAACAACCAGAAAAAGAGGGCGGGAAGAGCACGATTCCCCAGAAAAAAACGCCAATCTGTCCAACATTGGAAATCGCCGGGAGGAAGTTTTGTTTTGCTGTTGTTGTTCCTTTGCCAAGCAAGGGGCGGTAAAACCAAGTATGACACGAGATTTTGCAAACCTAGACGGAATGTCTGCAGCCTTAGGCCGCGGCTGCCTTGCTCTGATAAGCAAGCCAAGCGCCCAGGTCGGTGAGCCAATGCGGCAGGCTACACAAGGCAGAGCAGGCTTTGTACCACCTACGCCACTTCTGAGGCCACGAGCAAGCCCATCACCTGAGCGTCTTTTCAATCTTGACTAACAGCTTGCCGCCGAGAACGGGATACCCGCAAGAGTCCATTAAGCGAATGAATCGATAGCCGGTGCGTAGCCGGTCGAGCCGAATGCAAGCCCACGCGAGCAGTGGCGAGCTGACAAGTTTTGACGAGTCGTCTTCAATCTTGAGCCTAGAGCACCGACAGGTTAGTGTCATGCGGAAAAGGAAATTCGTACGTAGTCGCGCAGCCGAACGCTCGTAATGAAAACCCCGACTCCCAATGACCGAACGCAGCCAAGCAACACTTGTCGGCAGGCTGCTTACAAAGGTCCCGTCATCGCGCGCTAGAGCGCAGAGGCAACTCCGTGGTCGTATACATGACGGACGTCTATCCGCCGCCGCAGAGAAAACCCCCCCGGCCTGTGTCTTGTATTGGCAGATCGCATGAGAAAAGAAGGGTCTGGCGATGGCGGTTGTCTCCCACGAAAATAGCTTTGCGCCAATGAAGAAGCTAACATCAAATGGCCCGTGTTGGTGCTTCTTGACAGCTCATCATCCTCAGCCATTTCCGCCGCCGAACTCTCGGTCAGACGAGAAACATGTCAGATCACCTATCAGACCACCGCTTTTCTCAAATGCTCCGGTCCAAATCGGCGTGATACCCCCCCTGTTCCACATCTCAAGTAAGAGGTTGGCGCAACCAACCAGAAGTCGTTGTAAGAGTTTCGTCATTTGCGTACGACGTGTGAATTCTAAACGAAGGGGGGGGGGGGGGGGGGGNNGGGGGGGGGGGGGGGAGGCAAAAACACACAAGGATGGATGTAAGACGAACAATAACAACTCACCTAATGAAACTTAGTTCCTCAACAACCTTGGGGATATTGAGAAACTGGATGAGGGATCCCTCGGGCCCAAAATCAGGGTGGTCTGTCTTCCCGGCGTCTATCTTTTGCTTGTACCTGCACTCGTGCGCCGATTCATCCTGGTCGGATTCAGACGACTTGTCTACGTGCAACTCGACCTTGACCAAAGGCCGTATTGTACTCCCACTCCGGGTGCCATCTGCCACATCAGCCTCCTGCGTCGGAATGTGCTGGCCAGCAAATATGGTCATCTTGAGATCCATGGTACGCCCGGGTGCGGCTTCGGTCTGGGTTTCCGCCAGCTTGTTGGAGCTCTGGTAACCTGGGGGCTTGAGAACCCAGCCCTTCTCTTCCGCAAACATGCCCTCGTTGAGCATCATGCCCTCATCAATGTTTTGCCAGTTCATGGCAACCATTTGAACCCCGCCGCGCCAGAAGAGACTGGGATCTGGATTGGAACTGTCGATCCGTCGTCCAGCTGGAAAGGCTCTCATGAAGTACCCTTTGTTGTGCAGAAACATGGAGCGGTGGTGCTTCTGGTGAAGCTCAATGATGCGGTCCTCGTTGATGGAAAAGATGTGCGGTGGCCTCTTCGCCTCTGGCGTGTCCAGGCTTTTATAATGCTGGCTTGTGGTATAAACGGCCAGGTTGCCGAGGTTTTCGCAAATGGGCACCTTGTGGCCCTTTGAAGGCGCGGTGAGTGCAGTTGGCGCTGAAGCACTCGCCTTGAGACGAGGGCGCTCATCTTCAGACCCCTCTGCGTCTTCATCCTCGGCCCAAATCAAGGGAACGTCCGCAGTGGATGGCACTACAACCAATGCTTGGGCCTTTTTTACCTTGACCAGGATCTTATTTCGCAAATCTCCCAGTTTTGGGAGTCTGAATCTAGGGTCATAATCGTCGAAAGGCTTTTCCACAAGGAAGCCTGCCCACTCTTCCTTCATGATCTTGACCATGACTTCTTGTTGGTCCGGATCAGCATGAACTTCAAGGCTAACAATGATGGGCAGATCGTTATCGACAAAAGCCGCCTCCCTGACTGCTACGCATACCTCGCGGAAGCCGCAGTGAGCGGTAAACGTCCAGCCATGGGTAACGATTGGCTCGCCCTTGGGGGATGGCTGCCGTGATCGCGACCTCGAGTGTCGGGAAGCAGAGAGGCGATCGCGAGACTCCCTCGGATCGAGAGAAAACTGTGTGCTGGATCTGGGGGACGGCTCGGTATCCAATCGACTCGTGGCGCTGGCGCTGCGCGACCGGTTTGGTGACCCGCTGAGATAGGACTCGACGGCATCGGCGACCGAGGTAGCAACGTTGGGAAAGGAGCTGCCCGAAATGCCACGCTGATGTCCCTTCGAGCCTTTGGGGTTGTCGGCTTGAACATCGGCATCACCGTTCCAAACGTCGATTTCAATGCATCGGCACCCTCTCTGAAGAACCTATGGGTATCCTGGGTTAGCGAGTGGTCCTTCCACCTTCGCGTCATGACTTCTCGTATTGGGTGTACGCACATCCTTGTAAACTTCGGGGGAACTCCTGGAAATGAGCTGATTGCCAACCAAGTAAGTGTTGTGGCTGCTATTAATAAAGTAATTTGTCAGGGGTTTTGACAGATCCTTTTCGGCTGCAGGCTTGACAGCGTCCCACTGGTAATTCGAAGCCATGATGAAGTTGAACTCCCCCAATGCGTATTCATCCCTGTCCAACCGGACGACGTCCTCGCCCTGTGTATTTTCGAGGAAATCTCTGAATTTCTCGCGAGATAGAAGAGTGTGGGTACCGCGTAGTGTGTCGTACATTTTCTCGAGAACAACGTGCATCTCGGTGCTGAGGTGTAGATCCGGGGCGCGCGGGGGCGAAGGGGAGACACCCTCGGCCGACGTCTCGTCTATGGTCGGGGCTTTGCGATCGGGAAATGCGCCTTGGATGTGCTGAGGAGATGCGACGGTAGAGATGCCAACCATATGGCGCATGACGCCCATCGAGTGCTGGTTGGAGTTGCCAAAGATGGACAGCGTGCGCCGTCGTATAGGCGGTCCATTTTCGTCGCGTTCGGCATGAGAGCGCCAACGCCGCTGAAGGACAAGTTAGTTTATTTGCGCGAATCAGGTTTGTTGGTCGCGGTCGCGAGGGAACGTACAAATAGGCCGCAGCCGAGCAGGCCCATTGTTGCGAGTCGAGTCGAGTCGGTTTAGTTCCCAACAGCTGAAGCTTAGGGGGGGCAGGACGGTTGGGCGGTTAGCCGGCGATGGAGGACATGGGGGGCGACGCTGGGGAAATGTTGGCTCGGAAGGCTGCGAGACAGCTGGAGATGGTGCGATTGAGGAGAAGCACAGCGTCTTTGGCGGGTGGAAATTTGGCGGAGGGAGAGAATCGCGAGAAGGGAGGGCGGCGAGCTGAAGAAAACCAAGAGGCGAGCGAGCATGGGTTGTCGACGAGATGGATGGGCAGCATGTCAGCACGAGGGTCTGATAGGCAAGGCCTGCGACGAGGGTTGACGGACAAGACCGCAGCCTCGCGCTGGCCTCGCCCCACGGAGCGCTGGAACAGACATGCGCCAGTGGGCTCCTGTGTCGCTCATCAGTGGATGGCAGCAGCGCAGTGGACCAGCACAGCCCTAGAAGGCTTTTTTTTGGGGCTGGGTTCGCCGGGGGGAGCGCCCTGTCTTCGGACTGGACTGACCCTGGGGGGGAGAAAGACCCGGCCCGGCGGTTGCAGGCCGTGATTGGAGCCGGGCTGTTGGATTTCAACGGGGATTTGCCTGGGGTCGGAAATATGTTTGGTTCTGGTCATTCCAGCGTGTATTTCGACGGATGGGGGCTGAAAGAGGGCTGAAGGGGGGCGGTACGCTGTGTGTGAGTGTGATTGATTGTGCAGCAGAGAGGTAAACACCACGTGCGACATCAACGGGCAATCACCATGATAATGACAACCTTCTCCCCTCCCCCCTCTATTAGGTTCAATTGTGCGCTCTCACTCCTTCTGCCTGGATGCAGCTTACTTTCCATCCACGTTGCACTACAATATTCGACACGGTGTGTGTGCGCCATGGAGAGGCATGGCGACGTGGACTTTTCTTTTCCCTCTCTACCTTCTGCATCGCTGGGAGGCTGTGCCGTCGCAAGTCAGGTCGCGGCGCGCCGGGGACCTGCAGTGTCTAGCCATGTGCATATTAACCGCCGGGATATACATACACCGCTGATTTGGCGGAGAGGGAGGAGGCAGGCTCGGCGGCTTTATTCTGCGCCTTCTTTGCTTGCTCGTCTCTCTCTCTCACTCGCTCCCTCATTTCATAGCCTGGTGCGCTGTTGCATTAGGGAGGAAGTTGGATTTATAAGACGGTTCGCCACTCTAGGGTGGGAGAGAGGGAGGAGAGAAGCGGCGGCGGCGGCGGCGTGGCTGTCATCGTGGGCGGAAAAGGCGCAACGCAACACACACAGGTGCATTCAATCAACCTCGAATGATGACCGGTAATGCGACTCAGATAGAGGAACGCAAGATGCGTTTGCGGTTGAAATGGGGCGAAGGGGGTAATTGCTGTTTAAAGCAAACGCCAACCGAGTTTCCCGTGCAATGCCGGGCCAAGGCATTGCGCATTGTGCAGTGCGCCGCGGGTCATATTTGGCTCGAGCCCTTTTTCCCTCTTCCCCTTCTCCTGACGCTGACATGCTCCATGGCCGTGGGTGGACAGCGCGCGGGAGGGAGGGAGGGAAGGCCGTCAGTTCGGCTCGGGGCGGGCGGGGCCCAAGGCGGGGCTTAGGCGACCGGCGCGCTTCCTTCCCTCTCCCCGCCCCGCCTCGAGGAAAGCAAACGACGGAGCATCCTGATGGGGAAAGGGCGACAGAAATGTTCCGCGGTGTCGTGGGTGAGGTCATAGCTCTGTCACGGGCATAAGAGTGCACAGCCTCGTAGAGCCTCCTCCCGTCTCTTTCGGTTCCGACACCAGGGACAGGGCTTGCTTGATTGACATCATCACATCACCGCCGCACTATCTACCCATCTATCCCAGCTCGCCCTGCAGGGAATATCTGCCCGACCATATTCGTTTCATCGGCCCGCCATGGCAAAGGAGGATGAGCAGCAGGTGCGGTCGTGGGGGTTTGGCAATGCCTACACATGGACTGATGCTCCGTGAGTCTTGGCTCATCCATCCATCTACTCATCACTCCCCCCTCCCCCTCCCCCTCTCCCCTGATCACCTTGGGTTGTCATTTTCATCTGCACCCCGTCCCTATACAGGAGACGGAGACGGTAGCAGCGGCAGCAGCACCCGGCAGAAACGGCAGCACTGGCCGCGGCATGGCTGAGCATACAAGGCTTGGGAGGGGCGAGGAAGGCGGGGCCAGTTTTTTGTTTGGCCTTGCCTCTCTGTTCTGCATGCCCGTGGCATATATCCCCACGCCGCGAACTCCCCAATAGCACATGCTCGCACCCCAGTTCTGGGTTCCATCGCTTCGCTTCTGCACTCGGGGGGCCTGCCATTGACAGAGCACTTGCAGCAGCATTCACTACCCGCCGCACTCGCACGCTACGCTGACGACCCACCTCATTATCGAGGGCGAGCTGACGCTTTGGTACCCGCGAGAGGAGAACTGTCAGAAGATGACTTATGGAGTTGGGGCTCGGATCGACGTCGATGCAGGGAGGATCCACGAAGTTATCATCGGTAGCAAAGGATGCACGTATGTCATCGGGGAGTAGACCCGCGTTTGGCCTTGTCAAAAACATCTTCCCGTCATGTTTTGGAATCACTCTCGAAGTTTCACGATGATCCTGCGGCGCACTGATTTTTTTAATTAAAATTTTTTTTCGTGTGTATTAGGCTAAATGATGGATGGCATAGATTGATCCCAACAAATTGGTTTGTTTGCAATCGGGTGGGACGCGTTTATGAGCACGGGCTTGCGGCGCTGGATGATGTGAGCATGACTTGGCAAACAGCATCCATAACCCGGGATGAAACAGGATTTCCGGTCGCCACGAGGCTATGACCGAGGAAACATGGTGTGTTTCGAAGACTATGGGCAGACAAAAAAAGCAAACCCCGTTTTACTTGAATTCGGCATGTTTAACATGGGAAATGTAGGAGCAACAGGCAAAAAGTGAGACGCTTGGTGGATTCTAACCACCGTAGTTGGACGAACAGGGAATCGAACCCTGGACCACTCCCAGATGATTCGGACGAATTATGCTAAGGGAGTATTATACCACTAAACCATTCGCCCGGTTATTGATGTGCGAGGTGGCAGTATTGCGGTATATTCAACCCAATTCTGTGGATTGAGGGAGGGCTAGGGTTTGTCACAGCCGATCTACTCCAGGGTAGGCTGCCCGGAAGCTGTCACCCGAGCTTCCATCACCTGTCTGTCGTCTATCATCCCGCATTCCATGAAACGCCAAACAAAAACTTGTTAGAGGGGGGGGTGGTCTGTAAGGTAGATGCTGGTGCTCCCGTGGGATTTGCACGTGAAGAAAGGCCTGATTGCTGATCATGTAGTTCCGGTTAGTTTGGCCGTCGGAACTACGCGGCGTTGCTCTGCATGCTCCGCATGGCCTGCAAACACTTATCCGACACTGTTTTGGCCAATGGCTGGGAGCTGATGCGTTTGGGATTAACAACGCCGACCAGGATATTCTGCAAGTCCAAGATGCACGTCGATCAAAACAAACCACGGGACGGACAATGATGCCTTCGCACAGGACCCGATACGCTGCTTCTAGATGCCGCCAGACGACGTACCCGCTTCCTCCGGGCTTGTTCTTCCTCGGGCACCCACCCACCCATCCTATCGGAGCGCGCGCAGCCAGTCGCTCAGTCGCTTGGCTGGCATGCTGGCAGGGAGAGAGAGAGAGGGAATCGGAAGCTGCATGCACGCGGCCGGCCGGTTGCAAACACCGAGGTGACATTGGCAAAGCAGGAAGGATTGTTTTCATTGCCGCCCTTGGACTCTGCGGTGCTGCAGTTGCCGATCCGCAGCTCGCCGGCCGCTTCTTAAACCATGCTCAGATTGACGAGAACGACAACAATGATGAAGATGCTGTCTCACCATTGGCCCGTTTTCTTCGAGAGTGAGTGGGCCGCCCTCTTCCCCTCCCCCCCCTGCGGACCTGAACCCCCTGCCGAGCGAGATAGATCCTTGGATCGATCGCGGCCGCTCAGTCCATCCGATGGGGGGGAGACCACGAAAAGACGCCAAAACGCGCGAGCGTTTCCTCTTCCCCACACTCCCACTAAGCAAAGCTGGGCGATGCCATGTTTATTCAGTGCAACGTCATTCCGACCGAGCCCCAGCACGGTGTGGTTGTCCTTGACGCGGCCTTGTCTGTGAATACGACCCTGATGGGAAGGATGGAGGCAGCATGGGGGACGGGATGCGATTGGGTTTTTTTTTGGGGGAACGGTTCGTTCTCGGCATTGACGTGCAATCTACAGCCGAACGGCACATGTTGAAAAAAAGCAAGCCGAACCACCAAAAAGGAAAGAAAAAAAAGAAATAAAATAATCTGCATTAACAAAAGCACAAAAAGCTATGGGCATGAAACGAATTGTATTTTTAGGGGCACCGATGGTAGATCTCTGACAGCGGGTTGGGGGTATTATCTAACCCACGCCAAGGTTTTGAGTTGGCGAGTCCTTGCGCGAGCGTCAGTTTTGTTAGTCGTCATGCAATGGGACGTCGAGGCAAAGCTGAGGGGAGAGGGAGGACGCTGTGCGATTGCTCAGTAAGACTGCCGACATGGCGATGGCGCGTCTGCTGAGCCTTGGTGTGCATGTCAGACTTGGCGGCCCGGACGAGGGCGACATGCATCCCTGGGACTGGGGTGATATGAAGGGCTTATGCTGTGTGGTATGCTATGCCAATGCAGAATGCATGCGAGCTCAGCCACCTGCTCGCATTGCTCTCATGATAAACAGGCCGTTGCCGCTGTCTCGTGTGCCAGGCGTGCGGATGGGCCGACACGATACTGGACGAGACGAGGAAGGCGAGAGACATCTAGACCCGAGCTGGTGGTGGTGGCTGGTATGTGCGTGTGTGATGCGTGTCTTGGATGGTGTGAGACAGCCGCGGTGGGTGATGTAATTTTCCATGATTAGGAAATGCGGCAGTCATGACACGACGGATGGGACTTGGGCGGGAAGAAGGGAAAAAAAAAAAATCATAAATCAACAAGAACAGGTGATTAATCAATTCTGAATAAACCAAAAACCATGGTCAGAACAGCACAGAGCGGATCCGATGAGGCTCGGACACGAGAAATTGAGGCCTAGCAGCGAACTTTGCAGAGGAAATACGAAACCGTCAAGCTACTGGCTGCAAACGCGGTAGTATTACATGGCATGGCCTAACCACATCTCAGCTCGGATGGTGGTGGTGGCGGTAGCAGCAAGTAGTGGGTGGTGGCGGATGACGAGGAAGAACTGGGTGGGATGATGCGTTGGTTCGGCTGTGTGTGCTAACTCGAGTTGGGTTTAACGCTCCCGCGAGAGCGCGACCGGGGGTGGCGGCGCTCTGACGAGACCATGATGCCCATGAGGAGAAGGAGGAGAAGCAGGTAGCAAGGAAAGGTGCGGCTCTCCGTAAGCGGAACGTGTGAGAGTATCTTTTTACCTTTTTCTTTCTTGTCATTGGTTCTTTCTTGTGTTGTTATTCTTGCTCTCACGGACTAGCTCACCGGAGCCGATTGCAAGGGCGGCCCCGGCAAAAGCATGGGCATGGCAATGTCAAGCATTGAATTAATCTGGGGAGGATTGGCGGATGGTAAATCCAAAACCGGATTGAGTTGTTTGGGACATTCCAGCCGGGAAGCAAGTTGGGGTGGAGGCCGAGATGGCTGCCTGATTCGACAGCTTCTCCGGGATAGGTTCCTCAGCATCCCAGCATCGTGGCTAGGGCTGCCCACTGACAACGAGGGTGGTGGAGGGCCGAGGGTGGAGTGGGCAGAGTCCCCAAGCTCCCAGCTAGCTGCTAGTTAGCAGCAAGTCCAGGAACGGCAGCGCTGCTGTGTGTGTTGCGGCACCTCGTCGTCCCACGTACTTCCCGTACCTAGGTGTCTCGGCGTGGCTCGCATCGTGTCATGACGAGAAGTCTCAGAAATCTCCCGGGCGGCCAGCTAGCCCCAGCGCCCCTGGGAACGGCCTGGTGTGCGCTGGTTCTGGGCTCTTCTCTTCTGGGGCCTCGCCGGCCTTTGCTGGCCCTTGGGCACCTCCACATACATGCCTAGCTTTGGGCGGATCGTGTCTTGGATCATCGCTCATCCAACCTTAGCACCTCGCTCCGGGCAGGTATCTTGGCGATTTCTGCGCCAACGGCTTGTTTGCTTTCGTTCTTTGTCGCTGCCAGCAGGAATCTCGAGCGTGCGGCCCAGCCCACCAACCCGGCCAGAAGCCCACCCTCCAACTCGGCTGTGGCTTGTTGTTGTTTTCTTTCCCCTCCCGTCGTCGCCCTTGGACCCTTGGCCGGCTTGCCTGCGCTTGCTGCTGCTGCCCTTGGACCTCTTCCTGATCCATGATGCGTGCCTATGCCTATGCGTCTGCGTCTGCATTTGCCTGCTGCATTTCTGTGCCCGAGTCTCACCCCTCACCGTCTCCGTTTCGTCTTTGTCTCCCTGTGACATCCATCCCCCACCAAAGGCCCGACATGGATCATAAACCCCCGGCTCCACCACCATCATCTTTCTTGCTCTCCAACCTCGTTTCGCGTCCCATGTCACCTCCTTCGTCTCTTCTTCCTCTTCTTCCGTCCGCGTTTCATCTCAGTCCAGTCTTCTGCACAGCCCCCCCGCGAAGCTTCGTCTTGATCCAGCGGCTCTTCCTCGCTCGCCTTCCATAAAACCGGGTCGCGTCCCAGGCCGCCTGCTTCAACCTCTGCTCTCTCGGCCTGCAGCTGCTGAGATATCCAGAGACTTGACGCTAGATGCACGCAGGCGGCATGGAGCAGTCACCTCGTAACTGAACATACCCCCATCAGCTGGCCGAGGGATCTTTCTCCCCTCCTCCCCTCCGCCCCCCCTCCCCAGCTGCATATCCCCCTTGCCTTACACACCCCGGCGGACAGCTGAATCATGGGTAACACGCCCTCCCTAGAGGCCCCCCGGCGGCCACAAAAGCTCTCTAAGCCGCCACTCTGCCTCCAACCTCCCGACACCGCCCTTCTTGACCTTGGTGCTGCCTCAACTCCCCCTCATGGTCGCTTTTCCAAGTCATATCTTGTTGGCTCCATCCCCATATCTCCCGCCGTCACTCCTGCCAACTCGTCGCCTATCGATCACGACGACCCATTGATCGGCGCTGCATGGGCTCGAGATGAGATCGACATCCCTCTGACCCTGCCAACTGTACGCTCAGCTCCTCGCCAGGACATACGCCGATGGAGCAGCGTGTCTCGGACTACATCCTTCCACTCCGACTTCTCGCATAGGAGAGCTAGTAGCATGGTGTTTACTGATTCTCGACCTAATTCTGTGCTTACCGACTTTACACGCCCCGAAAGGTTTGTCATTCTCATCCAGGCCCCATCATGCACATACACACACATCCTCATGACACAGAAGCCTAAATAGCGAGCAATTCACTAACACGCTTCTCCCCCTCTAGCCTCGTGTCGCTTGGAAGACGTGGTTCAGTGAACTACGACGTGAGGAGCTACGAAGCTCAGCGACTAATGACGCTGGAACGGGATCTTCACAGAGACTCCATGGTGACTGATTGTGAGAGCTATTCTCCAACCGGGGACATTACCGAAAACACCTGGAAGAGCTGCCACCCCTCGCAGCCCGACAGCTCGCCTGTCACCAGGACCAACTCGGACGTGTCCTTGTATATGCGAGTTCGCCGGCGATCCATCATCCAGACGCCCGGTGTGGCCACTCGTGCCCAGCCCAGCGAGAACTCTTTTTCCACAAAGTCGTCCAAGTCCACAAAGTCCAGCTCCCGAAGCAGTGTAACTGCGACACCCGACGAAACACGACACAACTCAATTGAATCGGAAATCACAAGCCAGTCGCCGGGAACCCCAGAAATTACTAGATCTGAGCCCCTTGAGCGAGTCGTGACACCCTGCGAAGGCCAGTACAAGCAATTGGGTGGCATGAAGTTTGGCTCCCTGCGCGTCGTGAACGTATCTCCTCAGCCAAGCCCGAGACCCTCCTCCGACATTCGGGGGCAGGAAGACTCCATATCGCCCAGAGACACCACTCCTCCCTCGTATTTCGATCGAAACGCGCCATCCTCCGCCATGATTGCGCCACTGCCAACTGACGAAGCTTCCGCCGAGACCGCAGGAAAGTCGCTCTTCAAGAACCCGTTTGGAACCACAGCCGACACTATCTTTCAGAGCCGACAGGGCGAGAACGGTCCGCTGCCTGAGAACGGCAGCGGTCGTGAGTACCTAAACGCTGAAATTTTGGATATCAGAGATGACCCAAATGCAAAGCCAACCGCCGAGAGAATCCGACGTGAACTCGAGAGCAAGGCACTCAAGTCCCTCAGCAGATCCGACAGTGGTTTTGTCTCGAGCCCCTCATCTGAGGGCTCCCGGAAGCGAATCTCAAAGGCAGACAGTGGCTACAGCTCAAACGTGTCGCTTCGTTCTCTTCGAAGCCTAAAGTCTGCCGTAACTGATCTGGGACGCAAATCGCCGGAAAAGACACCAGAAAAGGCTTCAGAGAGCTTAAACTCAGAAAAGCCTGGTGGGGGTCTTCGTGTCCAAACCGAGCCGAAGATTGTGATTACTCCAAGCCCGGCTCGCACAAAGACAGTGGATGAGACAGCCACAACCCCCCCGGGTTCCACCAGGTCATCGAAGAGCTCGTCATATCGATCGCTCACCTCCTTTCGTCGCGGGAGTCTGCTCAGCATAGCATCGCTGAGCCCTGGCAAGACTCGCGAATTTGAGCCGTTGAGACCCAGGTCTCGATCAAGCCCTGGCCGACCCCCCAGCCAGGAAAGCGCTGCTGCAGAGGCTCCATCGCCGACCAAGACGATCCTTATGGCGAATAGCAGGAGTGCCAACAACCGGAGGCTCCAGCGAATCCTGAGCGGATCCCAGAGACGGGGACCGCCCAAGGTTCGAGACAATCGCTCTGGCAGCGGAAGCTTGCTCTTGAGCCCCAACCACGCCAATACGCGTGGCCGCGGCAACCCTGGTTCTGCGGCTGCACAATACCGCCCGTTTCTCCGCGATGAGAGAAGCAAGGATACGTTGAGGACCATTATGAGCGTGGGAAGCACTGATGTGCTCGGGCTTCACAACAACAACACTCAAGAAGCCGTCAAGGAGATCCCCAGGGAGGTTGCCAAGGAAGCTTCCAGGGAAGCCGCCAAAGAATCCCTTGCTGAGAAGTCGAATGCAGCTCCCACCGAGCCACCAAAGGACAGTAAGCCCGAGCGCCCGGATTTGCTGACAAGACGACGCAACTCCCTGCGAGCAGCTACACGTTCTGTGGCCCAAGCAGCGGTGGCCCTGTTTTCTTCCGACAGGTCTCCGTCGATCAAATCGTTCAAGGATACCAAGAGCGAGGATGGCAGCCAAAAGACCACGGCACCGGAAAACGCCAATGTTGGCCGACACAATGCCACCGGCTCTGCCAACCAGCTCCCAGCGAGATACAGAAACCGCAGCGACCCCAACCGCCAAAGCTTTTCGCGTCCTTCCTCGACGACTCCCGTTCCGAGCTCGCCAAAACCCCAGCCCCATGAGAGGCTGAACTCCATGTCTTCCCAAACCAAAAAGCCGAAGACATCGCCCCCAGTCAGTATGCCGGCCAGCATGCGCACCCGGTCTGCCAAAGTCTCCCGCAGCCAGGTGCCCGAGGGCCCCTCATCCCCAACAGCTGCCGAGATAACTCCCTCGCGACGACGCTCGCTTCCTCAAAACCTCCACCGCGAGTACGTCCAGAGTTACCCTCTCACTCAACCCGGAGTGGGAGCGTATGGAATGCTTCCCGCTGGCGTCGTGCCCATGAACAACCAAGCTATGCCTGGTTTCGTGGGTTTGCAGGCAATGCCTACCCGGGTGGGATCCGGCCTCTATGTTCCCGGTACTGTTGTCTCGCAGCCTCTGGTACAGCCTCTGGTGCAACCTATCGTTCAGCCTAGCTACAACCGAAGACATTCGATGCCGCTTCAAGATTCTCGCGTCAGCCCCGCCATGGTGCGGGCGAGGAATGCTGGACCCTCTCAGCCTCAGATGCAACCGCGCCATGGCGCCTCTCGCTCTCACGCACAGCCAGGCCCTAATGGGCATGCCCTCGGGTACCAGGCACCTCTCCAACACTTCCCACAGCCGCTTGTGCAGAGCGTAGACTTTGTACCTTACCCAAACGGCAATACTGCACCGACCCCGCGACCTAATCATCTTGCCCATCGAAGGTCCAGTTCACATGGTTCTCTGTATGGGAACAACCCCCCGTTCCGCGTCCTCCACAGCTACAATTCCCCCGCATACCGGGGTGTGCCCATCTGGGGCTGAGTTGTCACTTTTTTTTTTTCTTCTTCTTTTCTTTTTCTCTACTATACCACACTCCTTTGTTCGTCATGTTTTTATTTTTCTCAAGATACCACAAGGCACCAAACAGGCGGGGAGAGGCTCAGGCGTTCACATGGTCTATTTTTTTTCCTTGTTATTTTTCCTTCTTTTCTTCTTCTCTCGTTTCTTTTGATGTACTGGTTTCTTTTCGGTCAAAAGCCAGGCCAATGGCATCACTCGTTTCCACACCACATTTCTCCTGTTCAGCAAACATGCAATGATCACCAACAGTAGCAACCATCATTACCGCGACGGCAGGTTTTTTCTATTTGGAAACAAAAACAAAAAGCGGGGATATTCAATAGCGATTTTATATGATTGTATACATTCACTTCTCGGTTCGGAGCTAGGTAAAAAAAGCTTCTTATTCTTAATTAGGTCTGGGATCTAGGCTCAGTGGGTTTGGGTCGGTTTGATTCATATGCCCTGAGATCGGGGCGTGGAAGATGATGTCAGATTTTAAAAGAAAAAAAGCAAACAATCAATACATGTTCCTTTTGCTATTGACGTTGAGTTTCTTGTTTATTTGTTTTTTCTTTGCTACTGCGTGGTGAGCGTGACTGCATGCCGCTTTGCATGCCGCTTCGCTTGCTGCTTGCTGCAGTTTCATAACAACCGGGCACCGGCCGATGAACTCTTCCCCGGTCCTGCAATCTCGATCGGATGAACCTGACAGCGAGGGGAGACGGGGCGAAGAGCGAGAGAGAGGGGGGCAGTTTGCAGTAAAGGTCCGCGCAGTCCCTAACACAGCATCAGCCACACACACACACACACACATGCTACTCTCCTCGTACGCATGTAGCCCATGCTCCACGCAGGCTCGGTGCTTGGTGCATGCTTTCCGTACAACGGCCACAAGTGTGCGCAGAGCAAACTCGGCACGCACGTTTGCTTCGTCCATGGTAGGCCTCAATGTTTCAGCCACCACACTGCACTTAGTCATCATCTCGTCCACAAGCAAAAAGTGCAGCGAATGGGCCGAGAGGTGAGGTGGTCGGCTGCGGCTGCTGGCAGAGCCTGTAATCGGCTGCCTGCAGCTGGCGGCCACCCGCCGCCGCCGCCCCCTCCCTCGAGAGGAATCGGGGAGAGAAAGAATGACGGAATGAGGAGGGCGGCGGTGGTGAATGGTAGAGGAATCAGCATGGGGAGGGGGAAGGCTGTGAAAGGGCATTTCCATGTGGTTTTTATTGTGATAGGTCTCTTTTTTGCTATACGGGTAGCAATGGGGACCCAAGCGACCTCTTTCGGCGGCCATTCGAATCATGGTTGCAGCAGCTGTTACAGCCGGTGTACGGTCACTGCCTGTGTAATGACATATTGCTGCAGCCAGCCTTGCTTGATCCCGGGGTAGAGGCGCTCGAGCTAGGATCATGCCTCATGCATGCTTCTCTTCCTCTTCCTCTCTCCTCTCTCTCTCTCTTTTTCTCTCCCTCCCCTTCTGTCTCTGCCTCTCTCACTTTCTCTTCCTCACACTCTTCCCCTCTTTCCTCTCTTCTCTCCTGCATCTCTCCCTCCTGCATCCTCCAAGGACTTTTTGCTTTCATCGCGACATTGAGCTTTCGCTGACACATCCATCTTCATCATGTCGACCAAGTAAGTAAACTCTAAGCTTACCTCTCTCTCTATCTATCTCTCTCCCCTTCTAATATCAACTAGCCCGGTTGGTTTCAAGGACATGCCGGTCGAAGTTGTCCACCAGGTGGTCAACCTCCTCGTTGACAAACGGACCCTTGCCTTGGACGTCAAAAACCACAAGGACACTCCGGCAGAGAAGACGTATCGCAGCCTCCGGGGCACCAATCAGTACTTCTCCAACCACCTCGAGTCGCGCTGCGATATTGAGATACAGGTCGCTCCTGGGCAGTGGGAGCCCATTCGATCTCACGAGGATTCCTTGAAGACCGTCGGCATGGGCGTGCCTCTGGTTGTCCAGACCGACGCGGAGGCAAAGCCGCCGTGGAAGTTGCTTCCCGTTCGCCGTCTGATAAGCGTTTTCAAGCAGCCGCACATGCGGCGCTCATACCAGATGATTCCCAACGCGGACCACGATCGCTTCCGCGATGTCAAAGTCTTTGAATCACTAAACTACCATTCTTTCTGCTCCAATCTCGAGGACGTTACGCTCGTCTACATGGCAGCCGGTCCCAGCTGGGGGCCCGATGCCGCTGAGGCTAGCGATCAACAGATTACCCCGCCCAGCAACATTGCTTCTTCGGATGGGCAAGCGGACGAGCCTCGCCGCCAGGGCGCCTGGTACGGTTTCTGCTACTACGAAGCCACGCAAAAGGTTGATTTCCGCCCCTTGACCTGGGACGACGTCGAGGCTCAGGCAACCTCCACCATGGAAGGCACCAAGCTCAAGGGCGTTTGGTACTATCACCACGACCTCATCATCCGCGTCTGGATTGTCAAGGCCGGCCACGTTCCGCCCTCATCTCAGCAGTCCCACACCTGGACCAAGCTCCAAGAGCCAGACTCGGGAAGCTCCAAGCTCATGCAGCACATGGCCACGCTGTGGAAGACTGCTCACCTCTCCATCAATACCATTCATGCTCGATCCATTGGTGCTCGAGAGCGTTAAAAAAAAAAGATAAGGCCGTCAAGTGCTGACGACCTGAGTGAAACGGGATACAGACGGCGTTGGGATATTGCGGGCCATGATGGGATATCTGGCCAGGACATTTTTTGCCTTCTCTCCTAATGCTTTCTTTTATTTTTTATTTTTTTTTCCTTTTTGGCTTCACGGGACTTTCGGTTCCATTGATTGATACGGATGGGTCGGCGGTCGCTGATGAAAAGATTGGGCTACCCCTTCGTCGTAGCGACACCTGAAATCTAATACAAAACTCTTTGTCGTATCGTTACTATGCTCCCTCTAAACTCATCAATACACCACCGTCTAGCACGCTTTGCCCGCATCATTCAAGGCGAATACCTAGCGTATCTACACAATACCTCATCCATCTGTTTCCCAATAAATTCCATACCATTATTCAAAAGTAACCACATGCAGTTCACTACCATGCCTTCATTCCCATCCGTCCATAGCGACCTCTCCAGAAATAATAATGTATCAAGCTATATTATTTCTTCAAGGCCTAAACTCAGGCCCATATTTCATTATCCGGCTGCCAACTTATCCATCATACGTCTTGGCCGTGTTCGTCAGGTGCTGATTTTCCTGTTGAGCATGTTACCTTTTCGATCCACTGCTTCGCTGTGGTGTTGCGAGGCTGCCTTCTTGCTAGAATCGCTCTTTTACAATTGTATGAAAATCGCAATGGCAGCGGCCCATGTCACCCATTGACTATACCGATGGAGTGATTCACTCCACAAAAGCTGGTGCTTCTGAATCCCATGCTCAAGGAGGTTCAGAGGCCAGCAGCCAACAGTGCGGGAATTCCATACAAGAACGTTGGTAAAAGGCCCATGCCAATGAGATGTCTCTTTCGTGGGTTATCCATGACAAAAAATTGGATTGCGGAAGACAGGCCCGTGGTGAACAGGTATAGCCGAAGTAATTGGGGGCGGCGCACAGCACTGCCGCCCTCGCATTTGTATCCATTTGCATGATTGTGTTTTTCGTTTGTTCTTGTTTCTTGTCCAGGTATTATTTTTTCTTATCACATAAAGGGATCGACCAATACCATTAAGGAAGAAGAAGTTCGGCAGCAGGAACAGAGATGGGCGAGCACACGCTCCATCTGCCATTGGGGCAACAGCTTTGGCTGGGCTGTATCTCGAAGGCGTGTCTTTAATGTCTGCAGTAATTTGCGAGATTTCGACTTGGAAACAGATATTCCTAATTATTCCATCGTATCACCTTTTAAAACTTGATAGACCCAAGTCATCCACACATGCAACGGCTCAATTGGCGGAGCTACCCTACATGATATACTTCGTGCGTACAGCGTCCCGCTCTACCTGCCCTCTGCCCTCTCTTGAGCCCACATCCCATCGACGCTCGTGATACTATTTTATTTAATAAATTATCCTTAATATGTAATTATACGCATCTTGAGCAAGTCAATGTGGTGTTGCGAGCACATTCATCAACGAGCGAGAGTTCAGCTTACGCTTGTGATGGAGCCTCATTCCTTAGATTGGGCCTAGTGACCCTTTTTACATCAGCTGGCTTTCTGACATGTCGTAACCCCTGCGGAATTTTTATTCTTGCTTGTACCAAACACAGCTTCCAAGCAAGAAAGGGTGCAGTATATTCGCAATAAAAATACGAGCCCAGAGATAGTCTATCAACCAATATTGCGCCAATAATCCACTGACTGTACAGCACCGTACTTGGTTGAACATGTCCGTATACAAGTAGCATGAAAACACATTCTGTAGCATCCATCTTCTGTCCATGTGTATTGAGAACCTGGATTTTGCTATTGACTCCTCCAGGTTGCCAAAAAAAAAAAAAGAATCAGCCGTGTAGATGGGATTCTTCATCTACCGCCATGCCAGCTATTGTGCATGTTGATACAGAGCTAGTAAAGCTCCATTGTAATATAAAATGCCATCCACGTGCAGCTAGGCGAATTCCACCAAAGGATTTAAATTGTACCGTATCAATTCTCCATTCCAATTATTCGTTACGACCTGCGTCTAATTAATTGGGGCGTAAAAAATTAAGCTAATTGACAATGTAATTTGGGTCAACGGCCCCCTCGCCTCCTGGCTCGAAATTGAGCGACAGGGATTTGGGTCTCTGCTTCCATCATATGCCAAAATTCTAAATTCCGACCTGGCAACGTCGTGCTGAGTCACCAATCGATACTGCCGTGACTGTGCGAGCGCTGTTGATACGATCCGTCGTATTATAAACTCGGGCAACCTAATATCCAGCTCGGTCTCAACTCTGCGTAGCCACAACGTAGAACGAAGCAGGGACACCGGGCTGTGGACGCCCAGCCCGACACGATGATGATTCAAGCTTACGAGTAAATCTCGTCAACGTTGCGACTATTTCGCCTTCTCTCATCGTAAACCCTCGGCGTCAGCTTGCGTAAAGATGTTTACCGAAAACTCGATGGGTCTGGAAGGGACTTGACAACGCAGCACGCACGGCTTTTCTCATGGATGGATCTGGAAGCTCGAGTGGATTCCAGATGGGACCACGGTCAGAAGACGCCGGTCCCCGATCTATCTCCCTTGGAAAATCCACCGGGCCAGAGAAGCCGGCGGAGAAGAGCGAGTTTCAAGATGGATCGTGACTGGGGGAGATGAAGGGGAGGGCAGACGACAGTCTACTGCCACGACACTGGCCCGCCATTCCAGCGAGGGCGGCACATTCTTCTGCCCCTTCTCCACCTTATGGGGTTGCAAAAGTCGTCGTCACCCACATGCCGTTTTTTTATTCCTTCCCTTTCCCTCTTGGTTGGAATGAATGGGGAGTCGACTGCCGCCGTTGGGAGTACGCGTACTCGCGCTGGGACAAGGGGTCTGTGGACGGGCAATGGGCGGCTTTGATTTGATGCTGGGGACATGGATGCTACGGAAGGTCGGTGAGGTGACGGAACTCGGGGGAGGAGGATGATGAATCTGGCGATTCCATCGAGAACAGCCTCTTTCTTTTTCTTTTTCTTTTTTCTTTCGCCTCGCTTTTCTACTTGCCTCGGCCCTGGATGGGGTGTGTTTGCGTATGCTGGCATGCGACAGAGTGGTCCGACCCACATGGACTGGACAGGAGAGAGCGGCCACGGCGTTTTTACAGCTTGTCAAAAAGGAGAAGCGGGCACCACGGCAGCAACAATAGGCCGTCCGAGGGCGTTCGCGATACCGACAGTTTCGGAGGGAAGGTCTCTTAGGGCTGGGACTGAGCGTTGATTATTGCATCACCGATGATGAGACCCGAGGCTGGCTTGGCGATGACCCGACGGCCAAACGGGGTGGGGCACCCGGCCCTGGGACGCTCGGGACGCGGAAAGTGGATGCAAGCTGATAGGCTTACATAGTCACGGGAATGCGTCACTTCACCTCGCCCCTTTGAACCCTTGAATCCTTGGGCTCGCTCGGCCCCAGGGATTCAACCCCAAGGATTCGGAGGGGCGGTGGGCGGCAAGCAAGGCTGCTGACTGATGGGGATATCCGTCCCGTCTGAACGGACACGGCGATGCGCAGGGCCGACCAGAAGGGTGGGTCCCGACCGAGTCTTGTGGTTAGACACAGCCACCTTGGGACTCTTTTGCCGGAGTGAGGCTGCGACGCTAGCGAGAGCATCAACAAGCCAAGATACTACGTGACATGCGTTGGATGACGGAACAGTCATCATCGAGAACAAGGTTGGGCATCCGCGGGAACAAGCCAGGGAAAACAAACGAAGAAACAAGAGTCATGCTTCTAGCGCAAAAGACAATTGTTGATTTTCATACCAGATGCCGAGGTTGGCGAGAGTGGCTTGCCACCGTCTTTAGCTGTTGCAGTCAATCCAGTTTTTTTACATGCCCTACTCTCTATAGGGTATGTATCAGCGCTTGGCGGCTCCAACGTTGTCCAAGTTTCCCATGCACACCCGTGGGATGACGGGATGGGATGGATGGATGGATGACGGTTCGCGGTGGGTAGACGGGGTTTGCGACAAGAAATCAAGCTCGCTTGGCGGGGTGGCCATTGGCTGTTGGGTTAACCTTGATGCAAAGGTTGCGCGACGACAAGCCTCAGTGTGGGCACTGGTTGCACCTGGGCCCAACCAACCTTTTTTTGGTTTGGATTAAGGGTGCGCGGGGGCCAAGATGAGCACGTTAGGTTTGCTGGCAGCCGACAAGCGTGTGATGATCCTCCCATGCCATGCAGCGTGGTGCGGTGGTGCAGTGCAGTGCAGTGAACGAATGAATCGGTCGTGGTGTCTCCCTTTGACTGATGTCGGTTCAGTGCCTGTGGGTGGAACTTGCTGCTATTTTAAGCACCCCCGTCCTGACGCCCCGACACATGCAAGGCCCCTGGCACGGGCTCGCTTCTTTCGGACATTGGTTGATGATGGGCATCACCGATGGCCGAGACGAGTTCTGGCTTGGCTCCTGTCTGGCTGGTGGCCTGGTCTGGTCTGGTCTTGCGATTGACGTCTGCTGTTCATCTTGTTTAAGGATGACACGGGATCGACACCGTGCCGCACCGTATTTTGTGTGTTCCGAGCGACTGCTGCTGCTGTTGTTTTGTTCATCGTGAATGGCTGACGAACGACGTGCGACGCCGTGTGCACAGCCCGCATTCCGTTTTGGGACACGACCATCTGTTTCGATGCCGATGCCGATGATCAAGATGACGAACATGTCCTTATGCATACCTTGTTTGCACAAAAGGAAAAAAAAAAGAACCTACGCCAAATAGGCAAGGAATCCAATAATCCAATATCGATGAAGAGCACGGGTGTTTTGAAAAGCGAGAGACAAGCTGTCGCTTTGCGGTAACCATCCCTTCCTTTTCGTTGGGGGACAGCCACTTAGCCGCCACGGGGGGTGCCACCATGCCGCACGATGGAACAGCATGTGCACTTGTCATGCCAGGGACGGCGAGTAATTGCCGCCAAAGGGTTTTCAGCTTTAAGCCTCCGCGGGGGAGAGCCCATTGTTGAGGCCATACATAAAACATGGCATGTTGTATATCCCCGTCGCGCCGTGTATCGGGTGTGCTGTCCCTGCCGCGTAACGACTGGCTGCTGGCGATTCCAGCTCACCAGCGACTTGGATGGCCCCCGAGTCAACGTGCTGGGGGAAGCATTGTTGTGGTCGTCAGGGGTGTGGGGGGCGTTTATGGATGAGGAGAAGGGTTAAAAAAAAAAAAAAAACCACCACACCTGCAGAGAGAGGCTTGGAGCTACAGACTCTACATCACCGGACAAAGTATGCACTCCTAAAAAACAACAACCCGACACTAGAAAACGCCAGGGTCCTTGCCGGCATAAGCATCGCATCCTCAAGCCGGCGCTAGTCAGCTGAAGGGCTCCCAGCTGGAACGACGGTTTGGGAGGCACCGAGACACTGAGAAAGACATTGTCAATTGTGTTTTATTTTTTTTGTTGACTTGCCCCCGTGGCCTGTCCGCCTGGTCCGGCGTCTGGGTCCCCCGGTCCGGTCCGGTGGGCTGCTGGGGGGGCGTTTTCTGGGCGTTTCTGGGCGGCCTGCACCTGCACAGGCGGAATATTCGGAGAAACGAGAGACAGAGAGAGGCTTGACACGGCGCAGGACAGTGGTAATTTGCAACAGGGCAAGGCAGGGCAGGGCAGGGCAGCAAACGTTACATGGGCGTCTCGTAAGATTTATTTTTTGATGCTCTGGCTGCTGCAGCTATGTTATTTCTTGCAGAAAGCAGAAAGAAAAAAGAGGAAACTGCGCATTAACGGGCATTGCATCGAGTCCCCCCCCTCCATCTCCATCCATCTGGCCAAGGGTACCAAGGATAGGGGACCTGAACCGAAAAAGCGGGTACCCTACTGTGCGTGCAGCTGCACAGCCTTCGCAGGCCATCCCATATTCATTCAAGAGCCATCGCAGGAGAGGGACTGTGCTATGTCAGGGCCGGCGAGGAAGGCCTGGGGCTAGCCAACTAGAGTCGCCGCTGGGCTGACACGCTCGAGCCGTGTGGGTGGGAATACGAGAGGCCTTGTGCCCGATTCGATGGCCCGTGTCAGGTTTGTTTGTAGGTGGCTAGCGCTGCGACTGCACTCCTGCAGTGGCACCTGCACTGGTCCCCTCGACCTCGACTGGTCCCCCAGCTGCTAAAACCCACTGGGACAGTACCTACGACGCAGTGCCTCCCCACTGGCACATGCGTCTGAGTTGGGTTAGCTGCGTCTGCACCTCTGCCCACACCCGCACACGCCCCCATCCATCCATCCCCATCCTCTCTGTTCACAAATCGTCGCTCGCTTTTTTAATCCTGGCTACGCCTCCTCTCGTGACTCCCGCCTCTCTCTCCTCTCTCTCGCTTTGTTTAATATCTTATTTTCCTTTTTTCCCTCTCGCCGTGATTCACCTCTAACCCTCTTCCTTTTTATTGCTCTCGCCGGCTCCTCAACGCCATCACTCTCGTTTTCAACACCTTCGTTCCTCGTACCTACATCGCGACCCTCGCCCGTCTCGATTCCTCTCGCTAGCTTCTCTACCTTCTTCCACCGACGATCGAAACGACGACACCTCGTCATTGCGAGCCTTTGTGATTTATCAACCGTGACACCCTCTACAGCTCGACAAGGAGCCTCGCTGGGTATCCGGACGCAGCTCCAGGCTCGGAATACGGCCTCGCCGCCTTAAACAGGCACCGAGAGGCGTCGCTTGCGACTCGACCGTCTCTTTCTCCCCGCCCACTTTTTCCCTCCATCTATATATCCATCAAAATGTATGCCTCACGCCTTTTCAAGCTACTTCTTGTAGCTCTCTCAGTCATCTACCTCACCGAGGCCTCGCGGATCGACCTCACTCACAAGAACGGCCGCCTCGTTCGTCGAGCAACACCAGGCGCCAGCGACGATTCCAGCGCTGGCCAGACCGCTGCCGCCCCGAGTGCAACGGCTGATAGCGGCTCTTCGGCCGCTGCCGAGACCTCGGCCGCCGCTGCGACTTCCGAAAAGGCAGCCAGCGCAACCTCTGAGAAGGCGGCTGCCAGCTCTGCTGCTAAGACGAGCGCCAAAGCTGCCGAGACCACACAGGCTGCTGCGACTTCTGCGGCCGAGAACAAGGCGACCAGCACAGCTGCTGCTGCGGCCTCGTCCAAGGCTGCTGCTAGCTCCGACTCCCCTGCCGCCTCTACTGCTGCTCAGGGCTCTGCAGCCGCCACCACTGATGCCCCTGCTGCCAGCAGCTCCTCCGACAGCAGCAGCGACAGCCAGTCCACCGCTGACAGCAATGCATCCCAGACCACCCAGAGCATCGTTGTTTCGACCAAGATTGCTGTCGTGACCAAGACCAACAGCGATGGATCCAAGGAAACCATGACTTCCACCAGCCTCACCACCTCGACCCCTGGTCTTAGCTCGGATGGTTCTAGCGGCTCCTCGTCTGGCATGTCGACCAAGACTCGCAACACTGTCATTGGTGTTGTTGTCGGCATCGGTGGCTTCATCATTCTCGGCGGCCTGGGCATTGTCGCCTACAGAATCTGGGGTCGCAAGAAGATCAACGACGAGGCCGATGGCCTGATGGATTTCAACAACACCAGCACCTCCTACCACAGCGGCTACGGGCCCATCGAGAAGACCGAGCCCAGCGTCAGCCGAGAGAGTGGCGGCCGAAGCCCCTTCCAGAACACTCTCGACACATACCATCAACCAACAGCCGTGAACGCATCGTCAAACTTCTGATGAACCCACCGCGAAGGGGGCACTTTCCAGTATCACCTGAGACCATTTTTCCTGCATACTCTTACATCCGACTCATGGGTTTCTCGTACTTGCACAAAGGGCGTTCCGGATATGACACATTGTGGATATACTTTGATCATGGGAAATTATAGAGGAAACAGTACGTGTTGAACAGCGTTACTATCACAGCCCGACGGCCGTGACCGGATGGCGTAGCATAGCCCGGCCATCTGCTTCGAGTTGAATCTGTCCAACAGAGACTCTTGCTCGGCCTGGGGACCTTTGGGCGCGATGCCAACCTGGTTTCTCTTGCGGGTTCAGAACAGCTGACCTGTATAACCTCGTTGAGATGCAGCATCGCGCAATATCTCCTTTTTCTTGCCAATCAATGGCAAACCGACTCAGTGACCCATCCTGACTCTTGGGCATCTCATGTATCTACTCGTACTACAGATAATAATTGAAACAAACAAAGCAAGCGCTGCTTGTCAAACATGAAAATTTCGTCTCTACTCTGGTGATCTGCAATGTCAAGTTTCATTTACATGTCTCCTTCTGGTGCACAGCGTGGCGAGACAGGCTCCTGTTTCAATCATGTAACCTCCACGTGGTACAGTTGTGATTCCCATAGAATCACATTCTTTGTTGATGGCAGCATTGCACTGCTACAATGCCAGAATGAATGTGATTCAGGCAGGACTGCAAGCCCCGGCCGAACGCATCAACCCTCCATCACCTATCTTGCCCATCAATGCTGCTTTCTAGCCGTAACAGCCTGCCCGCGAGGTGCAGCCCCCTATTCCGGGAACCCGCTTTGGCCATGCTTTGCTAGATGGGAGCTTGTGCACCATGCACTCCCGAGGGATTGCGCAGATGAAGAAGGCACATGCTCCCGGGCCCTGTTCTTCCTCGTCTAGAACCAGTGCCTTGGATCCTGGCGTTCCGTAATGATGAGCCACCCACCCCCCCTCCCGTCCTTTCTGATGGCGACAGCGCGGCTGTGTCATGTTTATTAAGCGAAAAAGAAAGCGACAACCACCTAGGGCCGCCATCTATCCGATTTCCCGGGTTTACGATGCGGATATGCTGATCGAATCTACAGCTCGATTAGGTCTTGATCGGCAAAAGTGGGAAATATACTATATTCCTGGGGTGGAAAGATGGAGACTCGTCGCCGTTGATCGTCAAACTCTATTTTATTCGTAACTTGTTCGTACTGGTAGCATGCCGGTTCCAATGCGGTAAATTCGTTTCCATGTAACGGTTGTGTTATTGTTGCTTGTCGTTTACGTCATGGTGAATGTCTGGCTGTCGTCGCTAATTGGAGAAAGAGCCTCGTGGATTATATCATGAAGAATGTTCCACGCAAAGGGGAAAGGGGCTGTAAACACAAAGCCTGGCTCGCGCGTCTCAAGCAGATGGCGGGTGATGGGCACGGGAATTGTGTGTTCATCATCGGCGTTGATCTCGTGCCTTGCATGGCTGTGACGATCCGTGCAGGAAGGAAACAGCTCGACATGGTTGCCCGTAACTCGAGTCCCCGTGGTGCCATGGCCCTCGCACCAAAGGGATCAATGGAAAAGCATATTCATGTACTTGGATAGGGATTATACACATCTTTGAATGGCACAATTCTTGTTGATAATGGTCAGTCACCATTGATCGAAAACGATTCTGGCATTCCGGCCGTCGAAAAAGGCCCTACTTACAAGCACTTGGATCTTACATTTTGAGTAAATAAAAGACAAAAACAAAAATGAAACAGGCTAGGTATTGCTCTTATGGACTGCAGCTATAAATGATACCAAGAGCCATGCACTATCATTCGGTCAGCGTGGGTATATATATGTACAAGATAACTCTTGAACAACACCTGAATGAGCACAAACCAAAGACCATCCCTTGGAATCATAGCCGTACCGTTTCACCCTGCTTCAAAATTTGGATTGTGTCTAATTGTGCGGTTTTAAACCAGACTTTTGTTTCTTTCGACAGACCCTGGTTTCAAATGATGTATGACCGCATCTTTGCCACCTTGACCCGCAAGTGGCGTCCACGAGCCCTTCAACCGCGCAAGACTTTTCAGATGCTGCGAAAGACGGGACACAGATGGTCATCTTCTTGCACTGCTGGTCCGAGGAGGTCAACTAACTATGCCCCGCACCGTGAGAGTCATGCTGTGGGCGGTGTTTTGATGATCCGTGATGCCCAGGATTGCTCCCCCCAGACTCGACTACACAATGAAAGGGAAGTTGGTTGTAGTGTGTATCCATGACGAACGACAGACCGCTGGTGGTGAGATGGCTAATCTGCGGCGGTGGCTTGGTGAGCTGGTCATTTGTGAATGACTCTTGCCAGAATCTAGTGGAGCAGTCCGGCCGGAGACTAGTAGTCCTAGTCAGGGGCATCGAACTGTTCCAACCTTCATTAGTGCTCTCGATCAAAGAACCAAGGCTTGTGGAACTGTATGTGGCGGTGATTTCTGACGAGGGGACTGTCAACGGCGTCATGTCCCGCAAGATGCTCGCCCCGGCCCACGGGCATTTCTGTTCAAAAAGGGTCGTCTCGAAACATGTATTCACTGGGGACTTGCCTGCTTTTGTACTGAACAAAATGTAATAAGTTTTCTTTTTTGCTTGCATGACGCTGAGATCCGATTTGTCCCTGAAACCACTCCTGATCGCAAGCAACGTTTGATAGCGCACGCCTCGGTGCGCCCTTTTGGCGGGCTCGTGGACTTGAGTTTGGTTCACGGGGAGCGACTGAATGCGAGAAGGAATCACACGGGGCCACACGGTGCAGAGATGCATTCAAATGAGTTAACCACAAGGCGCACACAGCTCAGCCCTTGGGTACAGGGTAGAAGTGGCTGGATGTGAGCGCTGGTGGCGTGGTGCAGAATCAGTGGCCCAGAAACACACCGAAAAGCCTGATGCAAAGATCACGCTGCGCTATTCTCATTTACTTAGGAGCGCTGAAAAATGAAACGAAAACAATATTACAGCTGAATACAATCTTGGGATCATCTTGAGAATTTGGACTGTTGCAATTGCCTTTCACCATTGACCAGCGCTAAACTCTGAATTTGCCTTGGTATAATTGCAGCAACATGGTTCTTCTATACTTAAAAATATAAATACTAACCATTGTTATCTTGCTGCCAGGGTTACTTGCAACACATTATCGTGGTCAATTGTCCTAGTGTCAGGTTGTTATGTAAATTGGTCACATCTCTCCTTTTTCCTATCCGCCTTGTCGGCGCACTCCCCTGAAAGTTGCCTTGGAAGAGATGCCTAATGCCACAAACTGGTGCCAATAGAAACCAGCGCGGTTCTCCTATGGCTCACAACCGATTGGCAAATAATCAAGGGGTCATCATCCGCCACCTACGCTGGTCTTGGCCGGCTTTTCGCAACTCGCTGATGGAAACAGCGAGAAGGGTTCCAGGAATGATATAAATATGAGGACATGTGCTGTGATGTAGCGCTTGACAAAAAAAGGTCACTGTCCGCATGAGGAGAAAAGAAAAAGGGGTCGTGTTGTTCGTATTGCCATTGGATTTGGGACTTCCCTCAATTCCTGGATTGCGAAGCCAGCGATCAATACTTTGATCTAGCGCGGCCTTCTTATACGCAGCTGGACTTCTACAGCAGAATGCGCTAGAAAGCTGTTAGTCCTGTGCCAAGTGTCTCAGCCAGCTCGGTGACAGCGGCGACGAGACATGCGACAGGATGCGTGTTTCAGCAGCATGCTGTCAACCGCAAAACCCCGGGACGGTCGCAACCCGCCAATGGGCACCTGTCGACGGTGTGTGATGAGCGCGCCAAAGGTCACAGCATGTTGCATTGGAGGCCAAAAGGATCAGACCTGTCTGAGGTTGTCCGACGCGTGATGGGGCCCTCAGTACTCATTTATAAGATGGTAGTATGCGCCTTCTCCTCCCTCGTTCCAAGACAAAGAAGCAACCCGGCCCACCAATGGCAGATTGTTTGTGGCGCTGCGTTGTCAACAGGCAAAAAAACCACCAAAAGTTCTACATTCCTATCGGTTGATTTCCCTGTCTCAGTTGCCATGATGTTTTGGCGTCCACATATGTGGCTGTCGTCGTTGCTTTTGCTCAATGGGCTGGCGCGCAGCGGCTGGGACACGGAAATGCTCGACGAGTGGGATCTGAGGGAGGATCTGGACTTTGAGTTTGATTTGATGTACGGGTGGAAGATGGGCAGATGGGGAGATTGAGCATAGCTCAGGTGGCCACTTTTTGTGAGTTTATCAAGTCATGCATGCGCCCTTTTGGACGATGGACTGACCGTGCTCATCAGACAAGCAATTACGCAAGCCGGCTGCGGATCAAGATGAAACCCACAAATTCTTTCTATCGGGATTCCGAAAATGAAAGAATTCCAGATGAGACTATATTTCATTGCTCGCGTTCGGTTCACCGGGAGCGACCTGATGGGGTACCGAAAATAGGCACAGCTGAGATCTAAAAGAAGCACGGATGACTGCATGCACATGTCGCATATACAACTAGTTATAACACAAAGCTTTTTCGGGGGCGGGAGCACATCCATCTGAGTGAGGGATACGATCTGACCAGGGTTCTTTGTTGCAGGTGGGAATGCCAAAGGACACGAGCAGGAACAGGTTCGTGAACAAGCAAGAGAACAAGGGAGGCAGACCACGACGAACCCGGCTAGCTGGAGACGGGTGGGCCGACGACATTGTCTGAGACACACAATCTGGGGTTGGCGACAAGATTGGATGGAAGGGAAACGCGCCAGGCTGGATTGGGCGATGTGGTATGGTGAGAATGCATGTGTTGGAGGGTGACTTGGCACGTAGGAAGAGACCGTGGTGAGAGCGAATGCCAGCGTCAGGACCTATTGGGGCAGCGAACGTCGCAGGAAACGGTTGTGATGGCCGGCGACGCATTTCCGTTTCCCTCGAGAAAACGTTTGTGATAAAGACGTCTGGAGCCAGCCGCCCCTCCCGCGTCGTGCCCGGGACACGGGACCGAGATGGTGGACCCGCCCATCATCATGGTGGCTTGATTGCCCAACGCACTTGCCATGGTCGTTGCAATGACGGGAAGCATTGGCGTTGGCGCTGGGTTGGGCTGAAAAAGAAAAAAAAAGAGTCAAGCAAGAACGAAGAGTCACAGTCACAAGCCAAGCGAGCCCGTCCAGCAGTGCGCACGCGTGCAGGGACAGTCCTTGCACAACGCGACGCCAGGTCTCCATGACGCCTCCACTTCTTGCTTGGGCGCAGATCGCTGGCCCGACCCAATTATGGTTGGGGGCCTGTGCAATGCGGATGAAAGGGGACGAAGGAGAGCGAATTGGGAAACGCGATGTTGCATTGCTTGAACTACTGCGGCCGCGAGCGACTCAAAGTGTCTCTGCTTTCTTTTCTTTTTACCGCGACGAGCCACCCATCCGGATGCGCACTGCAGAAAGAGTGGGCGGGAGCTGCCGCCGTTGCTCTCTGGATGCCCATGGATTGGGAGCATTGCTTTGTTAATTAACTGGCTGACGCCGCCGTCATCATGGCTGTCATGAGCGGGAGACCCTGGGTTCGAGGAGGGTGGCACACTTGGGGGGACGGCATTTCCAGTCCCACGTGCGATTTATAGAAGAAGAAAAAAGGAGGCTTTCGAAATTGAAGTGAAAGCGAATGCACAAAAGCTCTTGCCTCTCGCCATGGTACCCTTGGCCCTGGGCCTTCGCTTCACACACTCTCTTTCCTTATGCTGCAAATCCCAACGAGGGAGGAGCTAGTTGACCAGGCACAGGTGGCACAGGTGGTAATTGAACATGTGCGTCACTGGCACTGGCTCTGGGCGCGAAACATTCCCACCTGCTGGGTGACGACACAACTGAGACGGTGTAGAAATGTCATGGCAGGCGGGGGAGGACGACCGGGTCTGAAAATAGCCAGCGCTCAAGACTGCAGCCGAGATCTGACTGAGTACACATTTGTTTTCGTCCCTAGACTTTGCTGGCCTGCAAACCGACGTGTTGCGTTGCTGCTGCTCTCAACTTTACACGTTTTTTATTGCATGGCCAGGTCATGAGCGCGAGGCGCGTGCGAAGATCCCCGGGGATTATTTTTTTGGTTCATTTTCCTTCAACCTTCTTCTCCAGTCCATCCCCCCTCAAACTACCACACACCCCTCCCCTTTCTTCTCCTCAAAATCATGGGTGCGGAGCAGGCCTAGCATTTGGCCCTCCAATCTGCTCGCTCGAAAGCAAAGGAAAAAAAAAAGACGGACAAGCGTGAGAGACAGCAAGGGCCTGTCCAAAGAGGCTACGTGGTTACTCTGTAGATAGACGGACAATCCAACCCAGGCCCAACCGACCGGTGTGGTTGATGCCAGCGAAGCAAGCTTGCTGCTGCAGGTTCCAAGCATAAAGCAGACAGGACAGACAGTGGCCGCAGAGAACATGGCCACCACCAGGCGTTTGCGTGGTACCTGCGCCACGGGCCAACCGTCGACTGGAATCCAATGTATCGCAATATCATGCCCGCCCTTTCGCCCCCTATCCACAAGCCCACACCCCCCTTGGCGAGATTACCCCGGGGCCAATGCGGTGCCTTTCATAGCGGGCCTCATTAAAGAATTGGGGAGCTGCTCCATGGTCCGTCCCCTCCGTCCCGCGACCGGACTCCGGCTGCTTTCCCATCTCAGCTTGGCCTCAGTGGGCTCTGTGGGAGTTTTTTTTCCACGGGTTCGTAGCCTTCGCTGGGTGGTGCCTGTACTCGCAGCAGCCCCCCCAGTGGACACCTTTCCATTCCCAGCGCCGGTGCGTACCCCCCCCAGGTTTGCATGCACCCACTGAAATGGGACGCAGCGGTGGCTGCTTGCTTAGCCTCGAACCTCTCGTGCTGCTGCTGCCAAATCTGGGTCACTCTGGGCCACTCTGGGCTCACACGCAGTTAGCCTGCACTGTAGTAGCAGTAGTGTCTGTCTGTACTTAGTACTCTGTACTCCGTTCTCCGTACCTCCTCCACCGGGAACGCTTCAACCCTCGAAGGAACTCGACCGCCGCCCTTTCATTCTCTCTTCCTTTTTTTCTCTTTCTTTCTTCCCTCCCCTCCCCCCTTGTCCCTCTCGGCGAATATCACACCCTCGATGCGTCCGGCCGCACCGTCATCGCCATCTCCCCGTCTGGCCACTCCTTTGCTGTGAAGCCGTTTCCTTTCTTTTAGAGCTCGTTTGATTTTATACCACCCCCTGGAGGCACACACCCCCCAATCCGTTTCGTTTGGGAAATTTCCCACGCAGCGTTCAGCGACGCCATACAACCCCCCCTTAGTTGAGAAAGCGCGTCGCGTATCTTCTCCCCTACGGCCACGCAAGTGAATACTGCGTCCTGCTTCCTCCTTGGCCATCGAGTTCGGATTTGTGCAAGCGACGGACCTCGAGAGACGCGATATTCGAGACTCAGCTGCAGGCGACGCATCCCTCGTCTGCACTGATCTCCCTGGGTAAGCGAACCTTCCTCGCCTTTTCTTTTCTTTGTCTCGCTCCCGCCTGCCATCCGCACTTCCCACAGCAGCAATCCCCCCTCGCTCCAAGGTCCCACAGCATGCTGACCGCAAGGCCCCATGGCCTCGGCTTGAATAGTTTCCCGTGAAGACGTCTTCTCCACGGTTGCCGGCTGCTCCTCCTCCTGCTGCGCCGGCACAGGACGGCTCTGGAGCCTCTCCTCCTCGACCTGCGGGCCCGGCATCTCCTGCTCTTTCCACCGCCTCCACGTTTGACGGTGAAGAGGAGGTAGTATCGTCCCCCGTCCTCCCCCCGCTCCCAGCGCCTAGGCTCCCGGAACGAGCCTTGGAATTGCTGAGGACGCCACCTTCGGGTGCTACAGACGATAACCGATTCGGCACAGCCAGCTGGGGTTCTCCGTATCCCAAGTCTGATCGAAACCTCAGACGCCAGAGCTTCAGCAGCGAGGGCTCTGACGACGCCCCAGTCCACCAGCTCGACATCGAGACCCCATTTCTTCGTCCGGTCCCCGAGCTTCTTCTTCAGCCTCACACCGAACCTCAATCGTCCGTGAGCGCCGCCGCCGCCGTACTAGCGAACCGGGTGCGCCGCCAGACGCTTGGGCTTACAGAGGATTGGATTCGCACGCACACCACGGACGACCGTCACAAATCCGAAAGCGGTCACTGGTTCAGCGAAGGAAGTGGAAGTGAGCACTCTTCACTGAGCGGCTCAGAACGTGGTTGGCAAGAAGAAGGCGACTTTCGCACGCCTCGAGCCACCCGGAAAACCAACCCCTCGTCTCGACAGGCATCTCGACATCATCCGCGCGCGAGATCCAGCATCGAGACGCTCAAACCAGATCACGACCTTAGCCCCAAGACGGGCCAGAACAACAGCATGGCGACCTCCGAAGCCGCGCCGACAACCCACGACGCGATCAGTGACAGGTCTCAGGCCGCCACGACACAGGAACAGCCTGTCGCTGAAAGCCCCATGAAGGCCATCCCCGTCCTGAATGGGGAGTCCAAGATGCCCGCCACACCAACAAAGGGCCTTCAGAAGCCCCTGCCCAAGGAACCTTCCACCACGGTCACGCCGCGAATTAGGAAGAAGGTGCCATGGAAGGGCAAGAACATCATGGTTTTGCTGCCTCGCGATGACGAACGAGGACGGCCAGGCAAGGCTCCATTCCCTCTAAGCCAGGCCGGGATCCAGCGCATGTTCTCGTCCTGGCAGGAGCTTGGATACGACGTTGACGGGTTTGACCTCGAAGTCGAAGAGTATCAGCCCGAGGGCACACACGACTCTCAGACCCGCGATGCATGGCCCAACTTTGACGAGATCGAACAGGAGCGAGCCGAGCGATTTTTCAAGGTTACACTGCCAGACTTGAACGCTTGGAAAGAGTACGAGAATGAGCTCCAGGAGGCCAAGCTTAGAGCGCTTGGTGTCTCGTTTGGCGGCGACGAGGTGCCGGCGCCATCTATCTCTCCGGCCACAGACCTCAGCAGACAGCCCTCGGCACAGTACCCTCCGCTGCCGTTCTCTCCTCCAATTCCCACATCCTCTGCCTCCAGCAGCCATGCTCTGCCGGGATTCCCTCTCGCCGCTCAGTTTGCCGCTGGACGGTCGTCAGCCACGCACAGCCCCGCGCTCACCTCTGGAGCCTCGCCAGGTCCTTTTGGTCACTTTCCCGCAAAGTTCAACCCCAGGCAATCCATCTCTTTGCCAGCCAGCGGATCGCCTTTCGGTCACCAGTCTCAGCAGAGCTGGGCTGGCCCCCCCAATCTGCTGCATAGCCTGAACCGCCATGATTCCCCAGGACTGATGAACCTGAACGGAATGGCCTCGCCCCAGTCGCCGTTTGGGGTCGAGAGCCCCAACCCCTACAACATGCATCAGCGCCACCAATCTCTGCAGTTCCCCATGCTGCCCCATCAGCAGAGCTTTCCGTTCATGCAACCTGCTAGAGCCTCGCCTCGTCTGCAGGAGGTTCGGGAAGATGAGGAGGAGCTGCCGAGCAAGAGCCCCTCCAAGACCCCCGAGCCCCTCCAGCAGATCCAGAATGCCGAGCTGCAGGCTGAGATTGACGATGCCGAGTACCACCTGGAGGAGCAGCTGCGGAACCAGCTGGAGCACGAGGACTACAACCCTCAGCCGCAAACTCAGGCTCCTGTTCCCACTGCAGAGCCCTTCATCCCCGCCCACGAGCGCCAGGCCTCGGAGAACTTCCCTGTCCCTGAGCACTTCGCCAACGAGCCTCCCAAGCCGCTTGTTCTGCACCACCCCAGACCACACAGCCGAGGACATTCTCTGTCGCAGCCCTTCTACCGCGATCAGATTGAGGCCCAGGCCCAGGAGACGCGGGAAGAGCCCAAGTTCTCTCAGTTCCACAGCCTCAATGAAATCCCCGAAACACAAAAGGTGGATGAGGCCTACGAGATTGAGACGAACCCCAGCAATCTGGGCACGCCCGTTCAAGATTTCGAGTTCCCGCCCTTTGGTGGCCACCAGAAGACTCTATCTACGGTCAGCAACCCCTGGAACGATGCTGCATCCGTCGACAGCAGCGCGCCCCGTCGCTCCAGTCACGGCAGCAAGGCCTCGCTGTCTAAGCTTAATGTGCAGGCACCCGAGTTCAAGTTCAATCCTGGCCAGAGCAGCTTCACCCCTGGAGCAAGCACCTTCACTCCTGGCGCCTTCAACTTCAACAGCAACAACAGCTTCCAGCCCAACACCTTTCAGCCACCTCCGAGTTTCCAGCCCGCCAGCTTCCAACCCGCTGCTTTCCAGGCCGCTCCTTTCCAACCCGCCCCCTTCCAGCCCGCGGTTTTCCAAGCTGGTGTTGACAACAACCCTGTCTCCTCGCCCCTGGCTGATTCGGTTGGATTTGTCACCCCTGCAAAGATTAACCCCAGTGCCAATGCTTTCTCCCCTGGAAGGAGCGATTTCAGCTTCTCCGCATCTGGTCCCAAGTTCAACCCAGATGCTCCTTCATTTACGCCTCTGTCAGATGCCTTCAACAGCCCTGCGTCGGCAGCCGGAAGTGTGGGCAAGCGTGGCAGCATCTTTGGCAGCATTGATCTCTCCAAAGCTGACTTCCAGCCTGGCAAGAAGACCAAGGCGATCCCGATCATTCCCCCGGTTGCTGGATCCCCGCCCAAGGCCAAGTCGCCAAGGGCCGAGGTCGAGCCCCAGGAGGATGGCGATGGTCGCTTGATTGACGAGTCTCGCGTAAAGCGTGCAAAGAGCTCTGCTCCCGACGGCGACGATGTTCCTCTCTTTGCCGAGCAGCCCAGGGACGACGAGGATTTCACCAAGGATGAGCCCAGCGCCAATGAAGCTGATGCCGCTTTGCCTATTGATACTTCTCTGTCGTCGATTAATTCCAACCAGCTTGACACCCAAGCGACCAGTGCGACGCCTTCAGAGACGTCGCCCTCCGAAGCCAACGCAAACCGTTGGCAGCCGTTCGAATTCAAGTCTACAGAGGAGATTCAGAACTTCAACGATGCCCGACCCTTTGGCGAGGACATGTTTTCACATGGACACAAGAAGACGCTTTCCGCCACTGCTCAGCCTTTCATTCCTGGTGGCGCCACCTCACAAGAGGAACCCAAGACTGCCAGCGAGGCCGAGGACGAGTCTGACGCCTCACCGGTCGCCAGCCCAGTTCCTGCTCGCGCTTCTTCTGGTCTCGCTGCCTCTCGATTTGGCTCTGGCCAATCGCAACCAAGGGTGGTGTCTGGTCTGAGCGCCTCGCGGTACGCCGATTCTGCACCCAAGCCCAAGGGACTGGGTGCTTCCCGGTTTGCCCGCAGCCCTACGCCCGAAGAGCAGCCAGCGTTTGCTGAGCCTTCGGAGGATGTCCTGGAATCTGTCGAAGTCGAGGAGCCCGAGCCTGTGCCCGAAGACCTCAAGGCCACACATGATGACGGCGAACACGAGCCAACATTTGAAGAGATTGATGCTGTTATGGATCATTTCATTGACGACCCGTCAATGGGCGTCAACAAGCTGGGCGACGCACCAAGGTGGCAACAAGTCAGCCCCACACGCAATCTGTCTGTCGCTGCAGTTGCCAACTCATCACCTTACCGGCTCGACCCGGGTGTGGAGCATTTCACCCGCGACGAAACCAGCCTCACTCCCCGCGAATACCACGCGCTTCCTAGTCCCGCTGCTCAGCCCATGCTGAGCACTGAGCTGGAAGACCCCTTCATTGACCCCCCGGAGCTGACACGAACGCCTGAAAACCCAGCTGGCGAGAGCCAACCAGCTAGCGACTGGGATGGTGACTTTACGGAGGACGAGCATGAGAAGCTTGAAAACCGCGCACAGTTCTTTGACGGCCGCGTTAATGAGGTGGTTGGTAATTTGCTTGCGTCCCGGCTTGAGCCGCTGGAGAAGTCCCTGTTCTCCATCCAGCAGGTTCTTGCCACCAGGGCCCGACGCACACCCTCGTCGCGCCGAGACATGCGGAGCGTGTCTGCGGAGCTGCAGCAATCCGATGCCGATGATGAAGATGAAGACCCTATCCCTCGCCGCTCCCTTAGCCCCCGTAGAGACCGTCGGCTGGACCAAATTCGTATCGCCGTCATGGATGCCCTCAATGCCCAGCAACGTAACCAGGTGGCTGCTCCTCCACCGGCCGAGGAGCCGGCACCTGCTGCCATTCTGGAGGCTCTTGAAGACATGAAGAAGTCCTTTACCGCCAACATGCAGATTGGTGATGATCTCCGAAAAGTCATTGAGGAGGCTGTTCAGAGTCGCTTGCCTGCCCCCCCGACCACCAACGGCAATGATGAGGAGGTGCAAGATCCCAAGATGATGGAGATGCAGGCCAAGATTCTTGATTTGGAGCAGCGATTGTACTTTGAGCAGACCAAGGTCGAGAACGAGGTCGCCGAGCGCAGAATGGCTGAAGACCTTGCGGCTGAGCTGATGCGCAAGCTGCAGGCTGCGGAGACCCGCGTCGAGGTCGAAATTATTAACCGCAGTGTCTACGACCAGCGTGTCAATGACCTGGAAGACCGAGTCCGACACCACGAGAAGCTCAGTGAAGAGTCTGTCGCTGCGCGACGCGAGGCTGATGATAGGCTCACCGAGGCTCGATGCCGCCACGAAGCTGCTGCCGAGGAGGTCACTCGCCTCCGCGAAACAATTGAGCAGAAGGAATTCAAGCTTCGATCCGTTGAGCAGGCCAATAGCAAGTCATCCATGCGCATGGCTCTGCTGGAGGCTGCTCAGAACAACTCGGAGAAGTCACTCACCGACATGACCAACAAGTGCAATGCCATTGACACCGAGCTTCGGGATGTCCGCCAAGACAACCACCACTGGCGCGCCGAATTTGAGCGTGCTGACGAGTCTGCCCGCCAAAAATCTAGCGAGTTGAACCGCGCTCTCGACGAGCTCCAGCACATGCAAAAGTCGCTGACTACGCTCACTACTCAGCTGGAGGAGAACGACCGCCTTCGCGAGACATGGAGGGGCAAATTCATTTCCCTCCAAGAGGATATGGGCAAGGCTGCTCGCGAGATTGCCGAGGATAACGCTCGACGCATCAAGAAGGATCAGGCTATGCTTGCCCGACAAGAGGTTCTTGATGCCCGTCTCCAGGCTGAGGCCAAGACCCGTGAACGCCTTGAGGTTGAGATGGAGCGCTTGCAGAACAACGAGCGTTCTGGCATGCGTGCCGTGAACGAGTGCAAGCGCCTCGAGGGTATCATTGGTGAAATGAAGACGGAGAACCACAAGCTTGAGCAGACTGCTATGCGCTACCAGCGTGAGTTCGAGGAGGCCAGAGAATCTGGCCTCAGCGAAGTCAAGCGAACACGCATGGCTCTCCAGAGCGAAATTGACGATGCAAACAACCAGGTTAACTTCATCCGTGAGGAGCTCGAAGATCACAACTCCAAGCTTCGCGCTGAGCTTGATCACGTCAAGCTCGAGGCCGACACCGCCAAGGCCCAGACCGAGATGCTCCTGGAGGAGGTTGAGACTACGAAGGTTGCGAATATTGAGCAGCTCACACTCAAGCACCAGAACGAGATTGAAGACCTGCAGACTCGATATGAGCGCCAGGTCTCCAATGCCAAGGAGGATGCCCACAACACAGAGCAGCGCCTCCTGGAGCGCCTCAGCCTATCGGCGTCCAAGACCGAGCATCTTCAGGATCGCATCCTGCACCTTGAAGATAAGCTTGAGATCGCCAAGCAGGCTGCTGCTGCCGCTGCCGCCGCGGCCAAGTCTGCTGGTGTGGATGTTGGCCCTGCCGCCATTGTTTCCCACCCCAAGCCCGCTGCTGCATCTCGCAACCTGGATCTTCCTGAGAAGATCTCGCCCCAGGCGCTGCGCGAATCTATCATGGTGCTCCAGGAGCAACTTCAAGCTCGCGAGCAGCGCATCGAGGAGCTCGAGCAGATTGCCGATCCAGATGCTGGTACCAAGATTTCTAAGCGCGATGACGAGATTAGCTGGCTCCGGGAGCTCCTCGCTGTCAGGCACGAGAACCTGCATGACATTATCACAGCCCTGAACGGCGAGCGCTTTGATCGCAATGCTGTTAAGGATGCTGCCATCAGACTCAAAGCCAACCTCCAGATGGAGGAACAAGAGCGCGAACGAGCCATGAACGGCGGCTCAGCTATCAACCTGCCCAACATCGCCCAAACCATTCAGGCCGCTACACCTCGTGTAGCCCAGGCCGTTGGTCCCATTGCTGCTGCTTGGGGCAACTGGCGGAAAAACCTGAACTCACCAGCTTCAGGACGACGCAACGCCACGCCCTCAAGGAGCAGCCCAACCCCCCAGAACAACCTTCTGGGAGGTCTACTAACACCCCCTGCCTCGGGACTTCGCCAGACCCCTCCTGTGGAGAATGGTCGACCCCAGCCCACCGCCTTTGCTAGTACTGGTCGCCGCTATCCATCAAATACCGTGTCCGCCCGAGCGCGAGGAATCTCTAATACTTCGCAACGAACGGACAGGTCCGGACGTGGCACGCCGCCCCTGAAGCAATCGGAAGCTGAGCCTATGACTCCGCCGATGATGCCGTCTAGTGTCTATGATTCTGATGCCCAGCTGGGAGATTTTGATGATCACGACTTCTTCGAAGAGGATTAAAGCATTGGTTGTGTGGAGCAAGAGGAGGGCGACTACACTGATTACTATTGAACTATTTCCTTTGTCACAAAAACATCGAACAACGGCCGATGCATATACACTTCACATTATTACTTTCAACCGAGATTGCGAACCTAGAAAGATACCCCTTGGATTGACGTTTACGCCACGCGGAACGGGATCGTGTTTCTAGATCGAACCCTTGTTGCTGTGGATTCTACTACTTTCTTTTTCTCATCCGCCGAGCGTTTTACCGAAAAAAGAAAACCCCAAAAAAACATTCGATGAAAAGAAAAACTGGCGAGCTTGACATGAAATAAGAAACCAATCTTTAAAAAAAGAAAAAAAAAACACATGATTGCGGAACTACGGGAAATCAAAGGGTTTTGTCGTTTATTATCGTTTTATTTCATTTTTTTTCTCGTTTTGTTTGCATAGCGGTGTGCCACTGTGGCTGCATCGCCTGGTTGGGCCAGGAGAATGAGTGCGCTGAAGCGTCATGTACATATAAATAATCATAATCTACTCTCAGATTTGCAACGTTAACAATAATGCCTTTCACTAAACCTTGTCTTTTCTCCTACTGGTGATGATCAAAAGTTGATGCACAATGGAAGCTGCCACGATAGCAGCCGAAGTTTAGCTTGTATTAGAATCACGGCCAACTATTGATTCGTCGTGTATTGTGTGTATTATTACTTATTGCTTTCATACGGCATTAACATTATTTAATTGCTGCTCAACAGCTTCTCAACAGCCCACTTGACTGAAAAGTTACGAAGGTCTGAGTAATGCTGGCCGACACCAACGAAGAGAACAGGCACGTTTGTGGCATGCACAAGACTAACGAGTGTTCCAACCATGTCGCCGACAGTGTCACACTTGGAAATGATGAAGCCGTCAAGAGTGCGGACGGCACCGAATGCGGCATTGAAGTTGCGCGCCTGGGCAACCGAGTCGGTTCCGACGAGGGCCTTTTTCAATACTCGTTAGCAAGCGAAATGAGGGAGACAATGACAAAAGGGGAAAAAAACGTACCTCTCCAACCATGAGAATCTTGTCGGGCTGTGCAAACTTGGCAAACTTTTCGAGGGAGGACATCAGGCGCTGGTCATTGTGTCTGCGACCAGCAGTGTCGATGAGGACGACATCGAAGCCCTCCTGGGCGGCGTGGCTGACAGCATCCTTGGCAACAGTCGCGGCGTCTTTGCCGTAACCCTTCTGGTAGAGCTCAACGTGGCCACCCTCACGAGCGGTGAGCTCCTTGAGGTTGCGGACGTGGACGGCAAGCTGCTCGACGGCGCCAGATCGGAAGGTGTCGCCGGCAGCGATCAGAACCTTGTACTTGTTCTGCAGAAGGAAGAAGCAGATCTTGGATAGGTTGGTGGACTTGCCCACGCCGTTGACGCCGACAATGGAGAGGACGTAGGGCCGGGGCTTGCGGAGAGAGGTGACGGAGGGAGCGGTGATGGCGTCAATCTCGCGGAGGAGATCGAGCGATGACGTGGGGGTGAGCATTTTGGTCAGGGATGCCTCCATGGCGGTCTGGATCTTGGCGTTGATGCTCTCGAAGCTGCCAGTCTTGACGCCGACCAGCTCCTTTTCGACGCCTTCGCACAGACGAACAGCAGCCTCGCGGGCAACATTCTTCTGCAGCAGGTGCTCCTCCATGCCCTTCATGGCCTTGTCGAGGTCCTCCTTTGTAAGCGTCTTTCCACCGACAACATTTCTGAAGAGGCCGCTGATGGCGTTGACACCGGTGCCAAACAGGCCAGATTTGGGTTGCGACTTGGCATCCGCAGCCTTCTCGGCTTCGGAAGAGAGAATCTCGTGCACCTCATCGCCAAGATCCTTCAGGACAAACTTTCCCTTGGAACGTGAGCCCCAGGTATTGGCATCGATTTCTTCGACTGCGTGTGATCGGGTGTCGGCATCGGAATCGCTCGCAAGGTTTCCCTGAGAGTAGTCGAGCTGAACGTCGTCTTCCTCGTCGGCGAAGCCATCGGCATCCCACTTTCGACCCTTCTTGGGAGCCTTCTTGCCCTTCTTCTGTGTTGAGGACTCGTCTCCGGAAGACATGAAACCAGGCGACTGGTTCTTGGCTTTGCGCGCGCGCCTCGACATTTTGGCGACAGGACCAGCTTTTGCGACCAACAAATGGTTGCTAGGTGTTGTTGGTCGCGATGCGATTGGCGAGACGGCCGGGGTCGACTCGGACTCGGGTGAACCGGGCTCATTGGCGCCATTGAGGGGTCGACCTCGATGTTTCAGGCCAGGTGTGGTGGGAGGTTCGGCGCCTGGGTTGCCAGAGATGCCATTTTCTTCCGAGTGGAGAGCAATCTCTGGGATCGTAGCGGCTCCTTTCGCGGTTGTCTTGTCAAGTTCCTGGAGCTGTTGGTCAAAGTACTCGTCAAAGGCATGGCACTCCACGAGAGTAGTGTGTGGTTTCGTAAGCTGCTCGCCGTAAAGCCTGACAAAGATTGTCTTGATATTATCGACAAGCTTGTCAACCCAGGAGAGGTGGAGGAGCGAGCGGTAGACGGCCTAGCGAAAGTGGGTATGTGAGCGCCGAACATCGGTGCAGCCGGAGATGACGGGGGAACTTACGACAAAGATGACACCCAATTCCTTGACGAGAGTCCATTTGAGTGTGTGCTGGTCGCTCTTGTAGGGCGGGTTGGAGGCGGCCGATTTGGATTCGGTGACGGCAGAGAAACCGCCCTTTTCCTCTATGAATGTATCGGCGATGAAGTTGTTGATGATGGAAGGGTTGATAGACGAGTAGGTGCGCGACCAAACAACCACTCCCGAGGTGGTGAGGATCTCGAAAGAGTCCAGCATTCTGACTTTTGTTGGCGCACAATGATGGAGAGAATGCGACAAGAAATTTGCAAAGTGAGCGTGTTGGGGAGAAGGATTGGGGGGAGATCGATTGGGAGTGTGGGATGGAGGCGATGTGGCTAACTCTGTATTACCAGCACCTCCATTAAAGTCGGAGATGCCGCGTTTCTCCTTATCGATAGGGACCCATAGTACTTTTGGTAGGGCCGGAAAGCCAATCTTGACGGGATCGTCACGTGGTGCCTGGCCCGATGTGTCAAAGGTGGGCTGTAAGTGGCTGAGTGGCTGAGTGGCTTGCAGCGGTGCTTTTGAAACAGAGCGACTGTGGCTCGTGCCCTCCCTCGAGAGTCTGCAGGGGGGATTTCTGTGGCTAGTGTGTGGCGGGTTGCGGGCTCCCGCATGCGTCCAATCAAAGGCAATCGACCACCTTTCCTGAACAAACAACCAGCTACCAGCGTCCATCTCCGTGCCACCGCGGGCATCATCATCAACCTGTCCACAACCATTGCCCGGCGCCTTCGCATCCGACGCCTCTTCTTCGACCGCCCAAATCCAAACTCGAATTCACCTCCAGCTCCAGCCCAGTCCCAGCTCTGGCTTCGGCCTCGATTTCGCCATGCAGCGAGCTACCTACGCCCAGTCGCCCCCCCTTCACCACCCGGTCCCTCAGCATGTCTCGACCGTCCCCCAGCTAAGATCTCCACCACCTCCCCCTGGCTCGGCGCAGTCGCAACAATACGGCGGCACGCCCTACCAACAGCAGGGAGGAAACGCTGGCAATGTATTCGGCACCTACGGTCAATTCATGAATGATCCCACGGCGCAGGTGGCGGCGCAGTTTGGACAGACTGCCTTCAAGCACGGCCAAGAGTACATGGAACAGAACGTAAGTTCGCCTTGCGTCGAGCTGCGCATGACCCTGGAATTCTAACTTCGCGGCAGTTTGGTCGCTATGTAAACGTTTCCGCGCTCAAGCACTATTTTAACGTTTCGAACTCGTACGTCATCAACAAGGTCTTCCTCGTCTTGTTCCCCTGGAGGCACAAGCCTTGGTCGCGCAAGCAGGCCATGGGCGCGAATGGGCAGGAGGGCTGGTATCTCCCTCCTCGGGAAGATGTCAACAGCCCCGACATGTATATTCCAGGTTGGTCTTCTATTCAGCATTACGAAAGGTGGGGTTCTGACCAGACACAGTCATGGCTTTTGTCACATACATCCTCCTTTCCACACTCATCGTTGGTCTGCGAGGTCAATTCCGACCAGAGCTTCTTGGCTACACTGCTACGAAAGGTTCAGCCATTGTCTTGTTGGAGATTTTCGCTCTCAAGCTGGGATGTTACCTTCTTAGCATTTCAAGCCAGTCGCAGCTCCTCGACCTGATCGCATACTCAGGATACAAGTTTGTCGGCATCATTGTGACCATCGTCCTCGCCGAGGTCCTCAACCGCGGCCAGGGCACTGGCGGTTTGGTTGGATGGTCCATCTTCCTTTACACCTTCCTGGCCAACTCCCTCTTCTTGGTACGTAACTTCAACATCAACATCCCTGCGCAAATTCTGACCCGATTAGATGCGATCGCTCAAGTATGTCCTTCTCCCTGAAAACGCGGGCAACACTGGAGGTCCTATGCAGACCCCCTCGCGAGCCAAGCGCAACTCTCGGACCCAGTTCCTGTTCATCTACTCGTACGTTTTCCAGTTCGCCTTCATGTGGTATCTTTCTTCGGCATAGAGGTATAAATAGAGAGAACCCGCGAGTGGCTGGCTAATGGAGGTTGATGTGGTGATTTCGGTTCCTTTTTCACGGGGCGCTGGTGCATGTGTTTGCAGGGACATCAAAAGGCATAGAAGGGCCAAGTACGTCAGGGCTTGGCGATTGTAATGACCAATATTCGCTGTACGAATAGAAACTATTCTTAAATATGAATACAAAAAAAAATGACAAGATACAACTGCCGCCTGGAGCCAAGATGGGTGTGCCTGGGATGGTGCTGGGCCTCCATCTGAAAAGTGAGTTCTGGCAGTTGGGCATGTGCCGTGCTCACGCCGATGGACTAGAATCTTTCTGGACGACCTACTCTAAACGCTATGGCAGATATCCCATTATTACCAAGTCGTCGATCGACGGGAAGTGGGAAGGATCCCGTCCCAATGCAGAGCATACCTGACGAACTCGGCCTGTTTGAGCACAGTTTCGCGCTCACGCCTCCCATCCAAAGCCCATTCGAGCTTGTTCGGTCTGGTGGTCTAGTGGTATGATTCTCGCTTAGGGAAAACCCTACAGCACAGCTTGCGAGAGGTCCCGGGTTCAATCCCCGGCCAGACCCATCATTTTTGCGCATTCTAGCCAGGTTTTTTTTTCTGAACCCCGCGATGCTGGGTGGGATGTGGTGGAGCTTGGTTGGCGCGTGCTCAATGGTGTATGTAGGAAGCCGTTCCGCCCTGCTCCACGGCCACGGTACCGAGTGATGGGGTCACTTCAGCCTTGCTTTTTCTTCTCCTTCTATAAATCCTGCTTTAGAAAATACCATGGATGACGTGGTTTTTGCTCCTCTCTCACTATTTACCGGCTCAATGATTATGCGTCCATCATCTTGTCTCTTTATCCAGTCATGAAACCCAACGAGTGAGTAAGTAAGCGAGAAACAGTTCCGCCGTCTGACTCCAACGGGACTAGCGTCCACTCCATCCCGGCCAGTCCAATGGAAACACATGCCCTGTGCATAAGGTGTCCCTATGCAGACGCAATCACCACTTGGTCTAGGTAGCTACTTGGCTGTATCAACTTTTGTCGCCTGTGTTTCTCACCGTTTCACTCTCCTCCGCACACGTTGTCCTTGCCGTGCACTTTCCCGCCATCTTCACTATCTCCTGCGCATTGTATCTGCAAGAAAGTAGCGAAGCGCCGGGCTTATCTGTGCGACCATGTCGCTGTCGTATTCGCCCATGGTCACGGCCATGCTTCAGTCGGCCGCTCTGGGCGGACTGGCCAATGTGCTTGCGCAGGTCATCGCGGCGCACAGAAACGGGGTACGAGAGAACCCCAGTACGCTCGTTAAAAGAGGAAAGAGAGCGCAGCTAACCTGTGCCTTTTGCGCCGCCATTGTAGACCGAGTTATTGATAGACTGGGTGCCCGTGTTCCAGTTTCTCATGTTCAACTTGATCAGCAACCCGCCCAACTTTCTGTGGTCAGTCGCGCCCTCATTTCATCTCATCTCATCCCCATCTCACACACTCTCCAGGCAGGACTTTTTAGAGTCTGCATTCCCAGCGTATCCAGAGCCTGCGGCTCATCCCAAAAAGTCGGATGACCCTCCGCCGCCGCCAAAGCTGTCCGTTCGCAACACGGCCATCAAGATGGCGCTCGACCAGACCGTTGGCGCGGCCGTCAACACGCTCCTCTTTAGCATGTACACCCATGCGCTCCGCTCCGCTCTCCACCCTGTGCCCCAGATCACAAACATCTTCAAGGCCATTGACTACTGGACCCGCCCCGGGACCGTGGACCTGTCCCGCGTCGACTGGAGCGTTGCGTGGGCCGCGTCCCTCGACGAGTTTTGGCCCATTGTCGTTGCCGGCTGGAAGCTGTGGCCCGCCGTCAGCCTCGTCAACTTCTCCGTCATCAAGACGGTCGAAGCCCGAAACCTCATGGGTGCCTTGGCCGGCGTCGTCTGGGGTATTTACATGAGTTTCATCGCCGCGCAATAGAAAGAGGGAACAACATAAACCAAGGGTTTGTATTCGTTTCCCGATAATGCTCTCTTTTGAAGTTGGATAGATGGGCCACCTTCGCCCTTGGTCAAGGGGCATCTGCTGGGCTAGATTTCACAAAAGAATTCAATACTAGACTATCTAAAAGACCTGTTATAACATATATCGAGAAGGATGTGTTTCACTCAATTCAAACTGGTATCCAGTTCGTTGTTTGATCTGGAGAACTTGTGTAAATGAAATAAGGTTGCAATGATCTTGAGAGAACTCGGCGTCTCTTTTACCTCTGTCGCTTAGTTTCTTATCATACTTAGCGAGAGGAACAACAAATTTATATGTGGGCCGTCAGACCAAGGCCAATCTCGATGCTGTCCAGATCGCAAACGGGAACGTGGGCGAATAGGCATAGATGGGCTTGAGAATCAATCGAATAACCTAAACCAGAAAATGCAATCTGAACGCTTATTCATTCTCATTACGCTTGTGTTTGTAACTCAGTACGAAGAAAAATGCAGGGGCATAACTTAAAACCAGCCAATTATCCGTTGTCTCTTGATCCCAAGCCCTAGTCACAATTTCTTAAATCAACCCAGCGCTACCTTGATAACCTGCGTCATAACCGTTCCCAAATCGACGCGCTCAACCATGATGTGCATACACAAGCCTCTCAGAGAATCAAATATGGGTGCCACCATCACTTCCCGAGTCGGGTTCCAAATTACATGATTGCTTGAATTGCTGAAGGATCGATCCTGGAGTAAGTTCGTCTGCTGTTGAATTGACCATAGCACTACCATCGTCTTCATTGTTTTCCGAACTTCCTGGTCGACTTGGCGATTCATTGATTGCTTTTGGAACATACTCTTCCGCCAACGGATTGAGGCCGAGCGTTTTTCTCCACGCCTGATCAGATAGCTCTTCGGTAGTAGCATCAAAAGATTCGACACCGTCTAGCCAGGAAGAAATGATTACTTCAAGCTCTGCATTGCGCAGTCGCGTCCCGACGTCCCGAGGGCGACGCCAATGCCGACGCCGACGCCGAGCCAATGTTTGGCTGTCGTCGGACTTATCTGGAGCAATACTGATTGAGTCATTGCCTGAGGACACAATAGGGGCTTCTCTCATCACAACTGTAGGTTGGCGAGTCCAGTCCACCCTCGGGGTCGCGATGCGAACGCCAAAACGCCTAAATATCCCACTTGCAATCGCATACCAATACCGAAGCCATTCTCGAAGCCTCCAGATCTCATGCACATCGTTTTCTGGTCGAAGGGCTTCGTTGGCGAAGTTGTAGATTGTGGCAATAACCCATCTGACTTCCTTGTAAAGCGGGCTGATGGCTTGAGTGACGCACGCCCACTCTCTGGCATCTTTAAAAATGGTGTCGCCGTTGTAATCCAACTTGTTCATGTAGTCGAACAGCATCATCCGTCTAATGTCATAGGAGCAAGGCTGGTACGCGCGGGTTCCATAAAAGGTTCGATATTCGAGTAGACGAAGGTTAGGAATGAACGGATGGTTGATCAATGTGTCGGAGAGCAGGTGATAGGAAGGGTGGCCGTAGGGTATCTCTTGAATAATGTCTTGGTGAATTCCTGGAGGCCTAAACCAGCAGTAGAAGTTATGTGGTGCTTCTCGTTCAATTGCTCTCTCTTCGAGCATAGCTTCTATGTCTCTTCTGGATGGTTGATCATTGACTAAGCCGTAATAACGATCAAATCTGGGGAGCCAGGCGGCGTGGCCAGAGTGGCTAATGGCAAAAACAGAGCACTCGCCGCATTTGGGTTGAGGCACGGAATGGTAGAAGTACACGGCATGGTAAATCCGGTGTGAAGGACAGAAGTACTATGCCTGGCCTTTGGGGACTGATGGAGCGTCGTGATCGACGGGTTTCGGGCTCCCAGGACGGTCGCGGAAGCAACCCCCTTGACACGTCATGTTTGTAAGGGGCAAGGGAAATACAAGTCGGAAGTAAGTGGGGTGGTTGGCTGGGAGAGATCAAAATGCCGTATGTAGCAGGAGAAGATAACCGACGGGGATGGTCATAGAGAACGTTGCGAGATTGGATGAATACAAGCGTTGTGATGCTTGGGCATGTGGGCGAGATGAAGGTTTGGCACGGAGGCTTATTGCCTAAGGTAGGAAGGGAAAGCCCAATGACCAATTATCCGATGGAACGAACGCGCCTTCTTCCTCGCAGACGAGGCTCAGTCGAAGACGAAGGTGGCTTTTTCTCGTATCCCTGCATATTGGGAACGGGACCTACGGCATCGCCAAGACTGATACACATATTTCCAGTCAAAGAGAGCCAGGTCAGTAGTGCTATCCTGTTTGGTTTTAGCTGTATATGGTGGGTTTATTCTCGATCATTCCCGGTGCCATGTTTTCAGCCACCAGATTGCTCTCGAAGCTAGCCGATGGTGGTGGGCGTCAAGCCCAATGGCCAATCGATTCAGACGAATAATCCTTTCAATTCCCACGGCATCGGTGGAATTCCTGGCGAAAACAGGATGACAGATCATGTCCAAGCGGGCGATGCCAAAGTCAAACCGAGGTTACTGGCAATTGGTTGCTATACCCGCGGCTCTAACGAAACATGACAAAAGGAATACGACAAACCCAACCGTCTATCTCGTGCAGGGGGGCCAAATAGAGTATACTAGCGCCAAATAATACATGATTTATATAGTTTCATTCTAGATGGCCTGAGAATTCATTCTAGACTCTTGCTCAGCGAGTTATTTCCCTGGCTCTGTTCATGGGTATGGATTCTTCCTTTTCTCACCACTTGCCTTATTTGGCATGGCCATGGGTTCCGGAACACATCAGAACCATGACAGATTAGAGCGGGCTTGCCTTTGGGGCGCACTGACCTTAAAGTGAACACACCTCATCTGAGTCAAAAGGGATCCAATAGAATAAAATAGCCGTAGCGTGCGTATGAGAAAGGATAAATTATTCTACCGACCTCAAAACAAGCTTCGACGATCAAAAACGGCCCAGAGGGTGATCTGCGAGCGCGACGATTGATAAACCACATCGTCGCACCGGGGACACCGCAAAGGCCGGGCGCTATCTTAGCAGCTGGTGGTTATGGTTGCATTTTTGGTGCACCGTCGATTGTGAAAACCGATAAATCGTTCTTGATGAATCATGAGTGTGCAGGGCACCGTATTAGGGGGAGCTAAGGCCAGGAACTAGGGTCGATCCTGGTCCCAAGGGGACGGGTGATGGGCACGGCGGAACGCCAGATTACCGCATGAGGTAAGACTCTAGAGGTGATGTGACACCTGCGCTCCCTTCTCCGTCGAGTGCAGTGCGGTGCAGTGCGCGACAAAGCCCACGGCCGCCCACAATAATGAACCAGCACCGGGGACAGGTTGCCGCAAGGGCCATTCTATTCTTGTAACTTAATTCTGCCCTAAATGTTTTGGGTATGTAATTCATCGTTCGACGAACTCTGTTGGCCAGGGTGCCTGCTTGGTCGTCGCTGCGAGAGTCTCAGCATATTGCGATTCCGAGTCCATCGCCGCACCACCACGCCACGGCTCGTCGACATGCAACATGCAACACAGCTGAAGGAGAAAGGCGGGGGACACTTCCCCGCTCGAGGGACGCAACAGACAGCCGACTTTTTGTGGTGAGATGAGGAGGGGTGATGGCAAAGAGGGGTGTCCTGCGCAATCCTGTCTCAGCTGAAAGCCTCAAGGGGCACCAAAGAAGCAATCATCCGGGCACAGGCGTCCTCGCCCGAGTTGGGGTGCTGCGCGACGCTTCACCTCTGCACACGCTGTGGCGATGGCTTGGAATGGCTCTCACGCGCATGGCAACGAACTATCAGCGCTGACGCCACCAACCGTGTGCTGCCACAGCAAGATTGGCTGTTGGGCTGGTTTCTCTAGTTTGGCCCAGGCTTCCCGTCTTAGGAGAGGGTAGCTCAGCGCTGGCGACAAACTAGAGGCCGGAAGACACACTAACAGCCAATAGAGCAGATGGTGTTTTTACGCGCCGGCAGGCATGGATGGCCTGGATAGAAATGAAGGTTCTAAACATCGTCAAAAGGCAGTTTTCACGAGAAACGTGGCTCTGGGCTTGACTGGTAGGAAGAACTCCCGCGCAGCCCGATCCTGCCGCGACACGATGAGACATGCAAATTCCAGCCGAGTCAAGTGGCTTTCGAATCCAAGTCGTCCCGAGGATTTTAGGCCCCGCGAATCCGCAACGCTCGCGGCGCCTGCTTAGAAATGCCACAACGATAGAGTTGCGGAAGCAGCCACCGGCCCGGATGAGAAAGGGCATGGAAGCCACTCTCTTGGTGTCTCGCGTGCGCCGCTATCCACCCGCGGCCTGTGTCCGGGCAAGTTGGATAATTCATTGTCACAAACTTCCCGAATTTCCTCGTACATGATGATTTCCTGCGGATCCGAACACCAGGACAGGACCGCTGCGCGCCAAGCAGTGGTGCCCACGCGGCATGGCAGGTACGACGCTGGACACGAGAGGCACGGCCAAGAGCGGGTAACGGATGACGGTTTGCGGGTTGGACGGAACCTGCAAGGGAGAAAGCAAAAAAGAAAAAGGCGACTCAAGACGCCACCATAGATTGCCCTCCCAATGAGATAAAAGTACGTAGCAACTTGAAAGATATTTGCTCTAGGAAATGGTTGCTGCCATGAGTGGAGCACAATTCATTGCCTCTGAGTGCTTCCCGCAGCTGCCCAACAGCCATCGATGTTAATGCACTGCACTTGCTCACTCGCTCGCACAGGCGCTGGCTGGAGTGACGGGGACAAGGGGTGGGGGATAGCTTGACCCCCGTAGCGCTAGCCGTGGCGCCGGGGGCGCTGAGTGCGTGGATTTTTCTCCCGCTTCCAGTGTCCTAAAGAAGCCAAGCCTCAGCGCCACCCACTCCCTCGACGCCTACCGTCCGCTCAATCAAGTACTACAGAGTCCCGCGAGTGTCCCACCAGTCCCATGACAAGTCTCTTCCCTCTCCACCGTCAAGATCTCTCCATCCTGTCTACTTGATCCACCGAGCAACGCCGATCCCACAACTGTTTATCTGCTCGAAAAGATCGGCGGTGATTTAGTGATGCCTCATTGTCGACAATCACTGCCCCAGTCGCTCGCTTTTCCTCCTACCGACACCACCAACGGCAGCATCGTCAACTTCGCCGACTCGGCTTCACCCTGCGATTTCTGACACTTCCCCGAAGCGAATCTACGATTTCTCAACTAGAATGACGACACCAACCTTGATCTTCTCACCGCGTCGCTCTTTTTAGCACCGGTTGTTCATGCGCATCATTATCCACTGAGCTGCCTTCGCCTTCAACAGACCGCATCCGCATCCGCACCTGCCCGGCCGCCCCCCAACCACCACCCTCACATCGCGCGCTGGAATGGTTCCGTCGCTTCAATCCCTTGGTCTTGTCGACCTCATCAGCTCCGACCCTCGCCCGACATTCGTTGTCCAGCTTTTCTCTCCCTCCCATACCCCTCACAGCAGCATAGTTTACCGGAACCAAGCGCTGAAAGCCGTCCTCACCCTTGACCAATCCATCAGCTCAATCCCTCACGATGCCTCGCACTCTCCTTTTTGGAGCTGGGTCACCAGCCTGCCCTCGACCTCGAATTCTGATTCCGAACCCGAGCCGTCTACCGTCGCCAAAGCTCAGCATTCTCTGCCCTATTTTGGCACTTTCTGGACCCGGAGCATCGTGTGCGGCCAATGGGTCGTCATGAGCGGCAACGAGGCCGCCCCTTCCTCTGATCCTCCTCGCAAGAAACGACTGGAGTGGAAGGAGGGGAGCGCCACGACTCCGAGATCATTTTCCCATAACCCAGTTCTAGATGCCGCGTCTCAGCGCAATTCAGAAAGCAAAGCGCCAAGCATGCATCGGTCCGACTCCACCCCAGGCCTCATGGTCCCCATTTTCGCTTCGGAAACAGAGCCATTCCTCGACACCATCCGCAGCGTGGACTGGGACTCAACCTCGCTTGGCCCCATGAATGACTGGTCTCCGCAATTGCAGCAGACATTTAGCCAGGTGATTTCCGATTCGAGGCCCATCGCTCTCTACTGGGGCCCTGACTACGTTACCATCTTCAACGAGGCCTTCTCAAAGTATTGTGGTGTTAAGCACCCCGAGCGGCTGGGACGCTCAGCCATTGAAATATGGCCCCATCTCAAGGAGCCGCTGGAAACTATGGCTGCGTCGCCTCTCAAAAAATGCGCCATGGTTGAAGATGAGGGGAGATTTTTTATTGACCAGCCCGATGGATCTTCCGAGGAAGCGTACGCACAGTGGTCCATGGTCCCGATTGTATCCAATAAGAAATGCCTTGGCGTGCAGCACTCGCTACTTGACACCACCTCGAGAAGACTCTGGGAAAGGCGAATGAAAATGTTGATCGATCTTGGCGAGGCGTTGGTTTCGACCCGGGACGTCAAGTCCTACTGGACAAAGGCAATTGAGGAGCTTGAGCGCTGGAGTCCAACGTATGATGCTCCGCTGGCATTTATTTACTCAGTCGGCGACGATAGCGACGGCGATTCCTCCACATCAAAATACGGGTGTCCAAGGACTTGTCGCTTGGAAGGGTCGTTGGGCGTTCCGGAGAATCACCATATTGCCCCTGTGATACTCAACCTCCGCGACTCTGACGATGGCCTTGCTCCCATATTCCGCGAATCTCTCAAATCACCACACCCGCTCCTCCTAGAGACAAAAAACGATACCCTGCCTGAGAGGTTGCTCCATGGGCTTGAATGGCGCGGGTTCGGCGATCCCTGCCAAGCCGCCATCATCTGTCCGATTCGCCCTACTAAAGAGGAAGACGTAATGGGCATATTATTCTTAGGTCTGAACCCGCGGCGACCGTATGACAACGATTACCGACAATTTATTTCACTCCTCAATCAAAAACTAGCCAGCTCGCTCGCGTCAACAGTGTTATTAGAGGAAGAAACACGTCGACGACGTAACGTTGCGGAACAGGCTGCTTCCGACAACGCCATGCTTCAGGAGAGGTTAGAGTATCAGACAGAACAGACGAACAGGTCCGTTCAGACCCTCAAAGCTGTCGCGGATTTCATTCCTGCGGGAATGTGCTTTGTCGATCCCGACGGCGATGTTACTTTTGCAAACGACGCCTGGCATCGCATTACTGGATACCCAAGAGGCACAATCAACCGAGGGGCTCTTCTGGAGTCTGTCTTGGAAGAGGACAAATCAAGGGTCATTCAAGCGTACAAGGAGATTGGGGAGAGAGATGATATACAGTTCGAATATCGGATCTTGCGAAACGAAAATAGCCTGGGGCCTGATGGTCTCAAATCCCCAACCACAATTCTACCGCTGGATGGCCGAGTAATTGGTCACATTCTAGCCTCACTCAAGGCAGAGCGTGCATCCGACGGCAGCGTGATTCGGATCTTGACGTGCCTCACCGACGTAACGGTGCAAAAGGAGGCCACCGAAGTGGCTATTCGACGAGCACAAGAAGCAGAAAACCTGAAGCGTCTCGCCGAGTTTGCAACTGTTGGCATGTACGATATGAGCATGGATGGACGGCTCCTCAGTGCAAACAATTTGTTCTGGGAGCTTACTGGTGTGCCCAAGGTCGACCTCATCAACGTTGAGGTCAAGCCCTGGCCCGAATGCGTGATCAAGGAGGACCTGACTGTCCTCAAGAAGAGCCTCGAGGAACTTGAAATATCAGGACGCCCCCAAACTGCAGAGTTCCGACTCCAGACACCCTGGATCACCGAGGACAGTGAGGGCAACACCTCGACTAGTTCCCGGTGGGTTCTGGCGACGTTTATGCCAGTGAAAAGTTCCGACGGCGTGATCCTATCGTTCACTGGCTGTCTCAGCGATGTGTCGTTACAGAAATGGCAATTGGACCAGGAGACATCGCGCAAGGAGGAGGCCATCGAGTCAAGACGACAGCAAGAGAATTTCATTGATATGACTTCACACGAGATGCGAAATCCTCTCAGCGCTATTTTGCACTGCACCGATGCCATCATTGCATCCCTTTCAAAGGTGCAAGATCTCATTGATAACCCAGTGCCTCTTACGCCGACGCAAGCGGACACTAACACGCCAAATCAGAGTCCTCGTCGAGAAAGGTCCGATGAAGAAAAGCGACTCCTGGATGACAGCATCGAAAATGCAGAGACGATCGTAACCTGCGCGCAGCACCAAAAGCGCATCGTCGATGACATTCTCACCATGTCCAAACTCGATTCCAAGCTTTTGGCAGTGACCCCGTGTACCGTGGACCCAATTCAGATTATGAATGATGCCATGAAGATGTTCGAGGTTGAGGCACGCCGAGTGGATATCGAGCTTACTTCGACAGTCGACAAATCGTACAAGAATCTAGGACATGACTTCCTAGATCTTGATCCGTCACGTGTGAAGCAAGTTCTCATCAACCTCTTGACTAACGCATTGAAATTCACAAAGTCCGGCACAACTCGCAATGTCAAGATTTGCGTCAAGGGGTCACAGTACCCACCTCAGCGTGACATGACGAAGGTCGACTTTATTCCCAGATTCTGCGATGTGTCGGAAGAATATGACCAACCTGCGCTTCGAGGCAGAACTAACCCGGTTTACCTCCTATTTGAAGTCGAGGACACTGGCCAAGGGTTGACTTCGATAGAAAAAGGAAATCTATTCAACAAGTTTGTGCAAGCTAGTTCGAAGACGCATGTCAAATACGGGGGTTCTGGCCTGGGTCTCTTCATCTCACGGCGGCTTACGGAGCTGCAAAATGGCGCGATCGGTGTATGCAGTGAACCAGGTGTCGGCTCAACTTTTGCCTTCTACATTGAAGCCTACGTCCCCAGCGAAGAATCAAGAAACGAGGCGCTGGCTGCTGTCGCCGCTGCCAAGCTGGTGGCAAGTACCGATGCAGCTGAGACGGTAGAAAATAAACGGGCATTGAATTTGCGCGACATTCGTTTGCAAAAACACCAGAACCCTGGTGGCAACATTCGATTGGATGGTATCCTCATTGTCGAGGACAATCTCATCAATCAACAAATCACTCGACGAGGTCTCACAGACCGAGGATACAGTGTCGACGTGGCAAATCACGGGATCGAGGCGCTCGAGAAGCTTCAGCGGCACCAAGGAGCTTCTGTCAAGGTCAGCCTTAGCACCGGGGCTGGCTTGTCCAGCTCGAGGAGCGGCTCTGCGGCTTTCCCGATCGCTATCAACCTAGTCTTGATGGACATAGAAATGCCAATCCAAGACGGTCTGACATGCACACGGCACATTCGAGAACTGGAACAGAACGGCGAAGTGTTTTGTGCCTCAGGCGGCCGAATTCCAATCATTGCCGTGACGGCCAACGCTCAGCCTGAGCAAGTGATGGAAGCCAAGCAAGCAGGGTGTGATGATGTTCTTGTCAAGCCATACCGGATCCCAGAACTCATCGAAAAGATGCAAATGGTGGTCCGTCGCATGGGAGGACTCAGCCCCAACTCCCCAGTTAGGTGAAGAGAAGGGGAAGGCTCTAGCCAGAGCGAATGATGGAACGACATGGTCATTCCTTTTTGTGTTTCTTACGGCGTTTCTAGGATTGGTCAAAAGGGACAAGGAGCGGGGGTACGTCTATGGTCAAGCATAGGGCAGGGACAGCTGCGTTATAGCATCCTCCGGAGTTTTAGCTTTTTTTCTTTCTTTTCCCTTTTGTTCCTTTTTCGTCCAGTTTAGCGAGCGGCATTGAAATGGACTCACGAGCAGTAGCATGGGGTGATTGTCACATTGGGGGGGGGGGATCCGTGTACTTAGGAATGACGCGGGGGAACAACAGCATCCGCGTCAGTCTATATATGGCATTGAGTTGAATCAAAATGGAAATTACATGGTTCCTGCAAATGCGTTTCTTTCGTGGTCGATAACGGGCATTAATAATGTTTTAGTCAGTCTCCACCGAGGTAAAAGCGGGAGCCGGGAACCGGAATCGGGAGGGGCACAAGTGCAGATCAGCGAGCGAGAATGGGCGGATGAGACAGGAGATCACGTCGCACATGGGATTGAATCAACAGCATCTGATGCAACAAATGGGTCAGATTCCAATGGGTTTGGCCGTTTCGCGTCATTCCGCCATGACACAGAACATATGTGTCATGATGAAGAATGACGAGGGAAGGAGGGCAATTCGCATCTCCTCTGTAGTCAATTAACGGTGGTGAGATCACCCCCGCCTTCACCAGAAGCCACAGGAAGGTGGGATGCCCGCTCCCCCCACAGTTGCTCGTGTTACCCATCCAGAGCTGGCTCAGCTATCTGCAGCTACTTCCGGTGTCTTCCTCCTTTACTCCGCAAGCCCATCGCATCAATCAAGACTCGACCTCTGCACCAAAACAAGGTATGTGCTCTCATCGCGCAAATACTCCGTCTGCATTGGTTTTTTCTTCTTTGTCTTTCATTTGTCGCTGAAGTCTAAGCTAACAGCTCCGTATCTAGCTCGTCCTCAAGCTTCTCAGCTACCCCGCCATCGCAACCTCGGACGGACAATAAACTGTTGCCCATCATGTCGACTATGCCCGCAACCTCCGGCCACAGCCAGGCCTGCTGCAACATCCCCCCCGTTGTCTCCAAGGGCTACCAGGCCAAGGGCACTTACGAGGAGGTTGGCGGCTACAAGACTTGTACGTTGATTGGAGTGGGCAGGATGAACAAGATGGAGCTAACCTGAGCTCTCCCAACCAGACGTCACAGGCCCCGCCGATGCCACCAAGGCCATTGTCGTCATCTACGACATCTTTGGCTACTTTGACCAGACTCTTCAGGGCGCCGACATTCTCGCATACGGCGACAATGACAACAAGTACAAAGTCTTCATCCCCGACTGGTTCAAGGGCAACCCCTGCCCCATTGAGTGGTACGGCCTCCACGGCTCATGCACCAAATTTATACTCACTGATTCTATTCTTCTCCTTTAGGTACCCCCCAAACACTGAGCAGAAGCAAAAGGACCTGGGCGCCTTCTTCGGCACCTACCCTCCCCCCAAGATTGCTGGCCTAGTCCCCGATTACGTCCAGGCTGTCAAGGCCAAGGACTCCTCCATCAGCAAGACGGGCATTCTCGGTGTAAGTTTCTCCGTGCCTCACGTTTACGACTATTTCCGCGAGCTGCTCTAACATTAGCTTAGTACTGTTGGGGTGGCAAGGTCGTTGCCCTCGCCACCAAGGCCGAAACCAACCCCTTTGCTATTGCTGCCTCTATCCACCCTGCCATGGTCGACCCCACCGACGCCGAGGGCGTGAAGATCCCCACGCTTCTGCTGGCCTCCAAGGACGAGGTGGCTGAGGACGTCAAGAAGTTTGAGGATAACCTCACTGTGCCCAAGCACGTCGAGACTTTCGGAGACCAGATTCACGGCTGGATGGCCGCCCGTGCTGATCTCGAGGATGCCCGTGTCAAGGAGGAGTATGAGCGCGGTTACAAGACAGTCCTGAACTTTTTCGCCAAGAACTTCTAAGTGCAGTCAGAGTACAGCACGAGGGAAGAAAATAAATAAATAAAGTCAAGATTGCACGCCAATGAAATTGATGTGAATTTCTCAACACTATGGGAACCAATGTTCTACAAGATCATGAATCATGGCGCATCATTATTATTCATTATTCGGCTTTACGGTCATGAAGTTACGTCAGCAGATTCTTCGCCGAATTCTAGCAACTCGTTGATATCCAGGTTGAAAAATTCGCCAACATCAATGTATTCGCCATTGTATCCCTTGCGCACCGCCGTTGTCACCATGTAATCGTCGAGGAAAGGTTCCAAGGCTATTCGCACATCCTTGACCAGATTCCCCTTGAACCAAATCTCTTGGGTCGTCAGCTTGTCCTCGGGGGGCGCAAAGCCGCGCATCTCGAGATCGGCCAGCCAGGGGGCGAGGAGGGCCTCGCCCGTCATCTTGACGTAGGCCTCGCGCAGGCACCACAGGGAGTAAAAGTAGCGCAGGACGCGGTCGCGGCCTTCAATGGTCGAGCCAGGGCTGAGGTGCTTGAGCTCGGCGGCCTCGAGGGGCGAGAGGACGTCGGCGTGGATGTCCACGTAGCGCAGCCAGCCCTCGGTGACGATGCTGTGGTGGTCGCGGTCGCGGCGCTCCTGGGGGCTCACGACATCGACGCCAATGGCCAGGCCCGAGGGGGGGTTGTGGACGGCAAAGAGGACGACGAGGCCGGCTTGGTGGGAGACGTTGAAGATGAGGGGCTGTGAGCCATCAGGCATGCGAAAGACGGGCTTGGTGCGGTCGTCGCGCACGGGTATCGCCTTTTCCCAGGGCACGCCGCAGAAGCGGGCGATGGCGTAGCGTTTGATGAGGGCCGACCCCAGGGCGAGCTTTGCGTCGCGGGCGTGGTAGTAGCGCAGAACGCCGCCCTGTTCCTCGAGCGTCAGGAGCGCAAGCGCGCGGGAGGCCTACATCCCCGTTTCAAGACTTGCGTGTCAGCGTGGGAGGGACGGTGTTTCGGATGCCGCAGAGAGGGACTTACAACGGTCGACAGGTCGCTAGTCTTGTGGGCGGCGGTCCAGAGCGACCGGGTGTCGAGCACCCACTGGATAACGGTGGGAGAGGGAGGAGTTGTCATGATTTCATATGAGAGGGGGGCCTGAAACCCAGCAGAAACGGCGGCAAGAAAGTTGGAGACGAGATGCGAGGCGGGGGAGGGGGAGGGGCAGGAATCTGCGACAAACAATGGAAGAGCAGAGGAAGGCTGGGTGAGAAAATAAAATTAAGAAACAGAAAACGAACAAAAAAAGGATACCAGGCGCGGCGGCTAGCTACTCTGCTGGTTGTGGTTCTTGCGGTGTATCAGGTCATGATGGCCGGGGACAAGAGAGAGGCGTCGTGTGTTTGAGGTGTGCGTCGAGTTGCGGCGGAGGTTGTGTGAGAAGAAGGGTAGCCCGACTCAGTCAGCCTCAGCCCCTCCGGAGCGGCGCTGGGCCGAAAGGTGGGGGACCCTGCCTCTTCCATTGGCGCCGGAGGTCGTGGCCCGTGGCTGGTGTCGGAGCCATGGCAAGGGCGGGCGGGCAGGCAGTTGCCGTTGCCGTTGGCGCAAAACCTAGTTGCAACTTCCAATTTCTCAAAATAGCATCACCAACCAACCCCACGTACGGCAACAGTCCCAACAAACAGCTCATCCATCCATCCATCTATAAGTAAGCACACGAATCCCTCTTCTCCTGTCCCTTTTTTCTTTGCTCCTCACTCTGCAGGGTTTCCTCATTCGCTTCAGTTCTCCCCTCCAAGGAAAACAAATCCTGCAGTCGAGTCGGTTGCTTTCCCTTTCGCCAACTCCCGCCTTAATCCTACTCTCCCCGTCGCCGGACCACCTGCAACCACGCCACGATGGCCCGGAGAGCTTCCTCTTTTGCTCCGCTGGAAGGGTGAGCTTTCGAAGCTCCCCTGAAGCGTAGAAGCATCATTTTTTATTCTTCTTTATTTCTTCTTCTTGCTTTTTGCACCACCTCTTTTCTATTCAATGGCAAATAAACCAGCCCAAAGAGAAGGATTCTCCTGCTGAAGGCGGGGCGCCAGCCTGGAAGCGGTTGAGAATCAATTTACCTACCCCGATGTCCGTCCAGCTCACAAGACCCTTCCCCTGCTTCCCTTTTCTGGAAGGCTTGTTTTGCGGACAGGCTCGATTTCGACCTTTAAACCTTTTTCTTTTCTCCCATTTTTTTTTCAAACCCACTTTTTTTTATTACCGCTGGATGATTTTACCGCTGAGCCTGAAGCGTCGATGATCCGTTGGCGTAGTTGCGCTACGACGGTTTCTGCACCGCCGACGATGCGAATCCGCTGGAAGAGCTCGCGGGCCTAGCGAAGAAAGGGACGCTATTTTTGGCACCATGAGGAGATTTGTTTTCCGCCCGAGGATCGAATCTCGAGCATGGTCTTGTGCTACTACTCAACATTTACCGCTCCGCCTTCACAGGGTGGGAACGGCCGAGTTGACAAGACCGGGAGAGGTGCGCTTCGGGTGTTGAGATGCCTCATTTGGACTTGCCACGTCTCACTTTTATGTTTCTGCCCATCTTAACGCCGACTGTTGGGCGCCTATACAAAATAACCGAAACAACAAAAAAAACCTTTTACTTTTCTCGCCCAAAGAAGCCTGGGGGAGAGCTCCGTTTGTTCGCCTGCTACCTACTAGAACGAAGAGAGAGCACCGAAACCGGGGGGAGGGCACCCCTACGAAGAGTCTGAACCTTTGCGCGGTGTGGGGGATTAATGGCTATTACTTTTCAAAGCCAACCGATACAGACTCATTACGCAACTAATCGAATGTAACAAGAGCCGAAAAAAGAAAAAGAAGAAAAAAAACTCCAACTTTTGTGGCTAATTTTTAATCTAAGTGTTTTTACTTTATTGTTATTGTGTTTTGAAACCAAGTTGACAATGAATGGCATCACAAAGGAGGTGGAGATGCACAGTTCGATAATGTTAATACATAATTTCGCCATAGTTTGGTTCTCGGAACCTTCCAATCCAATGTGACAAACTGAATTTACCCTACTACACCAGGGAGAGAAACTTGAGGCAACATTGCGCAAATTAACCACTTCATCCCGGGCATCGCCCCCGTGAAAACAAGAAGAAGAAGACTGAAAAAGAAAAAGAAGACAAAAACAGATATTCCATCCTGGCAGCGCCTTGGAAGTGTATCCAACTCCCTTTGTTCGCGACAATAGTATCCAAACCCGAATTTTCGTTTCTCGCTTCATTTTTTCTTTCACTCCTTTGCAATCCAAAACTCCAACAAGAAATGAGCAAAAAGGTAAATCTCATCCAAGCCCGTCGAGGGCAAAAAGTCCATGTACGAAAGGAAAAACAGCAAGCTGCATGATGGGTTGTGCTTCTACCTGAGCGGCTAGAACTCATCGTCGGAGTCCCAGGAATCGGACATGGCATGGCGGAAGTACTCTTTGCCGCCATTCCAGTGGTTCCAGTCTGGAAGCTGGTAGTAGGGCATGCGTAGTGTAACTCGGCGTTGGGCTTGGCGCTGCGTTCTGGGTTGAGGTCTAGGCTGGCGGGACGGAGGTTGGAGAGAGAGTTCGGGCCCGGGCAGATGGTCAACTACTGTCTGTTGAGATGACGGCTCACTCCACGAGCCAATGTGACGATAAAGGTCATCATTGTTGTCATCGTCATCGTCGTTGTTATTGTTGTTGTTGTTGTCGTCACCATCAACATCATAGCCCATCTCGGCATTGCCCTCGGGCGTGGCCGGTTCAGTGATGCCCAACGATTCAACGACGGCATCTTCGTTGGTCAAGTCGACGGTGCCGATGCTGTCTTCGAGCTCTTCGACTTCTTCTTCTGAAATAATCTCGAGGTCGTCGAGTTCAACTTCAACATCATCGAGAGCCTCCTCATCAGAGGGGCTAGTCGGTGAGGATGGAAGAAGATCCCTTCTGGGGCTGCGGAGAGTATATGCCATGGGCATATCCTCATCCTCGTCATCGGCGTTGGTTCGCTGGCGTTTTGCCTCGCGACCATGTGTAGTTGTATTAATGTTGTTGGCAGCACCATCGTTGCCATCGCCATCACCATCACGCGACCGCTTGCGGTTGTTGTCGGAAGACATGAAGTTGTCCGGAGTCTCCTGGCTAGACATTTGAAGAAGATGGATGTTTAGGAAGTGTGATGATGGAATGAAAGAAGCCAGAGAGTTAAAAGGCACTGGGACGGTGCGTTTATCGTGCTCGGGGGGACGGACAGGTATTTGTGTTTGTGGTCTCGAAGAGAGAATGGCGGCTGTTGACTAGGTACAAATACGGATGCTCTTCATTTGGGAGACAGAGTCAGTTCTCTGGCGTTTATCCTATGACGGAAAGTTGGCCATGACAGGATTTCGCAGTTAAAAGTGGTTTGTGAAATGGTACTCGAACCAAATCTTGACGTTTCCCATTAAGTAATAGCAATATTCTTGCATACAAGTCTTGGTAATTCACAGTCCCATTAAAATCAGATGACAAAAGTCCGCCAACACCACATAACAATATTCCTCCAAAATAAGGGTACTGATTTTATCGCCAAGATAAGATAAAATTTCCTTATTTATGTTATGGTTCACATAGGGCTTATTTTATCTCATATCGATCCTTATTTCTATTGCGGTGAGGTATAGGGCCAAGGCGCTAGTGATGGTGTTGGCAAACTTTTGCCCCCTTATTGTAGTTCTCTTCAACATGTTCACGCACTCTTTCTAGGCTCCTCCTCGTGTGCGGCGGCGCTGGTCTCTATAGCTGCATTCTTCTGTTTCTCGAGATCCGATGGGAGGCTGCCATGTTCACCAAATAACAAGTCGATTTCCTCGAGAGATAGGCCCTTTGTCTCCTTAAAAAGGAAGAGCAGAACAGGCAAAGTCACCACAATGTTCCAGGCTGCATCTTGTTAGCCGAAGAAAAGAGGGAGAAAAGGAAAAGAAACAGCCCACTTACCGACGAACAGAAAGTAGAACTTCCATCCGAGTTCCTTTAGTCCATAAGGGCTAACCTGGGCCCAAAAGGTAGCTACGAGCCAGTTGCCAATACCGGTCGCAAAGGCACAGCCTTTTGCTCGTATCTGATAGGGCATCACCTCAGACATGTATGTCCAGCTGATGGGTCCATAGGAGAAGGAGAATATGATGCTGACAGCAAACAAAAATGCAACACCGGCGATGCTCAGGCCTTTGTTCTCGCCACTCGTGTTCTGGCTGTTGAGAGCACTCTCGCAGATCAAAGCGACAGTAATGCCGATAATACCATAAATGAGCGGCTTCTTGCGTCCAATTTGATCCAGCATGAAAGTGATGAAGATTAAATCTGGCCCCAAAAGTGTCAGCGCCCAGGTCTTAATATCGAGCATCGATCTCACAACTTACTGGCAATGGGGCCGACGCAATTGTAAATGCCGGCCACCAGCAGCTTCGTCTTTCCGGTAAATCCCAGAGCCTCATACATGACTGTCTGGTAGTAATTGATAACGTTGATTCCGGTGAATTGTGTGAAAACCTGTACCAATACGCCAAGAGTAAGTCGCTTTCGCCATTGGGGCACTTGAAACATGATCAGCCAGCCAGGTGTCGTGGACGCTTTCTCGGCATCGATTGTCATCTTAATTTCCTGAAACTCGGCCTGAATCCAATCATCATTGGTTCCGTCGAAATGGAGCCTCTGGAGGATGGCCATTCCCTCTTCCAGCCTGTCAGTTGCGATGAGGTGTCGTGGCGACTCGGGGAGCCACAGCATACCGACGCAGAGCAACGCGGATGGGAAAGCTTGAAATGCAAGCGGAAACCTCCACTGAAAAGAAGATGAATCCGGCATGTGGTGACTGCCGTATCCAACCCATGTGGACACGATGAATCCAACACCAATCATTTGCTGGGCGATACCAACGATGAGACCTCTGATTTTGGGACTGGCGCACTCGGATTGGTACACGGGAACTTGCACGGGGTAAGCTCAGAACATGGCACTTGGATTAAACCACATACTACTCATGGAAAGTAATCCCACGGCGAATCCAGCAATAATACGGCCGATAAGCATCATGGACAAGCTTCAAGTCTGTTAGCTGCATTCTAACTGGGTTGTGCCAAGCAAGTGTTGTAGACTCACTGATACGCTGCTGCTTGCAACACAGCACCAATTGTACAAATGAAAGCACCAACTCCGATGGTCCTCCGTCGGCCGTACTTGTCCATTATGACGCCTCCAAACAAGGCGCCAAACACGGCGCCGCCGTTGAATGTGGAGTTGATGGCTCCCACAATGGAGGATGTGTCAGTGGTATTGAACTTGGTCAGGAAGTTTTGCGAAGCTATAATATCTGTCATTACGCCCGAATCGTACCCGAATAGGAAGGAGCTGCATATTTTCACATTAATATCGATTTTTGAGGGCGAGAAACCATTGATTGAAGCTCATTTACATACCCGATGGCTGCAAAGCAAGCCAGGCCGATGGTGTATGCTTTTCCCATTGTGGAAATCCAGTGCCCAATGAGAGAGCCAAGAAAAGTGGGACCGTGTTGTAAGCAACCAACAGAGAGTGTCGCTGAGTGCACAAGTCACAATTGAACAAATCGGCTTCAAGAAACGGCAGGGTGTCTATGGGATGAAAGTGTCAACTATTTGTATTCACATGAACAAACCTCTTTTTTCTTTTGGTTTGCAGACTCGCTACGAAGCATGCGCTGACTGTCTCTCCTCCAACAGACCCACCAATGCAACACTCCGGGGGTCGGTCCCCATGGGCATCTCCGCAAAGTCGTGTTACTCTCGGGCAGGGTAGACGACGATCACGCAACGCTACCTTCTTTTCCCCAGCTGGCTCACAGCCGAGCCAAGTTTTGGAAGGGCACATGACGAGCCGAGAACGGGCCGTTTCTCAGGCGGCATCCAATTCTCACATTTTCCAAGCCACCATCGGTTAGAGGGTTGGGTGAGAGGGCCGAGTCTGTACGAACGTGCTCGCATTGTGCTTTCTGAGCCTCCCCTGAGGTGACTAAAAAAGACAGACCCAGATACTTGGAATGGCCTTTTACCTCGCGTGGTCGGCGGCCATGGCCGACATGTCACGGTTGGCGGCTAAACAGAACAGAGACATTCACCCAGCCTATGAGAAAGAAGGAGCACGCCCAACACCACTGAGATTTTGGTGGCTTAGGGATTCTAACAGCGGGCCGTTTGCAGAGACTAATGCGAGAGCCGACCACGATGGCGAGCTGACAGGGCCGCTTAGAACCCTCGGCAAAGCTGGCACCGGCTAAATGCAACCCTCCCTGGTACAGTTGACACATTGACAAAGTAGATATGAAGCCATCATTTGCTCAGTGCCCAGGTTTACACCGGTAGTTTGGAAAGAAAAAAAAGTGGTCTTCTTGATGGGTCAGAGAGCAACCAAGGAAGAATCGGGAGGCCAAAAGGTCGGCTCTTTTGATAGGAAGCTCGGCCCGCTGCAGCCATCAACGATTCAAGGGGCTCGCATCCATCAGTCAGTCAGGCGATGCGCAAAGTGTTTTTTGTAATGAAAAACACCCTTGCCACTGAGTTCTGTGTCAGATCATGACTTGGCCCCGAAACCGGATCAAAATATCGCTTTATCCATCCACACACGCTCGATCAATGAAGGGGAGGTTCCGACGAGACACGTTCCCAAGAACCGATCGAGCCCCATAATTTAAATAAGAAACTTATGTTAGATGAAAGGAGACTTAGTTAAATCATAAAATAAATACAGAAATGTGATTTTATCTTTAGGGCAAACTTTAGGGGAAACGCCGCCGTGTGTGTTGGCACGTTTGTCCGAGGACAAGTCAAATGGGAAGAGCCTGCCAACATCATGTAAATGATGTTCCCCTAAACAAGAATGCTAAATTTATTACTAAGATAAAATAAGGTACCATTATTTACATTATGATTCAGGTAGGACTTATTTTATCTCATTGCATCCTTGTTTCAATTGTGGGTTAAACAGAGGGCAAATGTGCCAGTGGCATGGCAGTGTTGGCCCCTTGTTGTATTTTACTGGAACAAGATTTACGAAATTAATTTCATTCCAAGAAAATCATCAATTAAAAGAATTAGTCATCAATATTTCATCCAATGCTCAAGGTCAACATTTTTGGCGCTTCAAGCACAATTTACAATGACTCAATCGATACGGGGGCATCGCCCTCCAATTCTCGGCCACTCTCAGCAACCTTGAAGTCGCCCGCCAAACCATCCGTTCCTTGTAGTTTTCCATCTTCGCCAACAACAAGCTCAGCCACAGTCTTGCCCTCGCCATTGATTACCGTTGTCTTTGTGCCAGGCACAGCTTGGTACAGCGCCACTTCAACGTCCTTTCCGTAATCATATGCAGCACCAGTCTGCTCACGGCTGCCCAGGACGAGAATGGTGTTTTCGCGCACATAGAGTGGCAGGGTGCCAAAGGCGTGCTTTTCCTTGAACCACCCAGGTCCAGCCTTGACCTCGTTTGTAAAGTACGAGGTCCACTTGCCCTTTGGCAAGTAAAACTCGACCTCGCCCGACTCCTCAAAAATAGGGGCGGCAATCAGCTGGGATCCCACCATGAATTGGCGGTCCAGATACCACGCGGTAGGGTCTTCGGGGAACTCGAGGGCAACGGAGCGCAGAGACATCGGGATACCTCCTTCAATCGACTCCAGAGCTTGGGCATAAATGTATGGCATCAACCTGGTCTTGAGCGCAGTCCACTTTGCCAGGGTCTTGGAGCACCCCTCCTCGGTCTTGTCATCGTCATCCACTGTCCATGGGACGCGGTATGAGTTGCTCCCATGCAGACGGCTATGGCTGCACAAAAGACCCATGGCCACCCATCGCTTGTAGATCCATGGTGGCGGACGGCCCTCAAAACCGCCTATATCGCAGCTCCAAAACGAGTAGCCACTAAGTCCCATGGACAAGCCTCCGCGAACAGACTCTGCCAGGGCCTCGGGAGTCGACTCGCAATCGCCGCCCCACACCAAAGGGAATCGCTGCGTTCCAGCACAAGCAGCACGGGCGTATAGCACGGCCTCATCCTTTCCATACCGTTTCTGGACAGCTTCATAAACAATCTTGTTGTACCAGAAAGCGTAGTAGTTGTGCATCTTGTGGGGATCTACGGTCGGATCATGCCATTGAACATCGAGGGTGGGAATACGCTCGCCAAAGTCGGTCTTGAGGGCATCGACGCCTTTGTCGAAGAGACCGTTTAGACAATCAACATACCAGGCTACAGCCTCCGGGTTGGTGATATCCACGAGGCCCATGCCAGCTTGCCATAAGTCCCACTGCCACACATCGCCATTCTTGCGCTTCAGTAGATAGCCTCGATCGGCCGCGTGCTTGAACGCAGCGCCATGTTGACCAATATATGGATTGATCCAGACACAGACCTTCTTGCAAAGACCGCTCTCCTTGAGACGTGCAATTTGTGCCTTGGGATCGGGGAATCGTTCGGAATCGAAGACAAAGTCGGTCCAGGTAAATGCTTTCATCCAAAAGCAGTCGTAGTGGAAAACGTCGACGGAGGAGCCGCGAGCCTTCATGCCTTCGAGAAATGAGTTCACGGTGGCTTCGTCATAATTAGTGGTGAAGCTGGTCGTCAGCCAAAGCCCGAAGCTCCAACTGGGGACCTTGTTGGCTTTGCCCGTCAGCACGGTGTATCTGTGAAGAACTTCCTTGGGCCCAGTGCCGTAGATGATGTACATCTTGAGACGCTGGCCCTCGACGGCCGACTGGACACGGGTGGTCGTCTCACTGCCAATTTCCATCTCTACTCGGCCAGGGTTGTCGATGAAGACGCCGTACCCGCGATTGCTCATCCAGAAAGAAACATTCTTGTAAGCCTGGTCGCTGGATGTGCCGCCATCAGCGTTCCAAAGAGTGACCTGCTGGCCAACCTTGTTCCAGGCGCCGAAGCGCTCGCCAAGACCATGGACCGACTCGCCCACGGAAAGCGTCGTCTGGAAAAACATGTAGTGCTTGAAGTCACGAATGTCGCCCAGCTGCATGGGCGAGCTGGGCGCGGGCGAATAGGCAAAGCCAGTGCTCCGGTTTCCCAGCGTTGTGAGGTGCTTGGAGCCATCGGTGCTGTGAAACTTGATTTCAAAGTTGTGAGAGTCTGGATGGATTGTGGCCGACAGGGAGCCAGACTGCAGCGTTGTACCCTTGTCGCTCTTGACGATCTGACCCTGGACGGTTGGCTTGCCATCCGGGAAGAGGTCAAAGTGAGGGCCCTTGTTCTGCGCGCCGGCCCAGTGCGTCGACTCGATGGAAATGATGCCGTCCGCCTCGGCTTTGATGGCGAGCGTCAGCGTCGGCTGGTTGAGGGTGTCGCCGCGGGAGCGGATGTGCTTGACCGGGCACAGCAAGCTCAATGCCTGCTGGTCCTCGGAGGGGGTAATCTCGTAGATATCCTCAGCGTACTCGGTGCGGATGCCCTCGGCGGGCAGCCACATGCCATCACGAAACCGCACCATATTGATAGCTAAATATTATGGACAATGGATGAAGATCTGCCAATGGATCAATTGGCCTGACTACGGGGGATAGAAGGAGTAGCGAGCTGATGGAAGCTTGGAGTCTTTCAATGCCAGCAGCAGGTTGGAACCATGATGGATAGCTCCACCACATCATGGAGCGTCATTCACAGTCGGCCGCGAAGCCCAGCTCAGGTCAGGTCATGACAAGCAGAGGCATTCACCCGGCGAGCTTCCCCTCCTCACTCCACCTCCACGTCCCCCATCTCATGACACTCCCACCTGCACGATGCCATGACGAGCAGCAGTGTCATTCGCCCAGCGGGAGCCTGGCTCGCAGAACCGCAGCGATCATGGTATTACGGCAGGGTTTCCGGGACCACCAGGACCTCGATTGGCGCGTTAATAGCAGCACATCCGGTTAAATGCACATGGTGAAGTCTATTTGTGGACCGGGGCCCACTGTGGAGAGCGGCATGGCGATGGCCTCCCAGCCAAGCTCCACGGCCCCACGAACACTCGCATATCACGACCCGCTTCCTCGACTTACACCGGCTGCTTCCGCTGGGACACCTCTCGGCGCATCTGCAGCTTTTCTTTCTCGGTCCGCTGAGGGCCTCTCGTGCTAGGAACTTCGGCGCGGTATTCCAGGCCTAGACGAGTCTGCTCCTCATCCTCATCTCCGGCGCCCAGGAGTCCACACCATCGCCTCGCCCTCTTGTTACCCCTCTGGGCTGGTCCAATTTCTCAGAGTTTCCCCAATTGGTGGCCTCCCCGCACTTCCCCGGAGGAACAGATACACCCTGGTAGCCTGTGACGCGACGAACCGTGGCGATGGTCTCGGCATCATCTCAGAAAGCCAAAGGCAGGCCACAAGCCAGATCGCAGTTGGAGAGTCTGTTGAGGGGTTGCGGCTAATCCTATTGCGCCTTGGCTGTCAGTATAACTGTCGCCGTCAGAGACGCTCGTCCGGGCTCAACACAGCACCTGTCTCCTTGACGGCTCTGGGATATCCAAGTTTTCGCCATGAAGTTGCTGTCCCTCTTTTGCGCTGCCGTCCTGGCAGGAGCGGGTCAAGCGGCCAGTCCTGTGTACAAGGACAAGAATGCCTCAATTGATGATCGTGTCGCCGATCTCCTCAAGCGCATGTCGGTCAAAGAGAAGATGGCTCAGCTGATACAGGGAGATATGCAAAATTATCTCAACATTACTGACGGCACCTTCAATAAGACAGGGCTTGAATGGAACATGGAGTACCGCGCCAACTCGGTCTGGACTGGCTTGTATGCTGAGAAGAAGATAATCCAGAAGGCAGCACAGCTGGCCCAGGATTATCTAGTAAATAAAACTGACCTTGGTGAGACTCGGCTGGCACTTGTCTCCATGCCGACATAGCTAATATGCTCCAGGTATCCCTGCTTTCATCCAGAGCGAGGGTCTTCATGGCTTCCTGGCCTTGAACGCCACCGTGTTTAATTCGCCTATTGGAATGGGCTGTTCTTTCAATCCAGAGCTCATTGAAGAGATGGGAAACATTATTGCCATAGAAGCCTTGGCCCTTGGCGTCAACCAACTCTTCGCTCCCCAAGCAGATCTCGCTCGAGAACAAAGATTTGGGCGAGTTGAGGAGTGCTTCGGCGAGGACCCTTATTTGTGAGTCAATGGGATTCATCTTCAGAGCAACATCTCTAACGAGCATAGGGTTGGGGAGATGGCATATTCCTTTGCAAAGGGCCTCGAAGATAAAGGCGTGTCAGCCATGGTGAAGCATTATGTGAGTTGAATCTCCCGGGATTTACATTTACAAGCTAATCTTAAAGGCTGCATTTGCTTCCCCAGAGCAAGGAATTAACACTGCCCCGGTACACGGTGGTGAGCGCGAGTTGAGGTCTTTGTATCTTCCGCCATTTAAGCGGGCTATTATTGACAGCGGTGCCACTTCCATCATGTCATCCTACAACTCCTACGATGGGATTCCCGTCGTCTCTGACTCCCATCTTCTCCAGGACATTCTCCGGGATGAATGGGGTTATGAATATTACGTCATCTCTGACGCTGGTGGCACTGCTCGCCTTGCAAATAGCTTCTACGTTTGCGGAATCGAGGACAATGAGTGCATTACTCTTGAAGTAGGATTTATCCTCTTGGTGAGATTCAAAAGCTAACGTAACCACAGACCCTGCCAAATGGCAACGATGTTGAAATGGGCGGTGGATACTATAGTTTTCAGTCTATTCCTGACTTGATCGAGTCGGGCAAACTTGAGGAAAAGGTGTTGGATACCGCCGTATCTCGTGTCCTCCGTGCAAAGTTCAAAATAGGTCTCTTTGAGAGGCCGTATTCCGGAGTCCCAGAGAAGAAGATTTATGACTACCTCAACACCAAAAAACACAAACAGGTGGCTCGCCAACTTGACACTGAGAGTATTGTTCTCCTCGAAAACCACGACAACACGCTTCCTTTGAAGAAGAGTGCAAATGTTGCGGTCATTGGTCCCATGGCACACGGCTACGTAAACGCAAGTCTCCCTACCAAAGCTATGTTTTATACCTGCTAATGCTTGTTATAGTATGGAGATTATGTGATTCATACCGCCATGTCTCGTGGCGTAACCCCTCTTGATGGCATCAAGGCGGTTAGCAAAGGAAAGGTCACCTACGCCCAAGGCTGCGAGCGCTGGTCCAACGATGAATCTGGATTTGACGAGGCTGTCGCCGCTGCCGAAGCTGCCGATGTTGCTGTTGTCGTTGTAGGAACCTGGTCTCGAGACCAGAACGAACTGTGGGGTGGTCTCAACGCAACCACAGGCGAGCACATCGACGTGAGCAACTTGAATCTTATCGGCGCCATGCCCAAGCTTGTCAAGGCCATCATCGACACCGGAAAGCCCACTGTAGTGGTTTACAGCTCTGGAAAGCCGGTTACGGAGCCCTGGATCTCGGATGAAGCTGCAGCCCTTGTGCAGCAATTCTACCAGTCCGAGGAGGGAGGAAATGCCCTAGCGGATATTCTGTACGGAAACGAGAACCCATCTGGAAAGCTGTCCATCAGCTTCCCGTACGACGTCGGTACTCTTCCCATTTACTATGACCACCTCAACTCTGCGCGCATGTGGCCCAGCCCTGGCCGTGAGTATGAGAACGGCACTCTAGTCTTTGGGAGCAACTACGTGCTCGAGACGCCGACGGCTCTGTACGGCTTCGGATATGGTCTCTCGTACAGCAAATTCGAGTTTGACAATATTTCCGTTTCGAAAAAGAACGTCACCGCATCCGACACGGTTACGGTTTCCGTGGATGTGACCAACAAGTCCAAGCGCGACGGCTCCGACGTGGTGCAGCTCTACGTCAAGGATATGCTCGCCTCGGTCGAGGTGCCACGATACCAATTGAAGGGCTTCAAGAAGGTCGAGGTCAAGGCCGGCAAAACACAGACGGTCAAGATCGATCTCGCTGTCTCAGAGTGGGGAGTGTGGAACCGCAAGATGCAGTACGTGGTCGAGCCGGGCGAGTTTGCGCTGATGGTGGGCTACTCAAGCGAAGAGTTTGCCGGCAACGTGACGGTCTCAGTTGCATAAGTTTAAATTCTACGTTGCTACATATTCTAGTACTTTAATTTTTATTGTCTCTTGAATGTAATTGTCTGGAGATGCGTTGTGTTCTCCAAATCGTGCTTGTTTCTCATCTTCCCCCATGATTCGCCAATGGAATGACACATACCACCCCAAGCAATGCAACACTCCCTCCCATCTCGAATTGGGGTTATATTGTTGCAGTCACCTCTCCGTAACTGAGAAATCGGCAAAATCTCGGTCACTCCTGCAGTTAACCCTCAACGTAATTGCGGGCGAGGCGCCAACCAACGCTACCTTGTTCAAACTATATAGATAACTATATCACCACCACCACCACCAATCCCGCAATGCATGTCTTTGATCTGCCCTCGGAGCTGCTACTCCACATCCTCGACTATCTGGGGGCAGACTTCTTTGCTCGAGACATCGGGCGCCTGCTCGTGTCCAAGCAGTGGTACTGCCTCGCCTGGCGAATTCCCCTCCGGGACCTTCGCCTCTCGTTCACATCGCTCCGGCTATTTTTAGCCGCCTTTGGGGAGGGGCAGGCTGCCTCGCCGGTTCAGAGCTACACCAAGTCGGTGGTGCTCAGGTTCCCGTCCGTCGAGGAGTGGCCCCCCCTGCAGGCCGGCGTGCGGAGAGACACGGCGGCCAGCTGGACCGACCCCGAGGTCATCGAGCAGCGCAGCACGCAGGTCGACACGGCGCTGGCCGGCCTGTCCGAGGTGCTGGCCCAGTGCCCCAAGATGCGCTCTCTGCGGGTCGAGGCCCATCAAGTGCACTTTAGTGTCTCGCTGGAGCCGCCCCCGCGGTACTTCCTGCGAGCACGATCGCTCCTGAGTCTCCTGTCGATTCATCACCTAACCGCGCTGGACTTTGACATCACCAACATGCCCTCCATGCACAGGGTGTGCAGCTCCGAGAGCATCCATTACTGCAGCCACATCAATGCCCTGCTGCCGACGCTGCGCCGCCTGCGCTGCCGCATGGGGAGCATCTGCGAGCGTCTGTTGCGTCCGCCGCCGGGCGAGGCCAAGCTGGATCTGGAGGTCGTGCTCATCAACCTGAGCATATTGCATTCTTCAACAGCTAGCAGACGCTTTCACCACTCGGCCTCGTGTCAGCCCGCCACGAACTACTTCTTCCCGCAACTGAGCGCAGATGTTGAAGAGCAGGCGACAAGGCTGGTCGCTCGGCTGCTGAACCCAACAAAGGTGCGAGTGCTGGCCCACACGTTCCCGCCCTCGGAAATCCGTTCGTTTGATGCTCTCGCGGGAGTACATATGCGGTTGGGACTCGACTCCCTTTGGGATGATGATGGCGATGTGATAGAGGAGGAAAGCGTCCTGACAGAGGAGGATAATGATGATGAAGCGGATTCTTCTGACAACCATGATTGACTTGTTCCATAACTAATTTTCCCGTCTTTTTTTTTCTTTTGGCTATTGAGCTTGAGCGGCAGATTGTTACCCAACGATTGTGCAGGGCACTTTATAATAATTCGGCAGGTTATGGATAAGGAAATAGGTTATATTTGAGATGTACCGAAAAAAAAAGGGGGGCATTGATCAGATATCCAACTAATCAATTGGCATTCTGAACTCGGCTCGGTACCGGTCTATGAGAATGAGGCAGAACCCCCGTGTGGCGGAAAAGTTATCAACTTTCCGCGGGCATACATGCTCCTAGCTTGCGTGGGCACCGCTGGTTCTTGGAGGGGCAGAGAATGCATTAGATCCAGAAGACGTAATAGAAAAATGGACATGGCAGGCTCGAGAAACAGTTCATCTGCTATCCCCGTCTGCATCGAGGTGGCCAACAGACTCACATGTCCAAAGTAAAGTATTTCCTAATAGCTAAATTATATAAGAATAATGCCACAGTATGGTTCACAATTCCATTATTTTGTCCTTGTGAAAGTGGGGTGCGCGTCCGTCGAAAAGGATGCCGCGGAGGAATTGCTTGGAGCAACGGTAAAGCTTGTCCACATTGGCATAAGTAGCCCGTGAATGTGCGAGACGGCAAAATCCGATGAGCCGGGTTTGGGATCAGAATAATCATCAAGCCCTGAGACATCAATGGCTTCCCCACCCCAGACAATAGCCAGCCATTGAAGACGTTTGGAAAGATGCGTCTTGCAGAGGCTAGGTTTACCCCATCCTTGGATCACCCAAACCAGGATGTCTTTTTTTTTCTTCGACAGGGCTTAAGCTGCAATGCACAGAGTTCGGCAGGCCAGATCAAAGGCGTTTGAACCAAATTTTATCTTGACCTAGGAGAGTTATCAAAGACATCGCATGGCGCGCGCAAAGTGGACTGCATGCCGTCTATCTGATAACGATTAGATAGAAAGCCAACTGATACGGGCAAGCATGATTGAGCAATACAGGTGGCAATGATATTGTCGAACCCTTTGGAAGAATACAATTACCAAATCAAATTTCATATCCTTACATGCAACAGATATTGAGCTGTTTGCAAGACAATTTTCGGGTTTAATGTCGACCGTTCACTACTATTCCCTGTGTCCGTCCGCTAACAACGGCGGAAGGGGACTCGGCGGATGTTCAATTCCACACCCTGGTCTGTACCAATCAATATTTGCCGAGAGCAGTGGGGATGTGCCAAAATGAAACGTTTCTCCCCCCTGCGGCCAGGAAAAGGGCACGTACCAGCCCTTGTCAGCGGATCGGCACAATTTATCGCCGACCTGCGGCCTCCTGATTGGACAGGCGCCAAAAATGTGGTCATGGGCCATGGGAAGGCGGGCAGCCTTGCTCAGCAGTCTCCCCGTCGTCACAGCACACTCGCGCAAAATTGCAGTTGGTACCTCTTCCCAGGCCATCTCGTCCCTCGACAGTACGCCCAACACGCCGCGATCCCTACACCACGTCCAGACCCAAAAAATCGACCCTTTTGTCTCCCAAACGAGCCCCCGACGTCCCCCGGGCCACAGCCCGCACCGGCCTGCCGCGGTCCTCGTCTCTCCTCCCACAATTGTCACCCTCCGGTCGGTCGACGATCCCACCCCGTGCCCAACATGGCGACGCAGCAGATCCTCTTCGCCGAGACCATAGCTGGCATGAAAAAGGCATTCAAGAGAAAAGCCTACGGTATGTCGCCCTCCGATGCGATCCCGTCGCACAACTCGCCACTGACGCCGACCGCGCTCCAGAGTCCGACTCCGATTCCGAGATCGAAAGCTACAGCAATCGAGGAAACAAGCTCAAGAAGCGTGCCCGATTCGCACACAAGGGGCAATTGGTGCCCACAGACGGGCCAAGCTGCTATAGAAACGTAAGTTCGGAGCCTCAGCTCTCACCCTTTTGAGGCCGTCGCCGCTGACAGGTACACAGTATGTCGAGTACGGCGGGCTCCGACGCCCCATCATCTACCGCAACCCCCCCTTGGTCGATGATGAGGGCTACGAGATCGAAAGCAGCGACGATGAAGAACGCATCGAAGAAGCCGAAGCTCTCGCGTCAGAGTTGAACCCCTACACCAACATCCAACTAGAGCGTACGTGACCCGGGAAGCCCTTGGAGAAATCCGACCTGACAGTAGCAGACATTCTCGCTCCGTTGACCTCAGCGACGGGTCTACCATCTCACCCGACCCTTTCGAAGCCCTTTACATCCGAGACCTTAACCCGACTCGTCGATCAGAGCTGCGACAACATGCGCAAAGAAAACCGGTCGCTATGGCAGGTTCGACATCTCCTGACATCGCTATGTGGCGATCATACCTGGGCCCCGTGCGAAATGATGGTCAGGTCGTCGGACGTCGAGCTATATAGGGATGACCACGTCGCTCGACATCTGCTGAGCTTATCCAAAAGTCACATTGACGCAATACAGGACGCGCTACCGTCCACATCTCCCAACGGCATCCACACCACAAACGGACTTGAACCTATGGCCATTTCCGATGCAACGGGCGATTCCCTTGGATCTGAGAAGAGCGCAGCCGAAGACGCAGACATCTCCATGGCGGATGCAGATGCAGCTGGCCAGAACGGCATCCGAACGACCAGTGAGAAGAGTCCGAAGCACAACGGAGACACCAACGGCTCTGCTTCAACCCCTACTCTAAAACAGGAGGATGTTGAAATGAGGACCGAAGTTCCAGGCGATGAGAAGCCCGGCGACGATGCCGAAAAAGCTGTGGGTCAAAACAAGGGCGGAGACAGCGGTCCGGAGGTTAATGGCGAAGCACAGGCAGGTGACGATGCCCATCCAGCCAACAGAGCCAACCACAGAGCCCAAGATGGGCCAAATGGAGTGGAGGGGCTTGGACCGGAGTTCGTCCATCCCATCTTCCTTGCACCTGCTCACACCACAGCGGACCGAAATGTGGGGCTACCGGAACAGGAAGCGGAAGATATCCGGCGGCTGCTTGCCTTGTATGTGCAAAAGCAGGAGGAGGTGTGCCGTGGTGCCAAGAAGCTGTTCCTAGGTCTTCTTCGAGCAGAGAAGCTCCGAAAGGACGTGTGGCACTGGTCCAAGGCCGAGGCACACTCAGGGCCCAACCGGGACATGTCTGACGGTGAAGACTGGTATGACAAGGAGGAATGGGGATTGACAGAAGACCTGAAGAAGGGACAGGACGAGGAAGAGGAAGATACCCAGACCGCGGGGAAGAAGACGAGAAACCGTCGGACCTGAGGTTGTCTTTGTTTTGTGCGAATTTGTATAGAGGCGGGAATGTATCACGGCACCATCATATTGTGAGGGAAAGCCTTGGGGAAACATACATGACACGAGTACATAGCTTGTTTGGCGCACGGCGTTAGGGCCAGGATCAGGATCAGGATCAGGATCGGGTTGAGCATCCGACCAAGAGCGACAGTTGTACGCTGCAGGGGACTGATTCCGTCCCACGAGAGATCGATAGACGAAAAATATTGAATGGCTTGGTTCTGAAGGCAAGGCGAAGCACGACGAGGCATAAGACGAGCGAGGCCTTTGGGTGGGGTGGTGTTTGAAAGTGAATAACGAAATAATGAATGATGACTGGATGCTTGTGGGAATTAGGATCCCAACCAACCCGAGACCAGTGACCAGCGCCAGGGCAAGCAGAGGGCCCCGCCCAGGCTGAATGGGGCTTGAAGCCTAGAGCCCAGAGTCCATCCGTGGCTGCCTCACTTTGCCTGCTGGCTTAGTCCGCAGCAAGTACCAAGGTACCTCGTACCTCTCTGCGACCCGCTGCCGCTACCCGCGTCTTTCCGCATAGACAATTTGCGGGGGGACGCCTGGAGGGCTTTACCGGCCATCCCCAGAACAGCCCAGATGCTGGCCCGGCAGTAAACGGTACACAGCTACCCGTACCTCTGCGGCAGCTCTGCCAGCTGTAGCTTGGATCTTGGGCCTTTGACTGGGGCCCATGTCCCCCCCAATGACGCACAAGTGGGCTCCTGCTTCCGTCCTCTTCCATTCCTGATGCGTGCACTGCAGTGCACATGGTGCTGTGACATGTGACAGTGGGTTCCAGCTCCAGCTACAGCTCTTCTCTCTCCAACCATTTCCCCAACAAACATTTCCCCTTCTCTTCTTCCACAGTTCCGTGACGGCGTGTGAATCCTGTGTCAAATTTTAGTGGCTCAAACCTTCTGCTACGCTTCCTCCTTTGCTCCTCAACCAACCAATTCGCCCATCCCTCCCTCTCCTGCCCGCCATGGCTTCCTTTGTAAACGACCTCGTCAATTACCTTGACTTTGGCAAGAAGAGCTTACTGGGTGAGTAGCCTTCGAGCCGTCCCCGCTCCCTGCAACGTTCGCCAGCGAAAGCTTCCTCCATTGTGAAAACGTGTGTGTTCTAATCCGGGCTGTTACCCTCTCTCAGTGTCCGCGTGCTCCATTGCCTTCAATCCTCTGTTCTGGAAGTGAGTCCCAGCTTGCCATCTCTCCCCGCATTCCATCGCCTACCATGCTGACCTGCTTCGAAGCATCGCCGCTCGCCAAGGTAAACACTCAGCTTCTTCCCCTGCCCATGCCCCATTGACAATTGAGTTCTAATGCATGTAAAAGAGTACCACAACAAGGTCATCACGAACATCTTTGGCGGCAACTCGCGTGCTGGCTGCTATGCCCTAGCTGGCACCATCTTCTCTCTCGGCATCGTGCGCGACCTCATCTTCAAGGCTGCCATTTCCGAACAACCCACGCACCCGCTCCTGTTGGCGCCCGCCGTCAAGGGGGCTGCTGTTGTTCTTTTCATCGCTGGCAACACTTTGGTTGTCACGTCGACTTGGGCCCTTGGTATTACCGGCACTTTCCTCGGTGACTACTTTGGTATTCTCATGGACGAAATGGTGACCGGCTTCCCTTTCAATGTGACTGGAGCTCCCATGTACTGGGGCTCTACCATGAGCTTCCTTGCCACTGCCCTCTTCTACGGAAAGCCTGCCGGCATCCTATTGACCTTCTGGGTGTACATTGTCTACGTCCTGGCCCTTCGCTACGAGGACCCATTCACTTCTGGCATTTATGCCAAGCGTGAGCAGGAGAGGGCCGCTGGCAAGAAGTCCAACTAAGCCTGCTTGCTTGCCTTGGTTCCGACATGAACGTGCGTCGTGAGAATATTTGCATTTGTTCAATACTTTAGCGAGTGAATTGGTGGAAACCCGGTCTGTATCAGAATCTAATGGGCGTACATACATCAACAAGGAGTTCAAACGGGAAGCCGCGCCTCTCAACAGGCTCGGTATGATTCAGGGACACGATGAAACGGGACAACCGGCGTCGACTACACGGGGGAGGCTCAGGCATTTCAGCGTCAGGCATCCGGATTCTTACACTACATGACACTATTCTTACAATAAAACCACATCATGAGCGAAATCCCATCACATGTATTTCTCACAACTCACCACTACAGCAGCAGACAATCAACGTCCTCCATCGAACTACTAGACCTCAAATTTCGTAAACCGTTCTATCGATATCGATTCGACGATTCCGAGCCAAGAAAGAAAAACAGGAAAAAGAAATAATAGAAAGGCACGACTGTGGTAAAAGGGAGGGGAAAGAAAAAAGGGTGATCGAAATAACCATCCCATATCAATGAGCTATACAGTCACGAGATTTTAATGTTTGGAAGTACAAGATGATGTAAACGAAGCACAGCCCTTGGTCTTTGCAGTAGTTTTTTTAAGTCCCTATCAAGGGAAGAGTATTTTTTTTTTAAGGGCGAAACCTTCTCAGCTTCCTTCATTAGCCAATCGCACCAACCCAAAGCCAAAGCGGCCTGATTGGTACATAAAAAACGAGTTTGGGTGTCAAAAATATTGACAGCCTGGGTGAAATGAATCGTCGAGGTTGTCCAGTTCAAAAGGTATTTGCAGCAAAATCACACATGTATTTGAATAAAGCAAATCTCATCACCTCATTGCATTGTACATAATTCTAGAGTCTCTTCTAGTTCTTCTAGTTCTCGTCAGTTGATCCGAGAATCAAACCATTTTTACACTTCAACTCCTTCCGAATCCTAAACAAAACTCCCTTGCTCCCTATTGATTTTTTATACCACCTGTTTGTAGCACCCCAACTCAGAATACACGAGAGACGATGAAAAAATGGTTGAGCAAACATTTCATGTCGTCAAAGATGTGTCATGTCATGAGTTATGATGACCAGCAGGTAAGTTTATTTACTTCTTCTCCTCGGCAGGGGCAGAACCCTCGGCGGGAGCAGCCTCTTCGGCGGGCTTCTCAGCCTGGCGAAGAGCAAGCTTCTTTTGCTTCTTCTTCTCCTTGGCAGCCTTCTTAGCGGCAGCCTTCTCAGCTTCGAGGGCCTTTTGCTTGCGAATCTCCTCTCCGCCAAAAGCCTCGCGCCACTCATCAATCTGCGATGTGGGGATTTGGGTGAACAGCAGCTTTGGCTCTCCGATAGCCTGGCCGGGCTTGACGAGATCACCAGTCCAGTTCTCGGGAACAGACAGGAGACCCGGGCTTCCGATCTGAGTGAGGATTGCCTCAGAAGTTGATGGCATGTAAGGGTGGAGAATGCTGGCAAGGAGTTGAAGGTGGTTAATACCAAGACCGATGACAGCAGCGCAGCGATCAGGCTCGTCGGTTAGAAGCTGGTTGTTCAGCTTGCTGTCCTGGAGCAGCTTGTTTCCGAGGCCGGAAATGTGCATGACAGTTGCGAGACCAGCACGCAGCTTGATGTTTTCGAGGTTGGAGATATACGTCTTAAGAGCTTCGTTGGTCTCCTTCTTGTGCTCCTCGAGGCGCTCATCAGTGTACTTGGTGTAGTCGGGGACCTTGCCATCCATCTTGGCAGCGCAGAACTTGAGGATTCTCTGGTTCAAGTTACCCAGGTTCTTGAGGAGGTCGTTGTTGTTGGCGTCGATAAACTCCTGCCACTTGAACTCGGAGTCGGACGACTCGGGACGTCGGGACAGGAGGTAGTATCGCCAAACATCAGCATCGACGCCAGTGTCTCGGGCCGTGTTTCCGAAAACACCAACACCCTTAGACTTGCTAAACTTGCCACCTTCGTAGTTGAGGTATTCAGTAGTCGACAGCTTGTGGACCTTGGTCCAGGTGCCCTTGGTTCCAAGTTGGGATGCAGGGAAGATGATGGTGTGGAATCTAGGATAGCCATGTTAGCAACTGAATCTGCCAGTTTATAATATGACAGGATCAGCATCGGTGATTTTCATTTCCACTTACGGAATGTTGTCCTTGCCCATGAACTGGTAGAGCTTCACGTTCTCGGGATTCCTCCACCACTTCTCCCAGTTGTTGCCAGACAAATCATCTCCATCGGTGTAAGTCTTGGTAATGGAAACATATCCAATGCAAGCATCGAACCAGACGTAAAAGACCTTGTTCGCATACTCCTCGTCGCTGAGGCCCTCGAGGCCCTTGGGGATTGGTACACCCCACTTGAGATCTCGAGAGATACCACGAGGGAGCAGACCCTTGTCAATCCAGGCCTGGGTAACGGCAGTACAGTTGGGGCTCCACTCTCCCTCTTGGCTGCTCTTCTTGAACCAAGCAACGAGCTCCTCCTTTAGAGTATCCAGCTTTAGGTAAAGGTGTTTCGTCCTTCGCTTCTCAGGGGTCGCGCCGTCGAGCTTGCAACGAGGGTTGATAAGCCAGCCGGTGGCTTTGGCCTCAACATCGTCATCGCCGCTGGCATTGGGGTCTTTCTCGGGCTCAAAGGCATCGAGAAGGCTGCCGCAAGCATCGCATTGGTCTCCGCGAGCTCCGTTGTCGTGGCAGATGCTGCACTCTCCCTCGACGAATCGATCGGCAAGAAACTTGGAGTGACCGGGAGTAGGGCAGAAGGGCTGGGTCGTCTCTCGCTCTTCGATATATTCGTTTTTCCAGAGGTCGGTGAAGATTTGCTGGACAATCTGAGTCTGCTGGGCAGTAGGGGTTCGACCGAAAACGTCAAAGTCAATGCGGAACCAGTCGTAGATGTCCTTGTGGATGGTATGGTACTTGGCGCAGAGCTCAGCAGGCTCAAGTCCCTCCTCAAGGGCCTTGGTCTCTGTGGCAGTTCCGTACTCGTCGGAACCGCAGACGTAGAGAGTCGGGTGACCACTGGCCTTGCAGAAACGGGCAAAGACGTCGGCTGAGAGAACACTACCGATGATGTTACCCAAGTGGGGGACGTTGTTCACGTAGGGCAGAGCGCTGGTGACCAGGATATTGCGTTTTCCCTCTTCGGGGAGGATGGGTCCTGAAGAACCCATGGTTGGCAGTGTTTAGTCGCGGGTGTGAATGGGGAACGATTCGGCGGCGTATACAAGATTCGGACGGTTTTAATATGTCCCTGTGCTTTGGTGAGTCACAGAACGATGTCGCCTTCCTGACTCAAATTTGGTGGTGGAAGGCGGGGGCGGGGGAGGGGGAGGGGCTGTTTCGGCGGGCCTGTACTCTAGGGTAGGTTGTTTGCTTCAGAAAGCCACCACATTAAGTTGATTGCTTAGCATCAGCACAGTAAGGTGCGACATAGTATTTTGTGATTTGTTTTAACCGTGTAATCTTTAATATAAATTGCGTGCGGGTCAAAGTACAAGGTTGCATTGAGAATAACAGGCTATATGTAAGGATCAAAATAGTATTGAGGATGTGTCTCCGCACGTACATGACGACATATTGTTGCCCATTAAAACATCAAAACGACTGGATATGCCCCAAATCGGAAACATCTGCTTGACACTAAGAGCTTTAATCCCTATACATGATAAGATGTAGCATCAAGGGTGCAATAGGGTGCTGGAGTGACAGCTGCATCCTGCATCACGTGATTTCCCACATGAGGCCGCGTGCATCTCGCGTTTCTTGCATCGCTGAATCCATGCATGAGGATAGATATTGGCTGAAATAGCCTATATTCAGTGATATTATTACTCTATGCCCCGAAAAAACTAGTAAGATGTCATGTCTGGCAGGTTTCATTCAACGAATAGCTGATTGATGGATGACGGGCTGCATAACTCTTGTATATCTAGATGCGGACCGACATGGTGTACTTGGATATACTAAACAGAAGATGAATTGCGATCGACATGAACATCAGCACTCACCCCCGCTTCAGCCTCCAATGACCCTCTTTCATACCTTGCTTTTGTTTCATTCCTACGTGAGCGCCCAAGTCACCTGGCCGTGGGTGGCCGGCTTGGCTCTCTGCTATCCAGTTATCTTAGCTCAATGTGTCGCACTCGGCTGACCTCTGACAAGCAGTGCAGCTCCACAGCTGCGCCTTACACTGCGCCTTGGTTCCAGAGCCAAAGCAAAACAGCCCCGCGTCACAGCTGCGGTCCAACCCCACTACAGCCTATCTGCCTTCGCGCGCAAAGGACACCATAGTCTGGCATCGCATCGTCACAATAATCATTCAATAGTGTCGCTTGCTTTGAAGCATTCCCGTCCGCGCCATACGTTGTTGCAGCGACTCTTCTGGCCCTCTTCCTGCCTTGCCCATCATCCGCCGCTCCGGGCGCGCCTGGGAGACCGATCCCCACTCACCCATCCAGAGGGCAGATAGCATCATCCCGGAAATCAGCATCTGCTGCTGCATTTGGTCCCCGCGAAAGCTCGTATTCGTCGCAAGAGCTGACAACATACTCCCAACATGTTCCAGCAGGTGAGTCGTTCCACTTCAGCCACATGCGAACTATATACGGCAGACTATCTAAATGGACCCTGCCTGAGCCATTTACTCTGGCCCATGCTCATAACTCTTTATCATTTTGCCTTGGAAACTCATCGCGCTGACCCCCTCAACAGAAGAAGCCGTATTCGGCGGTTACGGTCACTGTTGAAAATCTCACCTCGGAGTCGTACGAGGAAGAGGATCTCAGTGGCATTCCTGATCTTGTCGAAGTTATCAAGCTCCAGGCATCGGGTCCCGCTGAAGCTGCCAGAGCCCTCCGAAAGAAGCTCAAGTATGGCAATGTGCACCGCCAGCTCCGAGCTCTTGTTCTCCTGGATGGCCTGATCCAGAATGCCGGAGAGCGTTTCCAGCGCACGTTTGTAGATGAACCGCTCTTGGAGCGACTGCGTGTGTGTGGCACCGACACTCTGTCGGACCCTGCGGTCAAGAACAAATGTAGGGTCCTGTTTCGAAGCTGGACCCAGTATGCCGGAACGCCAGGTCTGAGCCAGCTTGCCAAGCTTCACAAGGTAGGTAGATTGTCATCCTGACCCATGAATGGTGGCTGATTTTGTAGGAACTTCCCCGGAGGAAAGTCGCTGTCACTCAGGAACGATCCAAGGTCATTAGGGAGACTGAAGAAAATCCCTTTGTAGGCGATGAGGAAGAAGAGGCAGCAAAGAAGGCGGCTGCCCAAAATGCAGCAGGTCCCTCGGGAGGATCGCAACCTCCCACCCACAACAAGACGTCCTCTGTATCCAGCTCGTTCTTTGGCGGATCTTCAAAGGACAAGAAGAAGGATAGCAAGCAGAAGGGTCCACGAAAGCAGTTTAATCTCGAGGCAGAGAAGGAGCAGATGAAGTCGGTCATTGCCGACTCCTCCATCTCAGCCACCAACTTATTGAATGCTGTTCAGAGCACTAACCGTGAGAGAGAGCGAATCTCTGACAACCAGGCTGCTCAGCAGAGTTTTGAGGCCTGTAAACTCCTCCGCCGAAAGGTTTTGCGATATGTACGTCCGCGTCCACCTCCCCGCTGATTTGCGGGTATGAGCACAGTTAACGTGTATCAGATTCATCACGTTGAGCACGAGCAGTGGCTGGGTGGTCTGCTTCATGCCAACGACGAGCTCGTGCACGCGCTCATGACTTTTGAGCAACTCGACCGGTCGATCGACGCCGATAGCGACTCTGACGATGAACTTGCCGAGCAAGCCCACCTGTACCGAAGTAAGTCACAATGGCCTGGGCTTGATGGGGAGGAGATATAATACTGACCTGATATAGTGGTTGCCGCGAAAGGCAAAGAGGCCATGGCTAATGCCCAGTCGCCTACATCGTCGCAGCCTCCTGACATGTCCGAGTTAAGCATCACAACTTCTCCCAAGCCTGTTGCTCCTCCACGACCTCCGCCCATGTCCAAGCCGAGTCAGGCAACTCCTCCTCGGCCAGCACAACCCCCAGCAGCCAAAGATGAAGATGAAGATGATGACGACGATCCGTTTGGAGATGAGCATACAATTGATTAAAGCGCCGGAGTGTGTGTGTGTGTGGAGCTGGTCTGTGTGGTAGAGTTTACAGCGATGGGACAAGCAGCCTGTTTCAAGTGTTATGATGGGCCTGAGAGTGCAAGGCACGGGTGGTCGGTCCTTGAGACAGCAGCGTTATTCTGAACAAGCACTACAATATCAATTCTTTTTTGACATGTTCTTTATTTCCTCTTTTCGTTTTGTTTCGTTTCACCTTTATCGAGGGGGGCATGTCGTTGACCCCCAAAAAAGCCCATAGCCATTCTCACGCCCCTCCCCTTTTTTTTTCAGCTTCTAAACAACACACAAAGTGCAAAAGGACAGACCGCAACTTGTCGCTATGATGTTGTTCTCCTCCGCTCCTTCAACCCAGCCCAACCCCCCTCCCGCTTTCCCCTCCGTCTCCGTCGGGCCGCGCGCAAGCGGTTATAGGGTAGCGGTCTGAGCTGAGGATTCTCAATCGCCAGCTCGCGCGCGTACGCCCACTTTACACGGCGCAAGGCCCATCCCGACACGCAGACCGCAACACGAAGCGCGCGAAGAAAGCTTCCGCGAAACTAGCGAATATGCGCATGAATTCCACCGTCAACCTGATGCAATCGCTACTTGATCCGAGGTGGCGGGCGTGGGCGTGGGCGTGAAGTGTGAAGCGTGAAGCGGCGTGCTTTCCATGTTCGCCCACCGTCTTTTTCGGACCGGTCCTCGACCTTCACTTTTCCGGGCCCCGTCTCCCCTAGTTTCCTTACACTTTCCTGGGTCCGGGCCTAGATAGTTGGCCCCGGGTGGCGGTTAAACAGAGTTAGGAAGCAAGGTGAACAACAACACATACAACAAGGCCCGGTCGTTCGGGCTGAACCCAATCGGCAGAGCAACCAGGCATCCGAGATGGGGGGAAAGCAGCCATACTCTTTTCTCGCATCTCTGTCATGCCTACGTGCATTAGCCACATGTACAAGATCAATTAAACACGCCCAATTGATGCATATTAGCCTTGCAGCGTTGAAATGGGCGGTGTCAAAACGCGCGCTTTCCGTCGGAAATATTACTCTACTTGACAACTCCTTCGAGGGGTAACTAGGTAAAAACCTCCAGACCGCCCTCTCTTCCCCCTCCTCCAACCCCCGCGCCTCCACCGCTGGTTTTAGTTGCTATTTTTTTTTCTCTTTATACACACCCAACTCCAAATCGCCCCCGATATTATGTAGCTAGGACGGGACGGATGAAGGGCCCAAAGTGTAAAACCAAGAAAGGAAACAAGAAAAAAGAGTCCTAGCGATCGATAGCGGGGTGTATGAATGATGGGTGGATTAAAAATATCACCACGTCAGATTTGTCTTGGACGCTCCCGCATGGCGGACCAGCGTTCGCTTAATCTCCACGACTGCATGCAAGCAAGGCAAGGCAAGGCAAGGCAAGGCTTGCTGCACCGCATTCCCGTGTCGATTTGACACACACTCACACACACACACGCCGCCCCCAGTTTTTTTCCTTTTAACCATTTCCTTGCGTCTGGGTGCGCGGGAAGCGGGTTCCTGAAAGAAGCGGGCACGCACTGGGGCTGGGGAAGAGAGAAGGGGGGTTAGTTAGGTACCTATGGGGGGAGACAGTAAGAGAGAGAGCGACGACGAGGGAGAGGGGGGGCGTTTGGTTATGGGCGGCGGTTTAACGGGCGGCTTGTGCGCGGTGCCGAACAACGCACGCGAGCAAAAAAGCAAGCTACCTGGGAAAAAAAAAACTCTCCCCCTCCGGCGGGTCCCTCGTTCGCTCCAAATCCCCAATCTCGCGCAGCCTGCCGCCTTCTTCTTCCCCAGCATGTTTGACAGCGGCACGGGAAGACAACGTTGGAACTCACTGGAAAAAAAGAAAAGAAAGGAAGGGAAATTGGAAATTGTGACGTCCGACGGTGATATTTTTTTTTCTGGGTGCAATTTGTCACGGCAAACTCAAAACAACTAGTTGGAGCCTGGCCCCCTGACTTCATCTCCATTCACGCCCGTTGGGTCCTAGGCTAGGCTGCTGAAGAGAAAAAGTGTACGAAAGGGCCAACGTAATGCGTTTAATTACCAGCGGGAAACTTGGTTATGCTTCTGGGCCTTATGATCACCGCCAAATGCACTATCCACCCGGGGGAGCGAGGCCAAAGCCAGTTGGCGGAGAAGATGCATGCTGCAGAAACAAGGACGTGACATGACAGGAGGAACCCAAACAGATTTTTCCTTTCCCTCCTCTGCCTCTGCCTCCTTCTCCAATAACCAATAATTATGCCGGTGTGCACACGCAAGTTAGATCGGGAGCCCTGAAGATCAATGGGGAAAAAAGGGCGGGTCTCTTCGTGATAGGTTGGTGCTGGCCATGTGTTCACCGACACTGAGTTCCTGCCGGACGTGCTCATCCCGTCCGTCCCTCCAAAGAGGATCGTCCGCAGGCTTATAGCGAATCTAGCAGGAGGAATGGATGGATGCTATGGGCGCAGCAGCGACAACTCGCCCATCTCCCGCGCCCGCGACTGTGGGTGGCCAACGCTCTCTGACCAGCATATGCACCTCGCTCGGGTGCCGTCCGCACCACACACATACAGCATAGGCACATACATAGGTACTTGACGTTGACAGCAAGGTGCGAATGGCCATGGGGCGGTACCGACGCAGATCCCGCCGCCGGCCGGCATGACCAAGGAGATTCCGCACTCAACTCGCGCTCCATAATTCAATCCATCCATCAATCAATCAATTAACCCATCAACCCGTCAACCAAGCATAGCAGCGCCAGGACCAGGTTCTGCAGCGTTTCGTATAGGTGCCGCCGCGCGCGACCGTGCCTCTGCTCCGCTTTGCCTTCAGCTGTCAGGGCCCCGGGCGCAACACAACGGTCAGAGGCTGAGACATGCTGTCTGCGCTAGCCTTGTCCCCTCAAACGGCATCGACGGTAATCTCAGCCCAGATGGCTGAATGCAGCACACCACATGGTCCTTCAGAACGACTCAACAACCTCGATCGACTATCCTCTTTCATCGCCTTGGTGAAATTGCCCTCTGCTGTCCGCCCTGGATCGGCCCCCCACCTCACCTGAGGATAGCGCCGTGAGGCCCGAAAAGAGGGTGTGCTGTCTGGTGTCATGGTTGCCAGCGCAGCGAGTCGCCGGCAGGGAGGTCCTTTTTTTGCCTTTTTGCCAGAGTCTCTCGACCCTGCAAAAAGCATGAATGATATGGCCCGTCATAGGGTCGTCACCCGACTATTCATTCACCAGGAGAGGGGATCTACTCCCGTTTTGAATCTGGTTTGCTCTTAGCGTCGCATCCGGGGAACCCAAGCGACGAGGTTATCGCAGCAGAAGCAAAGGTGCATGCCGGCATCGAACGGTCCTCGTGGCAGCCACTGGCCCAGGACATCCCTGTCGGCACACACCCAGGCACAGTGCAGCCCTGAGGGCCTTCTGAGGCGGGCCCCTTCTCTGTCCCTGCCAGCCCCCCCACTGCTTCTGGAAGCCTTCCAAATATTGTTTCACGCTGAGCGGAAATGCCCGTGATTGACTCGGGAGCCTGCTTGCTCGCTTCCTGGGGGCCCTGGGGGAGTAGTGGGATCTTTTGGGGGTTGGGCTTGCATGACGGCGGTCGCGATCCCGGTTGGTCGAAGCGTCTCGAGTTGAGTTTCCCGGCGGGCAAAAAGGGCCAAGGGGTGCGAGGAGTGTGCCTCGCAAGGTCCAAGGTGGTGGTGGTGGGTAGTGGTGGTGGTAGGGAGGCTCGCATGAACAAACAAAGGCGGTAGGAAATACGGACTGCAATGATATGCTCGATCAGCGCCCGGCTGAGTCTTGTTTGGCTGCACGTTGGCTCGGGGTTGTCAGACCATTGTTCCCCTCCCCCCATCTCATCTGCCACCAGGCAGGCTGATGGCCTAGTCAATAGGCTGGGGCTGAGGATGAATGGATTGACCTATTCTTTGTTTTGCGCAATCCTTTCGCAGCTGGGGACAAAAAAAAAAGACCATGTCGTGTCGATCATGTGAGATGCGGTTTACCGTAAGCGTCCACTCCACGATCGGGATGCCTGTTTGTTTCGACAAAGCTTTGGGCAACGCAGAAATCGATTTCCCAGCCATCGGGCTCGCAAGGTAGAGGGAAGCTCGGATAGGATCGACGCGCGACACTGCAACAGTGTTGCAACAGCCGGAAAGCCATGGCCAACTTGGCTGCCCGTGGCTATCTGTTCCTGGACCACCCGCTCGCTAGATCCTACCGCTCTCCTTGTCCCAAGCTCCCTGTACCATCTATTATTATTACAGCCCAGCCCCCAGCCTTTCCCCTCCCACCCAATTTCGCAACCTTTATTTGTTTTGCTGCATTTTATTTTCCTCCCGAAAAAACGGTCCGTCTCCACGGAGGAAGCTTGGTGTAGTAGACGGCGCGCCGCAGGAGTGCCCTTGCGCCAGTCGCTGAAGCCATGTTCGTTTGCAGCAGCCGTTTCTGGTCATAGCGTGCCGCGTGCTGGCAGCCAAAAGTGGCGGCTGGGCGCTGGGATGCGTCTGACTGTATCTCGCCCTAGCACCGGTTGGAGTCGATTGGGGGAATGAGGTCGAGCTAGAGCGGAGGCCTAATGTTAATCGTTTCACCCATGGGCCCCCAAGCCGCTACCCCATTGGAACAAAAATAGCCGCTACGGCGGATTTGCATTGTTGCTGGCGGTATTCTCATTTGATTCCCTCTGGGCGGCCCCGAGTCCAAGTCCTGCTAGGCGCGTTGGCGCGTCGCCATGACCGAAACTGGTGTGCGGGTGACGGGACGACGGGCTCAGCAGCGCTCGACTGAGATGTCGGTCCTCAATAGCCCCCCTCCTCCAAAAACATTATGGCGGTAAAGCGGGGTGGAAGGGCCTTGGCTACATCCATGTTCCTGATGACATCTCTGTGATGGGAAGGACGTGCATCATCTACGCACACCTTGATGACGGGAGGCGGGAGGTACGTGCGCCAGATTTCTAGAAGATGGCTTGCGCAAAGGGCTGGTGCCAAGTTGCGACATGCACTAGGCTGCCAAAAGGTGGTGGGATGGGGCGCTCAAGTCGTTCGACGGCCTCCAGCCACATGTCTCAAGGGCGTTCGCAAGATCCACGACAATAGACAGCCACTCGGCTTGGGCGTATTGAGGCATATGCGACATATGCAAGAGGCGTAGATCATGACCAACAGCCTGGCAGAGCTGGTGGAGGTGCGCAAAGAGCCGTGAATGGATGTGGGCAGCTGCAAAGCAAACCTGCGGATCGCAGCAGCGAGACGTGACAGGGACGCGATGCCATGCAGTGTGATGAATGGTACGTGACAGGCATCTCCGTCTGAAAGGCGGTGGCCTGTTTACAGCTTTGAGTGGTTTCTAGACCATTGCCGCCCCTTTCCTGTCACCTCTTAGCTCGCTGCTCTGAGTCGTAAGATGGCGGTATCGAGAAGCATAATGCCTGCAGCATCGGGAGCGGTGGCCCTGGTCTCCCGCGCGGGCACGGCAGCAACTCCCCCCTTCCCCCAAGCTGGTAAGGACCAGCTGGCTGGGCAAAGTTGACGGGCGGAACTGAGCGCATCGCATCGCATCGCATCGAAGAGGAAGCAAAGCAAAAAGCAACAGCCGTCAAGGGAATGCCAGCGGGAGAGCCGTCCCGGAGCCGCACCCGCACGACGACGGGTTGGCCATGCATGGATATGGATGCTGGGAAGGGATCACCACTCTAACTCCATCATGGCGAGGTTGAGTTTTTTCGGATGACGGACACACACGCGCACACACACACACAAAAACGCACCAAAGAGATGGTCAGATTCGACGCCTCATCCCACCTCGGAACGCATCGACCACAACGTCCATCGTCCGATTTTCCAATCTCGTAACACGCCAGCGATCTAGCATCGGAGGGCCATCAACAACACTACGGGGTGCTCGAGACAATGTGAGACAAAGAGGCGGCCGCTACAGTTTCTCGAAGCCCTTCAGAACAATGACACTGCACTGGGCGCGTCCGAGGGGCCGTGCGGTGCTGGGGAGGGGGAAAGGACGCTGCAGAGCCCAGCCCATGAGCGCTAGGCCATGGCGCTGAGCGACAGAAGGGGAGGGAGGTGTGGGAGGGCTGTCCGAGGTGTGCGTTTAGGGGGGCAAAACGGACGAGGTCCCCGAGCAAAAGGATGGCAGGGTTCATGGGAGATGGGGAAGCAGGAAGACACATTTGCATGGGCAGGGGAGATTGGAAACACGGGGCGAGCTGGAGGTCTACGCAGGGCGGTGCGCCTAAGTTACAGCGAGAGAGCCGGCGCATGGGTCGGGGTTGGGGTTGAGTGCGAGCGTTGCTAGCGAACCTGCTAGGGGAGGTTCTGCGACGACGTGCAACCTGCGACGTGCCTGCGGCAAGCACGGAGGGCCGATGGGACGAGACTATTCCCAAGCAGGCGTCCCAGTCGTTCCCAATTTCTAGAAGTCTTCGAGAAGCCTTCCGTGGCCAGCTAGCCTAATTTCCCACTCGCAATGCATTGGCCACCGGGCTCTCCACGCAGCCAACCACACGCCAGATGGAGGGTCGCCACCCCTGCAGCGCTACTCCCTGAGTGCCCTTTTTGGGTTGCTGTTTGGCTGGTGAAGGCCCCCCCGTCCGCCGCCGCTGCACTGGACTAGTGGGCTTTAGGACTGTTATTGGGGATGATTGCCATTGTTATGATGCTAATGCCGTCCCATGTATTTTTGGTTTCATTAATTATTGCAACTGTGATTGCGAGCCCGTCATGTGCGCTTGCCAATGGCGCGGAGACAATACAGGATGGGTTTGCGAAGTGGCTGTGGGAAAGCCGCGAATATGCAAGGCTAGATTGGCCATTGAGCTTTCTTAGATGATTGTGATGCGCCACACACACAAACGCACACACACCCGCGCGCGCTCGCTCCATGACAGCATGTTTGTTCCTCGAATCGGGGGGTGGCCAGCAGGGGAAAGAGGGGGGGGAATACTGACACGGCTTCAAGTACCGGCGGATGTACATGTATCGCGCACAGTGCACGGCGGCTCCACGTCCCACTGCCCTACCCTCCCAAGCGGACTCGACAGCGACTCGATGTGCGCTCGCTGGGTGGGTGGCCGCGGCAGTGCGCAGGCCATCCGCTCCAGATCCGATTGGGCGTGTGTCCAAACCTTCTGGGGCGGAGGGCCTGGGTTCGTTGGCATCGAAGAACAAAAAAAAAAAAAAAAAAGAGGCTTCGGGGAGAGGGTCAGAGAGAGGCCTGTTCACCATCCCGACGAAGAGGGAGAGCGTATCAGAGGGGCCTGAAGGGTCCTCTGAGCGCTTGCATGCATCGGTATGGCATCTCACACAATCGTATCGGTATCGGTGACAGCCCACTTCCCAGGGCATGGTTACGACATGACCACCTCTAGTAGTGGTAGTAGCAGAGCACCACTACTAAGAGTAGTGGTAAGGAGCAAAACTATGGAGTGGAACCAAGGAGCAGGAGGAGGAGGAGTCGGAGGAATTGGATGAGACCCTGTCGCGTTCTGCCTTACCACTACAATGTGATGGTTGGTGACGGATGGCGTCCGGCCATTGATTAATTAATTCTCCTAGACAATCATGGTTCAAGATGCGACAGCCAAACATAGTGCATCGTATCGTATTATTCCGAGGCCGCATTAAATCAACCTGGAACCAACCATCCAGCCGTGGCAGGTCCAAGAGTCATCCCCCTAGCCAAGAGCAGAGTGCCTGGAGACGAGAGGCGTCCACTCGCATCAGCAGCATAATATCGCCGACCCAACCTGCTCAAAGGTACGACGGCCGACGTACCAGGCTGACAGGGACAGGCCTGTTTCGCGTTTGCCTCGCAGGCTCTGACCGGGGTGGCTCCTGATGCCATCAACTTACCAGGTCGGGCTAAGGCATCGTGGCATGGATGGTTTCTTTATCCAAGTCCAAGGCTTTGTGCCCGGGTAGATGAGCAGGACCACCCGCTGGTCCCCGCCCTGCGCTCTCCGACGGTGCCCTTTCGAGCGAAGGCCAACCCCCCGCGGGACCCCTAACGGAGCAGAGGGCTTCCCCTTGAGGTACCGTCTGCCCCCCGCCCATTTCTCGATGGGGCGCCGCCGCGGCGACCGGGATGAGGGGGAGAGGGCACCTGGGATGGGTAGGATGACGCTGGGCTCTGGGCGCAATGCTATGCTGGACGCTGGGCTGGACCGCACTGTCCGTAGGCACTGTGCAGGGATACCTTGCTCGCGGGACGCTTGGAGTGCATCTTCTAGCCTCGTTCAAAACGTCTCCATTCTCCATCTTCCCCGTCGGCCACAGCACTGTCGTCGATTCGCTCGGTCGGTAGCCACCCGTTCGTTTCAATTCGTAGCGTCATTTCCCCTTCTGCTTGGGCTCGAGGTAAAAATCCACATCCGCCTGTGCCCATAGTAGGGAAGGGGTGGAGGGTCCCTCATCTTGGGAGGTGCTATTTTGATGCTGCTTAGTCTATCTTATTGAGCCCACCGTCTTTGCATGCCCGCACGCCCTCGGGCGCCCAACTGCCACGCCCCTGCCCTTTCTCCTCTCCTCTCCCCTCAATCTCTCTGTACCTAAAATTTCTGGTTCCAATTCACACCCCCATTTCGCTATGCCCACCTTTGCGCTTCATCCACGCCCACGCCCTTCGTACTCCAGGTTCGAGAATAGTACCGCGCAGTGTTGCGCTCGCTCGCTGAGCTGGCTGTCGCCTCTTGTATTCTCTGGGAATTATAATACTGTCCGGGAGCCCCCCCATGCCGCGTTTTGTCCCAAGCTCCTGCCCGTGATCAAAAGCTTCCTCATCCTCCACCATCATTCCTTTTTCGCCTCGACTCTGCGGGTTCATCCAACAATCCATCAACGTTTCTTTATTCCTTTGCCCTGCCCTGCCACTGCCACCCCCCGTCCCGTGCTTGGCCCAAGTCACCGCCCTGCCACAGAGATCTGCCGCATCGAACGAAAAAAACAAGAAGATTTCCCCTCCAACAACACAATCAATACAACCAACACCAGCGCCGCTTGCATCCTCGTTTGCATCCTCTTCCGCTCCCGCAAACCCCGACGACCGGTGAGTTCAGCCAATTTCCTTTTTCAGTACTGGTGCAATCGCCCTTGCGTTATCCTCTTCCTGGATTCCTTGTTCACTTGCTACTCTCTTTCATTGCCGTTGTTTGATCCCTGCTCCATCGCGCCGCTGTTGGTTTGCACGGCGCGTGTTGGGGGAGTCCCGCTATTCACGCCCTCCACCCCCCATCCCTGCCCCGAGAAAAAAAAAAAAACTCCCAGGCCAGGGCCTCCACTCCACGGCCACGGCTTTGCCTTGCCTTGTCACGTCCCGCTTGGAGACCCGAACCTGACATAAAGGCTTGGCCCCTACCTGGACTCGATCAAGCATCAACTCCTTGACCTCCCCTCTCCCCGTTCCCCTCGATCACATTCCTTGGTTTACATCTCGGACCGATCCTATTGCGTCTTGCTCTCGACTGCCGTTGGAGATCGTCCGCTTGATCACTCTCTTTGTCTTCCCGTCGTCACCTTCCCTCAGCACGTGTTCGAGGTTCACGGTTCCTGCATTTGCACAGTGAACAGACCACCCTGAGATCCCTTGCCCGCCTTACAACGCCCACTGAACATCCCACCTCGCAACGACATCGAAAAAACGTCACCGCGTGAATCACTGTTGACTAAACGCTTCGCGCCACCCAGGTCACACTCTCACCCACCACACATCGCCTCGCCCGCTAGCCGGCCTGCAAATTTCTTCCAACGCTCCGCATCCCCTTTCCGCCGCTGCCTGCAATAAGCTTTTTTGCTTTGCGAATTTCGCGTCGCCCGAAACACTTCCTCTCACTTGTCGCGGGTCGACCTCTCTGTCTCCCTTGCCTCCTCCCGGTCCTCCCTGCAAAACAAAACATCTCCGGTTCCTGCAACGTGTGGAATAGCAAAAAGGTACGTGGCATCGCTAGTTCGTTTTGTTACATCATCCATTTCCATCTGGGAGCCGGGCCTGGTCTCCCTTGAGCAGGCTCCTGCCCCTGCCTCGTTTGTCCCTTTCACAGCCGTGCCACAGCCAATGCAAGGGGGCAAACTGTCTTGACTTCGGCACTTTTGCTCCTCTCCAATACCAGTTCTCTGCTATGAAACATTCGAATTTGAAGCTGACCTTGCAGTCTTAGCCACCACCCGCTTGACCGCCTCCTTCTCTCGTTCGAACGCGCTTAGCTTCCCAAATGTCAGTAATGAACGGCATGCGATCACCAGCTCCTACAGAGGTTATGGGCATCACAAATATGCTGAACCAAAAAGCTGGACAAATGCACCTTCAGAACTCGCTCCTCGACCAACACCACCTCGTCAAGACCGACCCCGGAATGGAGCGATCGGTTTCTCCTCACGGCTCCGAGCACTCCCAATACTCGACTCCCCACAGCATCGCCCGCGCGTACCCTTCACCATCAGCCATGCAGGCACCTATGCACATTCCTAACCCTATGCCCGGCGCCATGCACCTCTCTGGCTACCCCGAGATGCCCAACATGGGCATGCCCATGCAGCACATGCAACACATGGCTCCCCAGCCCCAGCAGGCTCCTCCTCCTCAGCAACCCGTCAAGGCCTACCCTTGCAGCACCTGCGGAAAGGGCTTCGCTCGACGAAGCGATCTTGCTCGTCATGGTAAGCGAACAGCAGCGACTCCGGCAACCATTGACGGTCTGCTAACAAGGAAACAGAGCGCATCCACAGCGGCGTCCGCCCTCACGTTTGCGACTGGCCCAACTGTGGAAAGCAGTTCATCCAGCGATCCGCCCTGACCGTGCACCAGCGTGTGCACACGGGCGAGAAGCCTCACCACTGCGAGACTTGCGCCAAGGTACGTCGCACCGCACACTCGAGCACCTGACCCTCCAATGCTAACGATCCACAGCCCTTCAGCGACAGCAGCTCTCTTGCCCGCCATCGACGAACACACTCTGGCAAGCGACCCTACAAGTGCCCCTACGCCGATTGCCAGAAGACCTTCACCCGCCGAACCACTCTCACCCGCCACCAGAACCACCACAGTGGAACTATCGAGGAGGCCGCCGCTGCCACAGCCGCCGCGCTTGCCGCGTCCAAGTCTAAGGGGATGACGCAGGCTCGATCCGAGAGCGACCACATGTCCAACCACGGTTCTCCTCTCACCACTCCCTCGCCTGGCCAGCGCAACATGTCCATGTCACCGAGCGTGGATCTCTCCGGCGCCAACGGCATGCACCGCCACAACGACTTCCAGTACCTTTCGCAGGGTGGCCCGCTTCCCGTGCACCTCCGCGTCGGCAGCCCTACCTCGACCTCATCTGGTGGATACAACACCATGCGACCTACCTCGCACCCCAACGGCTACGGTCCTCCTCCCATCCTGGAGCCTAGCTTGGAGCAGCACCAGGCCAACGGTTCCGGAAGCGCTGGCGGCAGCCCCCACATGGCCAACGTTGGCTGGCAATCACCTTCCAACGTGGCCTCGCCAACTCAGCAACCCGGCAGCTACGTTTATCCCGACCCCGAGGCCTATCCCTCCAACCCCGCGATGAACCAGATGTACTACGGTGCTCCCCACATGCGCCGCCCCCAGAGCACCGAGCCTGGACTGGTCAACATGGCTTAGATGGCCTATCAATCGTCTGCAGAGGCTGCGGAACAGGCCAGTGATGGTCTCGGATTCGCGGCTCAAACTCCTTGATACCCTGTATTTTGACAAAGATGCGCCCTCTTTTCTGGGCTTGGATGGTTTCCACTGCGGCGTTTTTTTCATTTTGGACTGGATCCCCCTCTACACCGCTCAAAACTGCGTGGACACGGATTTTACATGCTCGCGGTCATCTAATAATATCACGCCGACCCTGGGAGTGGGCTCACTCCTTGAAGGAGCACGTTTTGAACGCTCTTCTCTTGTGTTGGTCATTTCTTAATTTCCTTGGGGATTCCCATCAACCACGTCGATTCATCATTTTTTTCCTTTTTTGTTCAAGCTCGAAATAGACTGGCGGCCGGTTACCTTACGATGATGGACATTGTCTTCACGATATTCAAAGGGAAGGGAGTTAACTGGAACGCCGCTGCTCTGGCTTTCAAAGGTAGAAAGCAAAACAACAGGCATTATGGGAACACATAAGAGGCTTGGCCTGTTGGCATGTATTTAGTACTTTATAGAGACTTGGACTTGGGAAAGCATTATAGACTTGTGAATTTTGTGCGATGACAACAATACTTGACCCTTTCTACCCATGCGTGCAGTGATGTGAGCGTCTACGACATGCGGTGCACGGTAATGGCCGATGGCGATTGATGGATGAATGGATGGTGAGGGAGCAGCAGGATCAGGATCAGGAGCAGAAGCAGGAGCTTGGACAGGCGCTAATGCAACAACTAGGTTGACAGTGGACCGTTTGAGGGTCTTTGGAGGGTCTTTGGAGGGCTGTTGGATCGGGAAGTGATCTGTGCCAGCTGCACGGGACTCTTCCCGTTCCCCAGATTCGCGACTAGCAACGGCGCCTAGATATCGATCTGGTTGTGGTTGCGATGGGCGGGCGGTTGGTTGGATTGGGAGCGCAACCAACTGTGACGGCAGCCGAAAGCTGCGGGCGTCCAGTCAGGCGGCTGGACGAACGAGCCGTGTTGCTAGTTTGGGAGGCATTGCATGAGCCCTCGGGCCAAGACGGCAATGATGGGCATGCGCAACAGCCACAGTGACGGAGGGGGGAAGGCATCACGCGGGACCAGTGCGTGTGTGTCGAGCCAAAGGCGAGCGAGCGGCAAGAAGCAAAGCGGCAAGCAAAGCAGGGCAGTACGTAGCCAGGGTCGCAGGGGGGAAGGAGGAGGATGAGGAGGTCGAGTCAGGGTCGAGGCAGGAATCAGGCCATCTGGGGGCTCTCTCTCTCACACTCTCTCAGCCGCCCTCCTACATTCCTCCCGTCGGGGACAATTGGGGGAAAGGGCTAAGCTGATGCGCTGGGCCGTCCCTCGTTTATTCGTTTGGCTCCGTTTTGGTGCTTTTTTGCTTTTTACTTGCTCAGTCTCTGGCTTCTAAGTGGATGCGATACTTTTCTTTTTCCCCTTCTCTTTTTCTTGATTAGGCGAGTGCTTGTGTTGTTTGTCTGTTTTATGTAAGCCCACCGTGTCTGTCCCGTCGGACTTTTTTTTTTTTTTTTTTTTTTTTCCTTGCTTGGTTGGCTTGCTACTTGGTATTTGCTTGCTTGCACACATTGGGATGGGGGGAGGGGATGATTATTTTTCTGATTTGTAATCGACGACATATCAAAAAATCAACGTCCTCAGCGACGCAACGGCATTCGACGAAGCCGGTGGGGCAGGCTGTCATAATGGCCCGAAGGCGGGCTCCTCGTGCATGGCGCGCGAAGACATGGCTGAGAAAAAAAAGGGTACAGCGATGATGCGTGAGGTCGCGGGTTGGTGGTTTTCCCCGGCTTGCTGCCCAGGCGTCGGTCGTGTCTGTATGGGGGCTGGCTGGGGAGGAGAGCGAGGGAGATGAGACGCCGGGACCGAGAGGGGAGGGGAGGGGAGACGGAAACGGGATAAGACGTCGAGGAGCAGATGCTCTCACCATCTCGGCCTCTCTTTCTTTTCCTTCTTCTACATTGCCTATAGTCGTGGTGTACAGGTGTCCTCCCTACTTGGACCTCTGTGCCCGTCATCATCAGCACACTGGCAGCCCTCCAACTTTCTTACTTCTCCTCCTCTCTCTCTCTCCGCTTTCAATTGCTCTCTTCCCCCGTGCCCCCAGCTTCCCACCACCGCTCCTGCCTTTCAGGGCTCTCTCCATCAACCCGTCCATGATGCTCGTCGATATTGTTGTTCACGCCGACCTCCTCTGTGCCTGGTGCTACCTCGAGAAGCGCAGTCTCGAGGGGGCCATCTACCGTTACAGAGCCAGTCACCCGGATGTTGACTTTCGTGTTATTTGGAAACCGTATCTGCTCTATCCTACCGTGCGAAAAGGTAATACAATACAAACCATCCACCCCCTTCCCTCTCTCTGCCTTTCCCGAAACAACACTTCCAAGCTTCCCTTCATTTCACCAATCGCCGACTATGCCATGCCGTTCTAGCTTTGATTTTATCCCATCCCCAAGAATCTTATTTCCATCACGAAGGAATAAGCTGGAAAAAAATACAAGGAAAACCACAAACAGTAACAAGGGCTGACTCGAGCACCTCCGTCTTTGTTCGGCTTTGCAGGTGACAAACGATCGCTGTACACAAGCATCATGAGCTCCGAGAAGCTCTTCACCTTCACCCGGGGCGTCCACGCCGCCGGCACCCGCTACGGAATCAACTTTGCCGTCCAGGGGACCACGGGGCCCTCGCAGCGCGCCCACCGGGTCATCGCCCTGGCCCTCGCCCGCCTGGGGCCCGAGGCGCAGTCGGCCGTTGTCGAGGCCTTCTTCCGCGGCCACTTTGAGGAGGGCAAGGACCTCACCAGCGACGCGTGGCTCATCAGCGTCGGCCGCAGCGTCGGGCTGCACGCCGGCGAGGTCCAGGACGCTCTCCGGAGCGACGACATTGGCCGCACGCTCGAGGGCGAGGTCCGGGCCGCCATGGCCGGCGGCGTCATCGCCGTCCCCAGCGTCCTCATCGGCGGCAGGTACAGCGTCGGGGGCTTCCAGGAGTCGTCACTGTTCGAGGGGGCCTTTGACAGGTACGTCGGGGAGGAGAGGCAGGCTCTGGCAGCCGCCATGCGTACGGGGTCGGCTATTCCGCAATCACCCAGGTCAGCATTGGCGGCGGCGGCGACGACGACAACGACGACGACGACGACAACAACAACAAAAAGACGAGCATCAACTGCGGCGTCGGAAGCAACAACAGCAACAACAGCAACAACAGCTACTACAGCAAAGAAGGCAACAGAAACAACAGCAACAACTACAACAACTGCAGCAACAGTATCATCGCCAGTGTCACCACGATACCCGCCAATACTAATGGAACCGGCAACAACAGACACACCAATCGACCCAGCTCTGCCGACGAGGGTGACGATAGAGGACCCCAAGAAAGCAAGCCTATCCCACATCATCAGGACCGATGTGTACAACGACGAGGAACCAGAAGGGCGCACGGGCAAGAGGAGGAGAAAAGGGGGCGAGTAAAATGTGTCTAGTTGAACCATGAATGCTGATTCGAAAACCATATACCGACGCTTGGATTTCTGCGCGTCTCTTTGTCTACCGTTGCCTCCTCATGCTGATGACTTATACCTTGCGCTTTTTGGGTTCACTCATAAACCGAAACCTACCTACCTACCTGCCTACCCTTCCCCCCTCAACGCCACTTATATATATATATAAATAAGGAAAGGAAAAAAAAAAAAAGAGGACCTGGGGCCCTGTCTCCGAGTTCATTAAAAGGAGACAAGGGGAATGATAAAAAAACAATAAAAACACAAGACACACGCACACGCATACACAAGTACAACGTTTCCCCGGCGTTCTATATATAGAGCCAGGGGGGGGAATTCCGCCTATAATCTCCATTTGCCCGTCCACACGTGTGTCTTTCCCCGTTGATAAAAGCATGCGCGCAAATCCAACTCACCGTCGCATGCCGCTGTAGTCCTGCATCAGATGGGCCATGTGGACGTTGGTAGCCTTGCCGATGCGCTTTCCGGCGCGCTTGCGTGGGGCCTTTGACTTTGCCCCCTGGCCCTGGTTGGCCTTGTTGGGGTCCTCGCTCGTGGGCTTCTGGCCGACGCTGACGAGCTTGCGGTGCATGTCCTCGACGCTGGGGATGGGCACGCGGTGCCACATGACGCGGAACTCGTCCTGCACCTTGAAGTGCAGCGAGGCGTCGTCGGGCCAGACGTAGCGGGGCAGGTTGTCCTTCTTGGTGCGCACGACGAGGATCTTGTGCTGCGTCTCGAGCTTGGCCAGCGTGTCTTCGCAGTCGGGCCAGCCGTCCTTGAGATCCTTGACCGACACGCCCGAGGCGTCCGTCTTGCGCTGCAGGTGGGCGAGCAGCGACGTCGCATCCTTGACGCCGGGGATGATGGGCCGGTGCGAGTACTTGCCCGTCTCCCACGTCTGCTCGCTCAGGCTGCCGTCGGGCTTCCAGTCGATGCGCGGGTGGCCTCGAAGGCCCTCGGAGAGCTGCTGCTTGTGCTCCTCGGTGTAGTTCTGGAGACTGAGGTGGTCGATGATTTCCTGGATCGTCTTGGCCTCGCCCTTCTTCTTGAGCAGGTCGACCGCAAAGGTCATCTGCGTCTTGACCTCGGCGCCATAGCCCGTCAGCTGTGGCTGCGAGTAGGGGACCTCGGGGGCTGTCTCGCGCTTGCGCTTGGCGCTCGGGGTGTTCGGGTCCGAGGTGGCGGAGGGCGATGGCGAGGGTGGCGCGAGCGAGGGCACCGCGAGCGACACCTTTGCCGTCGACGGGTTGGAGATTTTGGTCGCGGCCGAGGCGAGGGTGCTCTTGAAGGCGTTTGCCTGCTTGTCGAGGTACGACATGACGGGCGAGGATGCAGCGAGCCGCAGCTGGCCGACCGGAGACGGTTCCTGACAGAGGGTTGCCAAATGCTGGAGATGCACGAGCGTAGAGAGCGGATGGCGCGAGGAGGGACAAAGGAGAGGGACAGAGGAAGGACGCTGAGGTCGAGGCGAGTTGAGGCTCAAGTCAAGATTGACGTTGATCCGTGACCAAGGGCGAGGCTGAATAAGGCCAAGTGTGGCGGTGCACCCCAATGGTGTGGCGTTGCTGCCTGGCTGACAAAGGATCCTCATACCGAAGCCATTGGCACGTCTTTGTTTTGTGGAGAGGACATCCCACGCTCCGGGGAATGATTTGATGCACAATTTCTTTATCAGATAAACTGTGTCTTGTAGATGTCCCAGTATACCACCCACCTCTCTCACATTGCTCACGAACGCTGCCGCTGCTCCACATTAATACCGGAGGCTTCAAAATGTCATGTACGGTATGACCAGGGGGTCCCGAATTTCTGGATGAACAACATGCAGACGCGAGAGGCGTGGGCATGTTTAATTACATTATGAAATAATTTCTTTGCCTCGTAGTGCTTCATTATTCCGAACCCATGTATTAGGGGGAGGGGGGACTGATTTTATTTTTATTATTAAACATAATACGGATACAGCCCAGGGTCTTGTGTTGTTCCCCATGGCTTGGACGCCAGCGAACATCACCCCCACCATGACGGAATCGTGTTTCGTTTGAACGGATCATACACTAACACATTTCTGACAAAAGCACTCCTATTTTACACTTTAATAATATAAGTAGGTCAAAAACATCTCATCAAAACAAACAAGCAACACATAGAACACAAGATCAATACAGCCCGATCAAGGTGGACCAGTGAACATGTGGCTAAATTCCCCGAAGTCCCTGAGCGGGGCTGCTCGGTGTGTTTCCAGCCTTGTGCAGACGTAATGGCCTGTTTTCACATTGGGAGCAAGGGTCTGAGAAATCATGTCAAAGTGGTATTGCATCGTGATCAATCGTTTTACTTTGATTAAAAAAAGAGGATATACATCTACAGCCCAAATATTCCTCCCCTTGGTTCAGAAATGTCCCATAGCAACACCATGCTCCAAAGCCGTGCCTTGCGCGCGGCAGAAAATGTGCCCCTCGACAAGGATGAGATTTGACCACTCTGGCCCCCCCAACAAAAAAAAAAAATCGGGATGCAGGGGAGATTAGAGCCGCCCGCTAAAGTCGTCATGTCCAAGTCAGGATAGTGATGCGCGCACCGTCTAATATGTCCTGTCCCGAGGCCAAAAGGTCAATTGCATTGACATGTGTCGGCCGAATTGTTGTTGGCCAACATGCGCTAGATTCGCTGGAAAATCATTGCCATGTGTATGTAATAGATGCGATACCTGGCCGGGTTGGTATTTTTTTTTTAATTCCAGGGATGCGCTTAAGCGCTCTGGGTCTCAGCAGCAGCCTGCTGCTGGAGGTACTGGTAAGCCAGGTAGGCGATGAATCCACCGGCAACGACGATGGAGTAAGTGCCTAGGCTGAGACCACCGCCCTCGTTCTTGCCGGGAGCGTTGATGGGGGGAGGAGCGCTCTTGGGGTTGGGGTCGTTGGGCTGCAGCAAACACATGTCAGAATTGGTCGTGAATCAATGCAATTGGGCCATGCTTACCAATCGCTTGAGCTCACCAACGTAGAGCTTCTCGAGAACCTCGCGGGCCTCGTCACTGTGGCCGACATCCTCGAAGGCCTCGGTGGAATCCTGACCGGCAACGTCCAGCATGACCTCCTCACCACCACTATAGAACGATCTTGTTAGCCAGGCGAACGGCGGTGCGCCGAGGCAATGTGGCCTCCGGCGGGAAGAGGTGTAAGACGTACGGGTGCTCGTCAAGGAACTTGGTGCAGTCGTAGACCTTGTCGTGGATCACGACATACATGTCGTTCTTGGTGTTGTGCTCAGCAACATCGACGTAGGAGAAGACCTTTTCGTCCGACATGATTGCGGTGTTGTTTGTGATTGCGGGGAGGGTGGTTTTCGAAGAGCGGGCAGCGGGCGCAATGGGATGGCTGAGGCTGGTCGGTTCCGGGCGAGGGAAGCAATGGGGGAGTTGAGTTGAGTTGAGGAGGGAGAAGTCGACTGCAGAAGATGGAAGAGGGAAGAAGACAGTGGAGGGAGACGGCCTTAATGGATAACGGGAACGAGAGAGAGAGAGGGTGTGTGCTAGGCCCCTGTCACGGTAGACAGGGACAGGTACCTCCCGACACAGTGAGCGCAGCCGGGACTGGGGGGCAGTTGGGGTCTGGGACGAAGGAGGGTACAAGCTCGGGTACCGCCGTGGTACCGCCAAAGGTTAGCACAGACAGGCGGAATGACCACCTTGTGCCAACCCCAACGGCCTTATTAAGCGGGCGTTGTGGCTCCAACAGCGGTCAACGGCGACTACCTGTCCTCGATGGCAAGAGGCCCCACGTTGCGAGCGAGGTATCCAGCAAGTACAGTATCTGTCAGTCCGGGACGGCACAAACGCACCCACCACCATCCAGCATCATGTTTGTGATGCGCAAGGGCCGACACTCTGGCATGGCATGGTCAGTAAAAAGAAAAGGCAATGCGCCTGGCCTGTCACTGTACGACGCATACTGTACGAGTCGGTACACTCATGGCCACCGGAGCGAGTGACGGCCCATGTGGTTGAATGAACCCGGCGAAATCCACACTGGCATTACTACTAGGAGCATGAGTAAAATAAAAACAATTAAAAAAAAAGCTGGACGCCATGGGGGAACCGACGACCGCGTGCTCTTGCTGGTCTGGGTACCACTAAGTGAGGCATGTACTGGTGTGCTGGTACGATTCGGTGAGCACCAGTTCCGACCCAAGCTCGGCCACCCAAGTTTCGACCCATACGGGCCCATGAGCCCGTTGCCAGCGCCGCCCAATCAGCGAGTCAGCGCGGTAATATCGGCGCATGCCATTGGGCCGTTGGGCCTGATGCTGCGTCAAGGTTCCAGGGGTGGGGGGAGCCTAGCTCCCTGGCCCTTTCCAAGAGGGAGATTTCGCTTTTTTTTTTTTTTTTTTTTTTTTTAATTGATAATCTTCCTGCCGGCAAGCAAGCAGGCAGGTTAACAACTGGGCCGGTCCCCTTATCGGATTCCCAGGTACGAATACGCTGCGTGCGTGGATGGGGCTCCGCTCCGGCCTTATCCCATGCTGAATGAGTAGTACGGCCACGATAATGGTGGTCACCGTCATTTCACTTCACCCTTTTTTTCTGTCTTTGTGTTTCCATCTCAGCCCCCCCTGCGAGAGCGAAAGCGAAAAGGCAATGGACGGATGCTGGCGCATATGCTTCTTCGCTTTTGATTGACACACCCCGGAGCCCGGAATCCGGAATTACACCCGAGGATATTTTTTGCCTTGCTGTTCAATTCCGCTGCTTATTCTAGCCTGTTATTTCCGCTCGCTTCATTTTTTTTCTGACTCCCTCTTCTGGATATGGTTTATCTTATCGCTGGGAGGGGCCCTCCATCGTAGATTAAGTCAAAGTGTAGGAGAAAAAAAAAGTCGGGGCATTGATATCCAGGACAACTGGCGATGCGGCGTCTGTCCCCTCCAGACCACCACCCGACCAACCATCTCAACCTGTAATTCTTTCCTTTATGGCCTATGCGGATTTTTCCCCCGACTTGCCGCCCCAGGAGGGAAATTTCCCCATTGAGAAAAACCTCGGGCCCGGGTAGAGAGAATAAAGAAGAAGGATAGTATGCGTCGCGCCGAACCGTTCGGTATCCCGGACACAATGCCGACTCGCTGATGGCGCCTCGGTCACTTGCAGGCGACATCTCTTCTCTCTCTCTCTCTCTCTCTTTGCGCCTCCATCTGGTCTCCGAGGAAGCGACTTGCCGCCCACTCCCGCGCCCACTCTTGCACCGCGCACTACCCCGCCTCCGCGGAATCCGCGAGGGTCACCTGGTTGCTTGGCCTGCGATAGGTGCCGTGGGTGGCATTGTGTACATGGAAGGGAAAAAAACCGGGGAAAATTGGAGTTTGGGGCGAACCGATGGCCCTCCAAGCCACTGTGGACAGCGTAGCCACTTTGTTCTGCTGTTCTTCTCCCCGGAGCCGGGAAAGAGGGGGGGACACAAGGAAAGCAAGACAGCCTCAAGCTAGCGCAGTTGCCGACTCTGGCCAGTATTGCCCGTAGACCAGTCCGACCGTGACAAGCGGACATGCCGATTCCCGGATTCCCGAGGGCCTGCCCCGGGTGGAGGCGGAGGAAGGCGGGGTTTCGTCCTCTGGTGACGGGCGCATTCTTGTGCATGTGTGAGTGCGAGTGTGTGTGCATACAGCGCCATCCTGAGCTCTTTCTAGGCATGATACACGGAGTCTTTGTCTTTTTACGACGGCTCCTCGATTGGCGAGAGCCATTGGCACCAAAAGAAACCAAACTATCAAGAACTAGCTTTGCTTGCGCCATCCCTTCCCACCATCTCCCTGTCCCAACCTCGTCATGCAGCATCGGTTGTGGAGTTTGGATCGCTGGGCATAGCGGTGGTGAATATCTATTGCTTTGCGCTCGCATTCTCCTTCTTTCGCGTCATGTCTCGACCGGTTTGGTATGTCCATCCTTGCAGTGTCTCTTCTCCCAGTCGCAAAAGTGCGCTGTAAACTAGTCCTCGCCTTCGGACCGGCCGCCCCCCTCGGTTGTCCGCGGTGTTCCTCCTTTTTTTTTTGGGAGTCCGCGGATCGGCTACATGTTGTATTCTCCAAAAACTTTCGGACAATGGCAATAGATAGTCCCCCGTCGCGAATCCGTCGTATCAGTGTGTTTCACCAGAAAACAATCTCCGCCCGTCGGACCCGGTGCCCGAGTGGACATCTGGCTCTGGGCAGGCGACATGGATACCCCATTTCTTCTTTTTTAACTTCCCGGAGTACCGTTTCCCCCTCCCGTGCTCCGCCACGGCTCTGTCGGGATTTAGCAAGAAGCCATCCGCTGTCTGCCCGTCCGGCAGTCTGTCTGTCTGCCTGCCTCTCTGGGTTGCAGTGAAGCAGGAAAACTGGCATGCCCCAACCGGTCAGGTTCGATAGAATGGCACCACCATCCGCCCACCCTTGACAAATTTACTCCGAGGTGAATTACTTGATCTGTCCGTCCCGGCTCAACTTTGCCATCATGTGAAGTCCGTGTGCGTGCGCGTGTGTTTCAAGGTGGCCGCCCTCGTGGACCCTATCAGTTGCACAGATGGGGGAAATAGATTGTTGCCATCGGCCGTGGCTGCAACTTCCCCCACTTGATTGTAATACATATGGGCCTGCGGGGGAAAAGAAACAGGCAGATCCTGTTCAGGCAAGTCGGCTGAGACCATGGTGGAATTTGTGGCTTTAACGAAAAAGCAAAAAAGCACCTTCTGAGAGCGAACTTGTTGCTCCGCATGGTTGTACATGCTCGGCTGCTTCTAGGATGGGGTAAACTTGGTTGCATCTGATCCTAAATGGCGCCCACTGATAGCCTCGAATTGCCCAGAACAGCAACTCCACCATTTCACGAGCTATGTACCAGGCCCCACAGTCTTGACTTTCCAAATTGGCACGGTTGCTATTCTAATCATCATTTCAAGTGCTACTGTATCGTCATGCCGCTCGGCTGTCAAGCTGGGTGGTGGGGATTCCCGATCTAAACATGCCCACATATCGATCCGCCTCCAGCTTTATTGGGACTGCACGGGATAAACCTGCGCCAGTCACCCCCTACAATCTTTCTTTTTTTTGCCGGGTCCTGATCCAATTGCGCTGCCTGCTGCACCGTTTCTAATTGACCGTGGCCAATCTATCGCCTCGAGCTTCCGCCTCCAATGTCCTGGCCCAGTCGGTAGCTCGTCACACGATCCCACTCAATCTTCTGTCTGGTGACGGGCAGCTGTCGTCGGAGGGCCTTGAAGGCACCCTCGCTGAGCTCAATAAATCCACGGTTAAGCTCGTCCTGGTACTTTCTCTCCGAGTTGGAAATCTCCTTGATGATGCCTGCCCCGGTGCCGGACGAGACGGAGGCAGCGATTGGCTTGTTGGCGAGCAGTCGCACGTTGCCGTCCTCGTAGTAGTGGACATCGACCTTTACGGAGCCGTCAAGCTCTCCCGATGAGGGATCGAAGATGTACAGGGATCTCCAGCGGCCGTTCCTGCATGGCGCGTTAGCAACTTGGGTGGGCTAGTTAATTGGCTGTCGTCGAGGCACGTACCAGAAGTTGTTAGGGCTGTACTTGTTTGCAACGATGATGATGGCAATCTTGGAGTCCTTCTCGATGGGGTAGACACCAAACGAAGCGCTGGTGAAGTGCTCCTCGACGTAGGAGCCAAGGCTCTTCAGAGTGGATTTCCTATCGAGTTTAGTTGAACATCATGCCGGCAGCGGCTACTCCGCAAAAGGCAAGCACTCACACCAGGTCTGCCTGCGCACCCTCCAATACGTAGCTCTGCACAGCACTAGCTTTCTGCCGTGGGGTTAGGACATTTTCCCCTTGTAGGTTGTGCCGCAGGCCTCTGCACTCACCTGGGTTGTGTGGTCGAATTCGAAGCTGGAGGAGCTCTCGACGTCGAAGTATCGGCCGTCGCCGAGCGAGTTGTGGGAGCTGATGATGACCTGTTCCAACCGGGCTCAGCACTGCAATTCCATAGACTGATAGCATGTCCCTTGTTGACTACGCACTGGTTCGCTGCTGCCGGGAAGCTTCACGGTGACAAACTGCTCCTCGTTGTACTTTTCGAAGGCGGGGGCGAGCTCGTTGATGATGTTGGGCGAGGAGAGGGTGAGGGCCTTGATGTCTAGCGAGGGGAGGGTCAATTTCACATGCTCGGGAGGCCTGAAAACGAGGGACGGGCGGTACCTGCGACGACATCTGCGAGCTTCAGACGAATGTTAGCTTCAGGCGACGGCCTCGCTCCCGGCGGAGGCGGGGGACGATGACGGGGGGCGATGACGAAAGTACCTCTCCTGGGGGGGCGCCCTCGACAAAGGCCGAGACGGTCTCGAGGTCAGACATGGTGGAAAGCAGGTAGTCCAGCTACACAGGCGAGCAAGAATCTTTTCGCGGAGGAGGGCGGTCGGGCGATGGCGTATGAGGCTCAATGCATGCAAAGTCCGAGACCAAAAGGGAGAACGGGGGGAGGCGGGCGTGGCGGGGCAGCCAGCTCCGAGCGAGCTGAGGATGAGAGTGGGGCCCCCGTCATGATCAGTGCGTCCACGGGTGTGAGGACGCAAGATGGGGAAAATGATGGGGATGAAATGAATAGGATAAGGAGAATGAATTTTGTTTCATGCTTGAGAGACCATCTCTACATAAACAATAGCTCCCTTATTTTACTTGTATTATTAACCCGCAATCCCGGCACAGGTTTATGTCATGGTCATGGTACAACGGTGGGACAAAAATATGCCAACACTGTCGCTCACGGCATTCGCACTTTTCCCTTTATGTATGGAATATCGATTCCTTAAATTCTTGTAAAAGATATAAGAATGTTGAAGGTCTTGTTTTAGGTTTTTTATTACTTCACTAAGACACGTATGGCCCTTTGCTTTGGGAATACTTCACAGCAAGTGGCGCTGTCATTCTTTTTGTCCCGTGGCTTCATGAACGTACTCTTTGAAATCTGACTCCAGCTCATACAAGAATAAGTTCTTTGATGTGCATCAAAGCGGTCAAAACTGAAGTGAACCGGCGCGTTTATCCCCCTTCCTCAGGCTCACCCCCAATCTCAATTCCGATCCACACATCAAGAACCAGCGTTCATAGAACGACCGAAGATGGCAGATGCAGAATATCAGAATTATTCAAACTGAAGTTTGTGTGATAGAATATCTCATGAGCGTAATTCTGCATATTGCAACCGGATAATGAGTGCCCTATGCCGAGGCATGGTGGGGCTACGTGATAGCGATTCATATGTTGATGGAGCAAAATCCAAGAGGAATTTTAGTTTTAAAAAAGAAAATACTTGGGGGACATTGATTCAACCCATTCATATGGAACTTAATTTTTGGCATCTTTTACATACCGGAGATAGAAGTTTATGTGTCGTGGCCTACGTTTTGATTGTCGCCTGTCAGCATGACCTGATGGATTCATTGTACATCATATTACATGAAGATTCCAACTACTCTAGCACCAACACTTAATCATACTGAGAGATTGAAATCAGTATTTTTTCGAATAATCTCAAACGCACTTGCAGCGCTTTTGTAAGCTACATTGTTGCGCTTGGGCAAACGAGCGCGAACCCAAGCATGATAATTGTTTAAACCATCCGTACAACTCCAACACATCGACACCCCAACCCACATTGCGTTTTCTTGGTTTCCCGTATTCACCAAAGCCGGCCACAGCACCTGCCAAGGAATCATTTGCATTTCCATTAGCCAATTTGGCTGGCATGTGAACCTTGCTGCAGGCACATTTGCATGTCGTGTAAGTGAGTGCCGATGGATGGGAGCGTGCCGGGGAGGCTGCAGTGGGGCTATGGCCATATGCCAAGCCAATCAAGCCCGCCTGGTCTGGGAGATAGAGATGACGCCGCAACTGAACGAACTACCCATAGGCCCCCGTCTCGATATACTCTGGGGTTTCCTGCCCAACTCTCGTCTACTCTACTGCAGCGCAGGACAGTACCACGCGACGAATTCGCACATGGACACCACTTCCAGGCTCTATTTAATCGACAAGATGGATTCACCAAGTTCAATTCTTTTGTATTTCCCAAGCTCAATTCGGGTTTATTTAATATCCCGCCATTATATGTTCGAATTTCTCATGCTGCCATTTGTTGCTGCTTCTTCCGTCTGACTTGCGCCTTGACACATCATGGAGCCCATGTTCAAGCAAGAGATACAACAAGTAAGTCGACTCAATTTTGTCATGAAGTTCAAAAAGAAAAAAACAATGTCGGTTACCTTTTTTAAGGGTATATGTTTCATCCCCCCCAAAAATACTGTATTCACTCACAAGCGGCCCGATATCTCCCACTACTCTTTTGAGACTATGTATTCTGTCATGGTGTTCATTTCTTCTGCCGAATTCTGCACCATGATTTATAATTCAACCCTTCTTATAGATGATGTACATTGCCGGCGAGCCGCTGGACGTCTCAACCCAAACCATTGCCTTCATCGAAAACATTGTCCATGTTCAAGTGGTCGAAATGGTTAGGCTACTCTCCCGTAACTCTCATCTCCGTTTCTAACCCACGCCAGTTGACAGCGGCCAACGATTTAGTTAACCGCAGAGGCTCTCGTGCCTTTTCCAATGCCGATCTTATTTTTCAGATACGCCACAACACTGTCCAGCTTGAACGGCTGCGTACCGTGCTCGCCTGGAAGAACATTCGGAAAACAGTAAAAGACACTGACGAGAAGGATTCATTCGGCGACGAGGCCTCTCTGGAAGCAGAAGCCAGCAACATATCAAACGACGCGCCGGTGAAACCCGCTTCCATTTCTCCCCTCCCGTCATCGCTGGGCATCGAGTCGGTCTTCTCCACGCTCGAAGGCAACCCTGGTCAAGACGACGCGGACGGCCCCGTCCGAAGCGAGATCTCGTTTGAGGAGCTGCGCCAAAACGACGAGCGAACCCGGAACATGACGCCGGCCGAGTACGCCATGTGGACCGAGTACCGCCACGCATCCTTTACCTGGCGCAAAAAGAAGCGCTTCTGCGAGTGGTCGGGTCTCGGGACCATTGCGCAGAACAGGCCGGGCGACGACACGTTTGACATTCTGGGCTTCCTGACCGTGGAGATGGTCAAGTCCCTGACCGCGGCCGCGCTCGAGGTCCAGAAAAGGGAGTGTCGTCGACCAAATCGAAGCTCCCGCGCTGTGAGCCCGCAAAGCAGTGACAAGACCACGGGCGTGTTTTCACAGGCGGCGGAATTGAGAAAGCCAATAGACATCAGGCATGTTCGGTCAGCCTTTCAGAAAATGCAAACCAGACCAAAGAAGTATCGTGCGTTGGGGCGAAGGGGAAGAGTTTGCTGACTTTCGCGCCAACCCTTTTGTCCATGTGCAGGCACCTTTTGCTGGGGGAAAAAAAGAAAGAAAAGAAGAACCGCTGGGATATCACTATTCGTTCCCTGTTCATTCAATTATGTACAAATAGCAAGACTCTTCCATTACTACGTCTCGGTATTTACAGCTCAGGCTTTTGAGAGTGTCGAGTCATTCACTGCTCGATGGGAGATTGAGAATAACAAGATACAGAACATCCTGCAGGCATGTCAGCCATTTCACTACCGTCCACGACACAATAACTCTTACGCTTTGGAAAAAGTTCATGGATTTGCTCGCCGGTTTCCCACTGTGACGGCCTTCCGAAGGTGCAGCTTTGTTTTCCAGGTGTTCTTCAGGCTTTGGTGTTTCGACGCCCCTCTCTTGCTCAGCATCAGACTTCTTCCCGCTGCTCTCGGGATCGGTGGGCTTTGCTTTTCCATATTTCCAACGTCCACCTGTCAGAAACGCAACGATGTCGCCGCTGGAGGCTGGATGGCTGGGGTCAGCATAGCGGGATTTGAAGGTTGGCTTGGGCAGCAGATTGGTCGTTGACGGCCCGTCGTTCTTTTCTATACACTTTACTTGGGCGTGCTTGTCAGAATATTCACTGATCCATGCTTCTGCTCTGTCGATTTTATTTTCCTTCTTCGTCGCTTTGTCATCGCGGTTGCTTCTGACACTCCTCTCGTTGAGCGACGGGAAGATCAATGGCGCCGGCTCTGTCCACCGGAAAACGCCGCTGGATGGTTTCGTCACCTCACGCATCCTCTCTCGGGCCTTTTGCAACGTATTCTCACTCAATTTTACACGCTCCATAATGTCGACTGGCTTGGGGGCGTCATTCTTCGCAGAATCACCACGCTCAGCCGATCTTCCTCCAAAGCTGGCTGCGGTGATGAGCTCGTCATCGCAGGCGGACGGCTTCCAAGTCGCAACAAAACATATCAGTCCCCGTGGAGTAAAGAACTCGGAGTTGATGCGATCCAGAAACTTGTTGGACCGGACCCGGCTCTGCACCTCCATGATGAGGTCCGTGGCCACTTCGGTTCCGGTGCCAATCAGCATCGAGAAGGGGTCGGGTGCTGCCATGCCCGCAAAGCCGGCCAAGTTGATGGCAAATAACCATGGATTGGGCTCAAGGGTTTTGTTGAATGTGTCGATAAAATCGAGAAATGTCTCCTGGTCAATCCCCGCGTCGTCCAAAACAGGTGCATATGCTCGCACAAACCCCCGTGCTCTTTTCTTGGGTCGCCGCTGAACAATAATCACTGGCAGCGCAAGTTTGGTTTTAGAATTCCCATCCTTTTCATGCGGATGTCTGTCAAGGAAAGCCTTGGCAGGATCGGTTGGCTCCTCGGGCGTCTCTGACACTGGAGTCCGTAGCGCTAGCTCCTGCTCTGCCTCGTCCAGCCCCCAGATGACCTCGTTGATTTTCTGGGGAGCAGCCGCTTCATCTGGCACGTTTGTTCCATCGGTTAAATCCCCTTCTTTTCGTTTCTTCTTCTCCTGGCGATAGTATGAAGCCTCTGAGATGAACCCAATGCCCGCTGCTGCCATTCTGATCAACGAATCCACAGTGTCGTCTTTTTTCTTTATAGCTCCGGTTGGCCTGCTAAAAGTGCTGTCTCGCTCACGGATAACATCTTGGACGAGCTTGGATGCCGATTTTGATACAGATTCTTTGACATCTTTCACTATGTTTGAGGGATTCGCCATCCGTATTGATGTAGGCTTCAAAAGCACTGATGGTTTGGCACTTTGTTCAAGAAGAAATTGGAATGCATCGAACTTTGAAGTAGATTAAAATTGAAAATACTTAATCTAGAGCGAAATGGACCATTAAAACACTCATTGCCGCACCGTTCTTCCCCTATTGGAGTCGTACTGAGGCCTCCACGACACCGTGTCGTAGGATCCAAGACCGATTGACCTGCAAAGCAAAGCCCATGGTTAGAAGCGTCCGCGGACAGCGAAAATGCTTGGCGTAAGCCCAACGTACATCATCGCCATGGCACCGCCATCCGCTAATGCGTCAAGGTAGCCCGCGGAGAGCGAAATCTTGGCGGAGGATTGATTGTGCATTGGGAAACATCAATAATATAAGATAATGAGTAAAAAATACATATCCCAGCCACGTACGCCTTCGTTGTACCAACCAATGATTTCATCCCAACTACACATGATGGGTTTTGCATACACTGCACGCTATCCTGTACTGTCTCGCCAAAAACATGCAGCGACTCGCCAACATGGTGGTGAAACATGTAGTCCATCAAGAATATTTCTTGGTTCCTTAATAATCGAGCACTTTTTTGATACCGTCATAGATTCCTGCGATAAGTGTAAGTGACAGCTCGCACGCTGGCTCTTTTGGATACTCACTTGCAACGTCTGGAAGATGGAACTTCTCATATAACAGGGGGTTGTGGATGCTCCACCCGGCAACTCGTGCAACTGGCGCTTCCAGCCGTAGAAACGTCTCTGGGTCCTCTTGGATAACTGCTGCAACCTCTGCGCCAACGCCAGCGTTGACCATGGCCTCGTGGACCACCATGACTCGTCCCGTTTTTCGGACGCTCTCAAGGACAGTCTTTTTATCCCAGGGGTATATTGTTCGCAGATCAATAAGCTCCACAGAGATGCCCAGGTCTTGCTCGGCCTGTTTGATGGCCGACATGCACAGGTACAGAGGCTGCCCATATGAAACTATGGTCACATTGCTACCCTCCTTCAATACCTCGGCTTTTGACAATGGGAGCTCGTAGGATGCGGTTGGCACTTGCTCAACAGCGGCTCGGTAGAGAATCTTGGGTTCCAAAAACACGCACGGGTCATTGCTGCGAATCGCTGCGAGGAGGAGACCCTTGGCTTGCGATGGGGAACGCGGCATGATTACTCTTAAGCCCGGAATGTGCGTAAACAGACTTTCGGGAGACTGCGAATGGTATAGACCGCCGTGGCCAACACCACCACACGGCATCCGTACTGTCAAGCCTCCGACGCTCCGACCGCATGTTCCATCGCGATATCTAAACTTGGCGGCCTCGTTGACGAGTTGGTCAAACGCAGGGTACACGTAATCGGCGAATTGAATCTCAGCAATGGGCCGCATGCCCTCTGCAGCGAGACCAATACCAAAGCCCATGATGCCCTGCTCCGTCAACGGCGTGTTGAAGACCCTGTCAGCGCCATGGGTATCGGCAAGCTTCATGGTGCATCGGAACACGCCTCCAAACGCCACATCTTCGCCAAAAACAACAACAGACTCGTCTTCAGCGAGGGCGGCGCTCATGGCATCGTTGACGGCCTGAAACAGGTTCATCTTTTGTGTAGTTCCATTGCGAACTTCTTCGGAGAGCTCCTTGTTGCTCAGAGCGGTCTGGGAGCTGTGGGCAAGGAGAGGCGTCGTGGCATAGTCAATTGGGATGTTGAGCCTGGCATTGGGAGGGTGTGTCGAATAGCGACGAGTCAAAGGGACCGAGAGTCTGGTGGCGGACTGACGCAAAAGCGCCCTCCTCAGCTGGTGCAGAGCGCAATGTTTCATGTCGGACGGTTACAGACGAGGAGGCGATGAGTTGGAGAGATTGGGGATGGAGGTTGGATCGGGAGCGGCATGACGGGAGCGGTACACATAGCTTAATGTCCGGCTGATTCAGATTAGCTTGGAGCTGGTTGTCCTCGGCGCTGGTGATGTCAAGCTCGGTTTGTGACGGCCTCAGCGGGGTGTGGCGGCAATCGTCGCCTCGGTCGCAGCTGCAGCCACCCTGCGCCCCCCGATAAGATTGTTGCCCCGTGAGACGCCAAGAGTCGCCCAAATAGGAAATACGACGCAAAAACTGGGCAGGGGAGTCGTCATCTCGATCGACGTGGCAGATTGCCGTTTTGTATTTACCGGCTCGATGCATTCGGATATTCGAGACCTTGATCTAGCCACACGGTCGCAGCAAACCCAGTGCAACAATGGCCCCGCGAGAGTCTTCTCGGGCGTCACACGGCCACCGACACCGAGATCGAGATCGAGAACGACAACGAAATGGCCAGTCAACAAGAAAGAGCGGCCACAAAAAGAAGGCGTCGGGAAGCCGGCGGCCGGTTTCTGGCTCAGATGAGACCAGAGCTGAGAGCAACCCAAAGACACTATCAGCAGACGCCCTAGCAAATCTGAACAAAACAAACGAGCGAGACAGGCGACGAAAAGAGCGAGCGTCGCGAGTCGCAGACAAGTCGAGGCGAGGAGAACGCTCTGAGCGTATGGAACGAGCAGAGCGCAAACGAAGACATGCCCCAGCCGATGAAAGAGACTATGAGGAATCGAGGCCGTTGAGGAATAAAAAAGACAAGAAACGGAGAGTGGTGAGCGGCGCCCTCATGGAAGAGGGACATGCGTCTGGAATCAGAGGCGGGAACAACAGATGGAGCAACGACAGCCTCAACGAAAAAGATTATTACCGCGAACGAAAACCGAAAAAGAGCAAGAAGAAGCTTTGTATGTTGTATGCCCCTCGTGGGCGTGTTGTTGACACTAACAAGGAATGCTAGGGATCATCCTCGGCGTCAGCGTTGTTCTCCTAATCATCATCATTGTCGTCGCAGTTGTGGTCAGCAACAAGAACAAGAAGAAGAGCTCCGACGGAACGACATCGACTTCATCAGACTTGGATGGGATGAGCCACAAGGATATTCCCACCAAGTGGCAAAATACATACCTCGACCCCTGGACCTGGAAATCGACGACCGACTTCAATGTCACCTTTACCGACGAGATGGTGGGCGACCTCCCCGTCATGGGCCTCTACACAGACTGGGACGACTCGGCGCAGGCCAACGATAACGTCGCAGCACTCAACAAAGATTGGGGCTCGTACAACAAGACACCAGCACGCGGTGTGTGTATCGGAGGATGGTTGTACTTGGAGCCGTTCATTACGCCATCCTTGTTCAACTACGACACGGATCTGGGCATCGTTGATGAGTATACCCTGATGCAGCATCTTGGATCCCAAGGTTCAAGCGTTCTCGAGAACCACTATGCCACATTTATCACCGAGGATGACTTCAAGAACATTGCCGCAGCAGGAATTGATCATGTCCGAATCGGCTTCTCGTACTGGGCAGTTCAGACTTACGACGAAGACCCTTACCTCTTCCGAACTTCATGGCGATACTTACTCAGAGGTATTGAGTGGGCGCGCAAATATGGCATCCGAGTCAATTTAGATCTCCACGGTATTCCAGGAAGTCAAAACGGCTGGAATCATAGTGGACGTTGGGGAACTATCGGTTGGCTGAACGGCACCGACGGCACCACCAACGCCAACCGGTCCCTGGAGATCCACGACCGCATGTCCAAGTTCTTTGCGCAGGACCGGTACAAGAATGTCATTTCTCACTACGGCGTCGCCAACGAGCCACGCATGACATATCTCTCCGTCAGCGAGGTCATCAGCTGGACCGAGGAGGTGTACGCCAAGGTGCGCAAGAACGGCATGAATGCCCTTGTCGTCTTTGGCGATGGCTTCATGGGTCTCGACAACTGGCAGGGCAAGATGACGGGATACGACGACATGGTGCTCGACGTGCACCAGTACGTCGTATTCAACGAGAACCAGATCGACTACACGCACGAGGAGAAGATCAAGTACGCGTGCGACGGCTGGACCGAGCAAGCGGAGCAGAGCATGGACACCAGCACGGGCTACGGCCCAACCATCTTTGCCGAGTGGTCGCAGGCCGACACAGACTGCGCCAAGTACCTGACGGGCGTGGGCTGGGGCAACCGATGGGAGGGCACCTATGATACGGGCAACACGAGCACGTCCATTCTGACGCCTCGCTGTCCGGCCAAGAACTCGACGTGCTCCTGTGACGGGGCCAACGCTTCACCGAGCTCCTGGAGCAGCGACTACAAGAAGTTCCTCAAGGTCTTTGCCGAGGCCCAGATGCACAGCTTCGAAAAGGGCTGGGGCTGGTGGTACTGGACCTGGAAGACTGAATCGGCCTACCAGTGGAGCTACCAGGCTGGCCTCAAGGCGGGCGTGCTGCCGGACAAGGCCTACAGCCGCGACTTTAGCTGCGACTCATCCGACATCCCAGACTTTTCAAGCCTCGCAGAGACCTACTAAGGATACCTGTTTTGATTCCAGTGGGAATTGGTCGACTTTGTGTGTTGTATATACTGGTGATCTGTCCTGGCCCCTTTTCTGTTGTGGGCAGTACAGTGGGGGATGTTTTTTATCTTTTGATTTAGCTGCATTGCTGCTGGCGTTGTGGATTTTTAATCGTCTGGAAGGTTGAGAGTTTAGGAGTGACACTTGGGAGCAAATGTTAGAACGGCCGGATGGGGGTGTATCAGTTGCTTTTGTGATTTCGACTTTGGGGTTACTTGATATCACGTTTGCATGAGTTGGCCGGGGTTTTTTTTTTAGCCAACAAGAGAAGACAGTACACGACTTGAGATGGATGACATACGCTTTTGCGTTTGCTTGTTAGATAGAGAGAGACCAGAGATAGCCTATGTAGATACGTAGTACGTGTGCAAAATGTTTGTATAGGATCATCATCCTATCCAACTTATCCCGAATGCCTTTCTTTTTGGTGTGGTGCTTTTAAGCTTCTGGTCATGCCATTGGCGACGCACGTCAAGCCAATGAGTTCCCGCCACCAACTGCCGGCTGGATATATTCATACCCGAAACCCAAAAAAAAAAAAAAAAAAAGGCCTAGCCGACAATTCATCTACATAGGTATGCATGTCCGCTTCCTCGAGAGATCCGGAAGCAGATGCTCCTGACGCCGTCAGCCAAGTCTCGACCAACCAAAAAGGAGACTAGGATGACGCTTCATGCACCTTGAAAGATAGACCAGCTCACTCCCCCGCCAACTCAGCTTCGCCGACGGCAAGTGATGCTACCGCACCGGATGCAAACGACCTGCCCTTCCCAGCTGTACCAGTCAAATGTGCAGCTTGGACAGGTGAGGGGAGAAGAGTCTATTCGCAGCCACCGGGTTGGGGTCGTTCCGGTCGTGCTTAGGGAATAACTTTATTCTCGCCCAAGCTCAGGGTTTTTTTTTTCTCTTCCCGAACGGCACACACTCCTTGGTCTATCCGCTGCTTGGCATGCCAACTACAGACCTAGTTGGTGTTTGCATGTCACAGGTGATATGGTCAAGGCGATTCCGCCTTGGCAACACTATTGTTCAAGAGCACAAACTTTGCAGCTTCTGCATACAAATGCAGCATATTGGGGAATAAAACATGAATACCAATCCAATACATGCTTTAAAGTTGCAGGCCTGTTTACAGCTATGGATAAAAATGGAAAGAAATGATGTGTCCAATTTACAAACTAAACTAGCCATCCAAATGTGCCAACAAACCATTATTGAATAATCCAACGAAATCAGGACGTGACGGGATTCAAAAGCCTACCGGAGTATATCTTGTTGTCGTATATTATGTTACCAAATCACTGGAAATATGGGAAAATCCCAGTGTTTGCTCCAACTTAACAATTCACATAGTGCAAATAATGTCGTGATAACACTGTGTTGTTCCCTCCATCCGTCTTTCCGTCCGGAGGACGGGTAAGATTGCTCAAAAGAGGGCGATAGGGAAACATGGGGCCGGATGACATCAGTGCGTTGTATCCACAGAAAAGCGAAGAAAAGGACTAGGGAGAAAAACCTTTTTGCTCCATCTCAACCTTTATCGGGACCTCTAGCCGTTGCTTCTCTCCTCGCAATCGGCGCTTTCGGATCACCGACATTGGTCATTTCTGTTGACGGCTTGGCGCTGCGCTGCTGTGTCATCGTCGCGGCTGTAGAGCTCGAATGTACGAGAGGCAAGGTCCAGATGTGGCTTTAATGGGGACGACGCGTGGGGCATGCCGTTGTGTTGTTGAATAAGCCGTCCTCGGCGATAGCGCCGAGCGGGCAGAGGTAGAAAGGGCCGCAGCGCCATCAACAGCCTTCCCCAGTGCTGAACCAGCAGCAAGGAGCCCAGGGGGCGACTGTTTTCTAACGCCGAGTCAGCTCCGTTACGGTGTTTGCATGGGCGCGAGCGCGAGCAACCACCGGCATCACGGCGCCTTGTCCCCGCTCAATATCCGAGCAGATGTGCCGGCATGAGATGCCATAGGCCATTCATGGCTCCATGGGCTCCACCGCTCGCTAGATGTGATGGATAACGATGGCGTCGAGTCTCAATGAGTAATGCGACCCCAATTATCAACTCCAGCTGCTCCACGGAGTTTGAGGAGGTGTTTCTTCCTGGCTGCAATTGCCTCTGGCAGCACTAGCCTAGTCCAACATGAGTTCGTGTATTTGACATCGAGATCCCGCCGCTGCTTGATATCTCAATTCGTTGCTTGGCATCATATCATCCTCGTCGTCTCTTTTTTTGCAATTTCAGTCTCCATTTAATTCCCTTGGGCCCGCCTGTCCAAATTAATAAACGAACCCGCCCCTAACTGGAGACGAAACGAGCCACAGCCATCAGAGAGGGAGGGAGAGGGAAAAAAAAAACAAGCCAAAAACAGAAAAGCACCAGCAACAGCGATCGACCATGGAACGGGATCTCGAAAAGTCCTCGTCGCATTCGGGCGATGTTGGTGACGATACAGCAACAATATTTGCGCCAATTCAGTCAGGAGCTCGAAGAAACTCGACAACTCGAAATTCCATGTCCGAAAGCCTGAGCCGAACTCGCTCTCAGAATGGCTACAGCTGCGACGATGCAAACGACAGCTCAGACCCGGCAGAGGTCGTGGCCCCGGAGAAGGACCCCTTCGAGGTTGGTTGGGATATGGGTGATGAGGATCCTCTGTGCCCGCGCAGCTTCAGCAAGCTCCGGAAATGGACCATTGTTTGCATTGTTTCAATGGCCAGTTTCTGCGTGTAAGTATTGTCGCTTCTCCTTGTTGGCCCGCGTGTCTTCACCATGTCTTGGCGAGATGCGCCGCGCCGCGCTACGCCGCAGATCTCTCCGATGATCAGGGTCTAAGACAACCTCAAACACATTAAAAAAAACACAATTGACTAACAACGGTTAAATCAAATAGAACTGGCGCCAGCTCCATCTATGGGTCGACGTACGACCGCATGGAGCAGGATTTTGGCAGCTCAAGAATTGTCTCAACCCTGGGCCTCTCATTCTTCGTCTTGGGCATCAGCCTGGGGCCCATGTTGATGAGCCCGTTGAGTGAGTTCTATGGTCGCCGGCCTATTTATCTCGTCTCTTGGTCATTTTATGTCATCTGGATCATCCCGCAGGCTGTTTCCAAGAACATCGAGACCATGATTATCTGTAGGTTCCTTGACGGTTTCTCCGGGAGCGCGTTCTTGGCTGTTTCGGGTGGCACTGTCGGAGACCTTTTCGCTCGTCATGAGCTCCAGGGCCCAATGCTCATGTTCTCCATGGCACCCTTTACTGGTCCCTCGATTGGACCTGTTATCGGCGGTTTCATCAACTACAACACCAACTGGCGATGGACGTATTATATGTTGCTCATTTGGGCCTTCGTCATCTTGGTGGCCATCGTTTTCCTTGTGCCTGAAACCTATCGTAAGTCACAAACCAATCCAAAGTCGAACCATGAAGGGGGTTACTAACAGGAATTTTTCAGATCCTATCCTGCTTAAGAACAAGGCAAGGGAGCTTCGAAAGATTACTAACGATGACCGATGGCAAGCACCGAGCGAAAAGGTCCAAAAGTCGGTTCTCATTGCTGTCGGTCACTCACTTCTTCGACCATTTCAATTGCTCATCTTCGAACCCATGTGCCTCAACTTGTGCATCTTTGCCGCAATCCTTCTTGGAATTCTATACCTTTTCTTCGGCGCATTTCCGCTTGTGTTCCGAAACACATATGGATTCAACCTGTGGCAGTCCGGCCTTACCTTCCTGGGTATCCTCGCCGGCATGTTCTTTTCTGCAACGCTGGACCCCATCTTCAACCGCATTCGCATGCGTTTGACGGCCAAGCTGAGCGCCGAGACGGGCATCGAGGGCGCCAGCGAGCCCGAGTTTCGCCTCCCGCCAGCTATTGTGGGATCCGTTCTCTGTCCCGTGGGTATCTTTATTTTCGGGTGGTCTTGCTACCCTTGGGTACACTGGATCGTGCCAGTCATTGGATCTGCTTTCTTCGGCGCTGGGTAAGTGATAGTTGTTTGCTTGTTGATATGCACCCACACGCGAGGGTCGCATCCAGAGTGTGGCAGTCCTTATTTCCTCCAATGAGCCTGCTTGTTTTGAGACCGTGAGGCCAGAGGACCAAGACCTGCAAAAGCCCCTTCCCAGGCTTGACCGAAGTGGTTGGACGAGGCTTGGTAACGCCAACTTTGTTGCCATTGATACACAACTGGCCCCAAACTTGCTCGTCCCCGCGTCCCTCAAGACCCAGTCGGCGCTTTAGGCACGCACAGTTTGGTCATGGCCGCGGCATCCTCATGACTCGCCCTGATCTCGTATTCCCTTGCTGCAAATGTCCGTCTGTGGCTAACCGCCATGTTTCTCAACAGTATCATCCTCGTTTTCACCGGTATCTTCACGTTTCTGGTGAGTCCCCCGTCTGTCACGCGTATATGCAAGCATGCCGTCATCGTCACCCACCTTCTCCTCGTTTGCGTAACCCGTACGGCTGGGAAATGCATCCACAAGGGATGACAACGCCCGTGCCAAATAGGAGCTAGTGTTAACTGAGGCTGTCAATAGGTGGATGCGTATCCGCAGTACGCCGCGAGCGCCTTGGCCGCCAATGCATTCGTGCGCTGTGCATTTGCAGGTGAGTTGGAATCCTCTCTTCCTCTCTTCTACGCCTTCTTCCCCTGCACCGTCTATTCCTTCACCCACCCATCTCGATCTTAAACGGGCCTCACCGCCGCAAGCGGCTACCTCCTTTGCACCGGTCAGCGGGCTCGCGTGTGCGCCCTGAGGAGGCAATTAGGTTGGCTGGGCGTGTGCTAGGGTTATTTTGAATCCATCACATTACACAAGGGCGGAAACACGCCCAAATGTGCATATCTCACCAGGTCGGAGATGGAGAGCGACAGGAGAGCTAACCGTGTATTCCACAGCCGCATTCCCCCTGTTTGGTACCCAGATGTACAACAAGCTGGGCTACCACTGGGCGTCGTCGCTGCTGGCGTTCCTAACGCTGGTCATGATGCCCTTCCCGTACATCTTTTTCCGGTATGGCAAACAGATCAGGGCTAAGAGTCGATACGCGAAGTCTTAAACAGTTGTGGCGTCGGATCCGACACTCGGCAGATGATGATCCCTCGGCTTGGGTGGGCACGGCCCGACGACGGACAATACCCTAGCGTACAAGGTGTGTTTTCCGCCTGACGACATCCCATCCCCGATGCACCCGGCCGTCTTTTCCGCCAATGTTTTTGACACGCCATATCGCTGCCTCCCTGTGTGAGGCATACGGACATGAAGTTGAAAGTAGTCGGGCGCCCCGCAACACCGGATCAGGCACCGCCGAACCGGGCCGCGCGGGGGACGGCAGGATAACAGCACACGTCTAGCTGACGACACACCAACTACACACCATCAACACAACATACATAAGGGTCACTTGGCAGGCCGCCGACATCAATGCAAGCACCGGAAGTCCTTCGAATGAGGCGCCGCGTGTGGGTAGCACAGTTGAAGCTGAGTGGTGAGGAGGACAAGCAGAGGCGTGGGGCCGGACATTGGGCGTTTCTGTTCGTGTTGGGTTTTGATCCATTGAGTTCCTAAAATATATCCATAGCGGGTCATTTCAACTTACATACAGCAGCATGCTGGGTACATAGAGCGAAAAAGGTACACAAGGTGCCAACAAAACTGGGCCATTTGCCGCAGTTGTCACTTTGCAGAGTCTCATCGAGATTGGGCCGGGAGCAACGCGGGTAATCGATTAGTTGCAGTTTCAAAAAAGCACATTTGTTGAGACGTCGTTTTTTCGCTTCTCTAGCTAGGCAGACGGGCGCGCCCACGGATACGGCAGGCCCGCAGTGGCAAGCCGTCTTGTGGAGAGTTTTAATCACATGTGACGAATTGGTATGATCTTCACCAAGGACTTTGCGTATCTGCATCGGCATAGGTGTCGATGACCGGATGCAAGTGATTTGCTTCCGGGCCCCCCAGAAAGCTGCAAGGCAAAAGACTGGGGTATGCAAATGCCATCAAAAGAGCTGGCAGTGTCCCATTCGGACTGAAGGGAGTTTGCCAAGTCATCAACTTTGTTTTTGTTTTTTCTGCTTCATCAATCCCACCTTCAAGGCGGAGATCTCACATCCCATGTATGTATGTAACCCACCCGGCTGGCTCGGGGAATGAGTGCGCCACCTTGACACGACGCAACCTCCCAGACCGCCACTGGAACTAGCTTGAGCCGTCTGCATGACGGAAATCCGGGGAGATGGAGGGGTGCAATGAAGGAGGGGAGGGATAGACCAAAGCCGAGGATGGCGATGGCCCTGCAAACAAAAGACCCTCTCCATAGCAAAAGAAAATATACGATCCAGCCATGTCATGTTGGGGGCCGGACAGTGACATGGACCAGGTGTTGGAGTATTGAGAGTTACGCCACGCATAGTGCCCATCCGGTTTGAAATGAAGGAAAAACAAAAAAGAAAAGAACCAGTAGCGTGCAGATACGTATGCGCTGGGGGCAAAAAAAAAAAAAAGGCCTGGGGGGGATATGTGCCCAATTTCGGTGAGCGAACAGTTCACGGTTTCACAACGCGGGGGGCGATATGCAGACATGCAAAATTGCCAACAGACAACAACCCAACACCAAACGCCACCATTCAAGAGTAACAAGGATGCCATGACTTCTTCCAAGACGGGAAGAAAGAACCGCAGATTGACTGGGCCCTCCGTGTTGCAGCCGCAATCCATCAATCGATCAGATAGAGTTGGGAACCTGAGATGAAGGATTTGCCGACAAGGGTGATCTCGGTGAGAAAGTGGAATCGAGCGGATCGCAAATCAATATAGGAACCAGGGCAAGAAGCGATTCGCAACTGGAACCAAAAGCGGGTTGGGCTTTACCCCATCTTGTTTCGCCTCAAGTAGCAAAATTCATCGCCAATTAGGACTGGGCTGAATGGAGTCTGTTTTTGGGGTTGTCATTGAATCAAGGCGACTGACTAGGGGACGTGGATAGGCGTTCAGACATTGACCCGTGGTCCAAAAACAGACCAACCACATGTTGGGTGGGAAAACTACCGTTCAAGTTGACAAGGGTGCTTTTGAGCCTCTTGAGAAACGCCAACTGCGAAACCCAACCGCCCCTCCAAGGGACCCCCATGGGGCCAACCAAGCCAGGGTCCAGAGTCGACGACAGGACGAAAGCGATGCACGACGCAAGACGCCATGGCCGCCATGGGGTCCTCGGTTATCGCATGCTGCAACTGCAGCTGGTTAACAGGCCTCGTCCCCATTCCATTTAAGGTCGATTCGACTGGAAATCTGCAGTCTGTCATCACCGCCAAATTGTCGCGTCTAGCGCCAGTGCCCGTGTGCATCACAAGCTCAATTAGCAAGGCGGTCATAGTCCTGGAGAGCGGTCACGACGATGCGGGAATCGAGGCGGGATCGTCCAATGATGAAGCTTACCGCGATGGCCATGGGATCCATGGCCAATGTCGCTTTTACTACCGCCGCCTGTCATGCAGGCCGCAGCCGCAGAGCCACCCCCAATGGCAACCGGGACGCAACGACAGAACAAGATGCTTCAGGTCTGACGCGAAAAAGAAAAACTACCTGGACAGCACAAAAAAAGCAAGGACGAAACGTGGAGACGTAGTAGGAAAAAACAACCGCGGGGCTCATGCGCTAGCCGGGGTTCGCGATCGCCAGGCCGGGTGAAGCTGAAGTAGAAGCTGAAGGTGGAAAAAAAAAAAACAGCAGAGCTGACTTGACCCCACGATCACCATGTCTGCAACTGTGGCCCGACGAGGCGAAACAGACGAAGTTGCCATGCCCGGGCCTTTCATTGTGCAGGGGCCCGGTATCATCTCCAATGGAGTCAATCTTGTCGAGATTACGGGTATACTGCCAATAGTTTGAGCAGCTTGGCAACACGGAAAAGAAAAGTTACATGTCAGCTGGCGCACATGGCCAGTGCGGAATGGTTGCTAAACGAGAGCTGAAATGTAGCGATACTCATGTATCGCCAATCCAGTCCTCCCTCGATTGAATAGTGGCGGATCAACCCAAGGTGAGTGGGTGGGTGGACATGAAGCCGACGGGAAGCGGCGTGCAGCGCGCAAGGCGGCCTTCCACCTCCGGGCTACAACCGGGGACGGCCCCTACCTGTCCGGGCCCCCATCCCCGAGACCCCTCACTTTCTTGGGGGGAAACGTCACCCAACTATTCGCTGGTTCGGGTACTGAACAACAAACCAGCCGAGGACTGATCCAAGCCGGACAGTCGCATTTGGTGACGGTCTCACCTGTTTCGTCCTCTCATGTCTCGTCCTGGCCCTCTCTCGGCCAAGGCCCGTTCCCGCTCCCATGTCTCCGGCAACATCTTGATTGGGACGACAGCAACGGACCTTGACAACCTTGTCAGCGCCAAGTAGCCATCCCACCTGTGACCCTCGGGGGAACCTTGGCCCTGCCTGGCACGCATAAGATAGTCTCGATGGTGCGCATGTCTGTTCCATTAGGCCAGGGTGGTGAAGAGCAGGCCGGACATCAAAGCCGGGCACAGCAAAACTGCGATTGCGGGACCCGGGTACCTTACCTTGACGCTGCCGGTCATAGCTCGTGCTAGACAGACGGCTCAACGTTTTAGTGAACTTCATGACAGACCGTCTTCTTCTAGCTCAGCTGCCCGACCTGATTCTAGTCGACTGGCTTGTCGCAACGGCGCTGCAGTCGCACGACACTAAAGTCGTCGCCCATGGCCCCGGTCTGTGATCGGACACGAATCACGCACCCCTCTCCGAGTGATGACGAGATGTGATGGAATTTGTATGAGGGGAGGCTCGGCATCTTCCAATCCTTCATCCGAGACTCACTGCCGCGTTGTTGGAGCGTTTAAACAGCGCCAACTTTAAACAGGCAAAACTGGTGTGGCTGGCGGCAGTGAACCGCGTTGCTGCAATTCCTATCAGAGGTATCCATGGCCATCTCTAGCTTTCTGCTCATCATCCCCAGACCCATGTTCTTAAATGCTGGATGGCCACACAACCCGTAACCACAACACCCCCCTCCTCCACTTTCCCGGGCGCGATCCACGATGCAGGCTCACGGCGACAAGCGGCAGGCTGCCGGCGGTGACCCTCCACAGGACTCAGGGATGAATGGGGGATCCAGGGTGTCCCAGGACCAGGACCCAGGCCGCGACCTAGCGGGGCTCTGTGTAAACACATTTTTTCCCTCCTTCCAGTTGTTTGCTTTTCCTCTGCTGAATTTGCTGGTGGACGGGCGGAGGGTGGTTGGGCGGCTCAGCGGACCAGGGAGCCCAAAGGTGTCTCTCAGGGTGCAGGTACATGTAGTGTAGACAGGGAGCCGGCTAGTCGTTGGTCATTGCGACTGCTGACTGGACTGTTTGTTGTCCTGTGGTTGCTCAGCTTGAGAGTCGCGAGGGCTTTTACCACGTTCAGCATTAATTAATTACCAGATCAGGCCCTAACGAGCCGAGGACTTCAAGGAGTCCCAAGCACAGTCGTCATCGGCATCGGGCCAATGGACGGCACCCAGTTTTCCCCGGCGCGGGTCATTCACTCCACAAGTACACCCCGCAGTCAAAAATTCTTCGTGTGTGTTTGCTTGAGCTCTGTGTCTGTCTCATCTCTCGTCTTGGCCAAGGAGCCGACCTGGCAGTGGCCCTCGGCGGATATTTGTTGGCTGTTGCGCGTCGTCCGCACTGCACCGCATCGCTACCCTCGCTGTCGCCTCTGCACCTCTGCATCCCGCCTCTGGTCCGGGGCATGCTTGGGGATGCCTGGTCCCTGCCCTTCTTCTTTTTTCTTTTGCCTCTGCTGCAGCTGCGGTTGCATGTGCTGTGCATGTGAGTGCGTGGATGTGGGCGTGTGCGGCTGCAGTGAAGAGAGATTATCCACATGCCATCTCTTTGAATGTGCGAAGGCAGCAGAGAGGTATCACGCTAACAGCTGTCCAATGAGGTATCACAGTCTCTGCAAATCACTACTCGATTTCTCGATTTCTGTGGAGTCGGTACCTCTCTGCTGCCTTCGCACATTCAAAGAGATACATGGTCCCGGTGGGGCCTGACATGTACCCGGACCCTGTGTCAAGTCTTGGAAAAGCGATGTGCCGCCAGATTGGTACCTCAACGCCCAAGGTGTACAATACTTGGCGATGCTGTCGTGGGCGCAAACCGGCTGGCAATCACCAACGCCATTCCTAAATGGCGCCTAGTTGATTCTGCGTCGCGGTGGCCTTCTGTCTGTTTCTCTGGCTTGTCTTGTTTCATCCGAGAATGCTGCGGGTCACTTCGTCATTTGGTGATGCTCAGGCGTTGCGGTTCCATGGTCCTGATCCAGGTGCTTGCGATGACTGATGATGACTTGCCCTGCCCTGCCCGTTGCCAGTATTGCTATTTTGCTCCACCTTCCGCCTCTTTGCTCCATAATTGCCTTTTTTTTCCCCAATCCTATGCCCCTTCCTCCTACTTTTACCCCCCTCTCCTTCCTTGCGGCCTCCGCTGGTGAAGAAATAAAAATCCACCATCCCCAAAACGCAGGCTTGGGGACCAACTCGGAAAGGTACCTCGTACTACCACCACTGCCAAGGTACCAGCGCTGAACTGCCACTGCACCTGCTGTCAGCAACCGGCTCCAGCGCCGCCAACCACCATACCCGCCGCCACTCTTCCATCGCTCCTGCCCTTGCAAGGCCCTGCCTGGAGCACCATATCCATAACCATATCCATATCCATATCCACACGCAATCCACACAATACACGACAACATCCACACATCCCACCGCCTCACCTCGCACCTCGTCGCCTGACCTCCGCCGTCCGACCTCTTATTGTCTGCTCTGGGGCTACTGACCGCCGCCGGCCTGTTTTGCGAATTGCCTCCCTCGCGCGTCTCCTTATATCCCTCCAGCTCTCCCCTCCTCTTTTTTTGCTCTTCTTTTTCTTCCCTTTCTCTTCCGCCCGCTCCGCTCTCTTCCTCCCCCACCCCTTATTTTGCGCGCCGCCGCTGGTTCGCATGCCTCATCTCTGCACAACACTACGCTGTCGCCACAGCCTGTTGTTACGGTCGCCGACGCCGTGTAAGCAGCTGCTGTAGTGTGTGTTGCCGCCGGGCTGAGCGCTAGGTCCCGCCAACCCTCATGGCCATCGCGTAGCTGCAATCCTCTCCTGCCGTCGCCCTCATCCACTCCCCACGCCCGCACAATCGCCTTTGTACAGTCGCCTTGTGTTGTACAGTCGCTTCGTGTCGCACTAGGAACCTCTACCTCTAGAAATTTCTCTGCCCGTGTTCCGCCCCGCGACCCCTCGGCTTCGATTCCGACAAATTAGACCCGCGGCCCCGAAACCCCCATATACCTCGGTGACGACATCCGCAGCTCCATATTGCTCACCACCCGCTTGCTCTTGACTGCCCGCACGTCGCACGAGAACGCCTCGTTTTGTACTTCATCACAAGTCCATTGGACCTCGTCCAAACACGCCCCATCCTAAATACGAGCTTCCCCGACCAATTTCGGTCTTCCTTGGCTGCAAGGCTTGCCGTCATCCTCTCGGCATTTCACAGCTTTAGCCTTGTTCTCGCCCAGCGCCCATATTGCACAGCAGCCACCCGCTTGCTACAGCTTCCAGCCCAAACATATACTATATACGCGCGCCGGTTGTCGCAGCTCCAGGGGGGTCTTGTGCGCATCCCCACGCCAGTGCGAGTCTCGTTGTCCTTGTGAACAGCGCACATCGCAACTCCAATTCGACGACGGTCCTGTCCCTGCTTGGCTGTGCCACGGAGGCTTGAATAGGTGTGGTTCCGCAAAGGTATTTGGTAGGGTAACGAGAGACAAGTATTGGGGTGTTGGATATTGCAATTCCGGGTCGCTTGTGCTTCAGACGAAGCCCAGAGTTTTCTACTAGCTGAAAAGGGAGACTCCCAACAATTGCTGTGGTTGCGTCACTACCTGGACTTGTATATAAAAACTAAGACACCATGCCGCACGAAATGGAGGAGAATGGCCCTGAGGTCTCAGATCCTATGTCTGAGAACGACGACGATACGGAGACTTTTCTCAAGGGCGACGAGAAAATGACCGACCAAAGCACAAACGATAGCACCACCGAGGTCAAGAAAAAGTACGACCCAAAGGATCCCCTGCGCCCTAGAAGGAAGAAGGCGCGGCGGGCATGCTTTGCTTGTCAAAGAGCCCATCTAACCTGTGGTAAGTCATCCTCTGTTGCCGATCACCCCAACCGCCCGCACCGTTCCCCGTGAAGTATTTCCAGCTTGCCGCCAGTACACTATTCAATCATGTCGGTCGCTGGTCGACGTTGATGATGTTCACGCCTCGAGTCGCGCCAGATATTGGCCGTCCGTTGAAAGCAATTCATTTTCAACTAACATCTACATCAGGAGATGAGAGGCCTTGTCAAAGGTGTATCAAGCGCGGTCTCGCAGACGCTTGTCAAGATGGCGTTCGCAAGAAGGCCAAGTACCTTCACGATGCGCCTCCGGAGGCCCTTCGCCCAGTTCTCGGGCCCAACTACAACCCAACCCCGACACCCACGCGACCCAATGGCCATCGTCAAAACTCAAGCCAGTCAGACAACATGTCAACGACAGGCAGCGCATTTTTCTCTCAGGCAAGCACCACCACATATCCCGTCTACTCGGGTGGCCAGCAGACTCCGGTCGCTCTGCCTGATGGCCTGCCTTTCAATGCTCAACCATCTCCCACAACCTTTCAGGGCCCTACACCAAATACTCAGCCCCCAATCAACAACATGATTCCGGGCAATGCCATGGACTTCAATGCCCTCTTTGATCCTAGCAACCCAGCTCTATACAACTTTGATCTTGAGGGCCTCAATTTCGGCAGCCAGTATGCCGGTTGGGAGTTTGGCATTCTCAACAAGATGGGTCTTGGTGCAGAAACGCCCCCAAGGGAAAATTCATTGTCGCAAACTCCCACAACTGAGGCCAATTACGCCGCCCTGTTTGGGAATGGCAATGCTTCGAATTATGATCACCCGATGCTTGGAGCCGACTTTTCTGGGCTTGACACCAGCGCACAGCCCTTGTACGCTCAGGGCAACCTCCAACATGGCTTGCCCCACGCGTTTGCGATAGCGGCTGGTCCAACGAGTCTTCACAGCCCTAGTACTGATACCACCGCTAGCCCTCATTCGGGTGGCGGCATGGAGGGGTCTCCCAACAACTTTACCGGCATCCCTCAGGTAGCGCCTCGACCTAGGCCAAAGCCTGCGAGAGGGCCCCAATCCATTCTCGGCAAGAGGCAACGGGACTCGGCCGCCATCTATGAGAGCGTCAAGGAGCCATATCCGTATACGACTGGGTTCCACAACATGGTCGCCGTGCTGCGAAAACGCCTGCCGGGTAACAAGCTCCTCAAGATTGCCAAGGCACTCGGCGAGATTCGACCATCTTTCATCTCGTGCACCAAGGATCTGACTCGCCAAGATCTCGTTTTCATGGAAAAGTGTTTCCAGCGAACGCTGGTTGAGTACGATGATTTTCTCCAACACTGTTGCGCGCCAACGGTTGTCTGCCGAAGATCTGGTGAAGTCGCAGCGGTCAACAAAGAGTTCACAGCTTTGACCGGCTGGACCAAAGACATACTTTTGGGCAAAGAGCCAAATCACAACGTTTATGACCGGGCAATAAACGGCAATTCGTCCCAAGACGGCAGTTCGCAGGGCGACATGTCGACACCTCGCCCGCAGTATGCGGCGTTGGATCTAGGGAATGGCCGTCCCCAGCCCGTGTTTTTGGGGGAACTTCTCGATGATGACAGCGTAGTAGAGTTCTATCAGGACTTTTCACAGCTTGCTTTCGAAGACAGCAGGGGCAAAGTGCAGAGGAGCTGCCGGCTGGTCAAGTACAGGACTCAGCAAAGTCTCGACTCCAAGGACTCGTCACCGCAAAAGGAAAACAATCACACAAGTATCCTTAGCAACCGAGTCACGCGGATCGATGGCGAGCACGGCATATCGAGAATTGAAAAGGATGGCAAGGTGGAGTGCACATACTGCTGGACCATCAAGCGGGACGTTTTTGACATACCCATGATGATCATCATCAACGTAAGTGAAACAACTTGTCTGCGTGTTTACGTTGCAGAAACTAACAAGAGTTTTAGTTCCTACCACGATACTATCCGGACCAAGGTCCTCAACAGCTCGCAGTATAAGTATTGCGAGAATACATTCCATACGTTCCTTCTCCCTTTACTTTGCGCATGGGAGGCGTTTTCTATGAGCATTTGCAACTCTTCTTAATCTCTGGGGGGAGGAAGAAGATCGAGCAGAGCAGAGCCACAGGCCCCCCATTCCCTTTTATGGGCTACATGAGCATATGACACGATTCATTTATTGTACATGGTTGGATGACGACAATTTTTGTGTTTTTTTTCGAGCAGGCAGTGAAGGAAGAAGGCAAGGAAAATGTCAGGATTGGGAGGGTTCGCACGATACCCGCATAGTGTTTAGAACGAAATGCGAAACGAGAAGAAAAGAGTTGTTGTTGATTTTTTCTAACATCCGTCTATCCCAAAACTCCCGCGCCCTTGTCGACTGCAGCATAATATGTGACGACTGTTTCATGCTTACACTTTAACCATATTTAACCAAGCCCCAAGCTCAAATCTAGAGAGGTTGGGTAAGCCAGTGAACATCGAGCTTGCCGTCAACGTCAGCACCGCCGACTACGAGACCCTTGGAGGGAGCCCAGCTCTCGCGTGCGAGGCTGTTCTTGGCGACTTCACAGTCAAAGTTGATGTCGTCAACCAAGGCCTCGAGGCTTTTGTAGTCCTGCTCCTCTCGGATAAAGCCGAGGATGAGGAGACGCATGTGAGCATCATAGAAGTCTTCGGAGAACTTGTGGAGAACGTGGACCTCGGCGCTACGAACGGTGTTCTTGTAGAAGGGGTTGTAGCCGATGGACATGACCATGGGGAAGATGTGGAAGGAGGCGTCGCCGGCGGGTCGGTTTGGGTGGGCGGGCGGCAGGGCGAGGGAGGCGTAGCCAAAGTAGACGCCCGAGGGGATCGCGGCGATCCAAGGCGTGAGGGCATCATCAACGGGGAGGTTGGCGGTGGGAATTCCGAGCTACCTGTTGTGAGCTATCTAGGAGGCTTATACTTTTGTTTTTTATTTTCATTTTCTCAGCGGGAGTGGTGGTGGTGGTGGTGGGAGGAGGAGGGGTTGTCGCAATCCAATCCAAGCTGTGTAGAGGTGCCAAGTCCAACTCGCAACGCAAGAGGAGGAATGGTGGTGGTGGTGGTGGGGGGAACACGCTCATGTCCAACATACCTCCTTGGAGCCTCGCCCGAAGCCAGAAATGACCTTGCCTTCCATCTTGTATGGGTAGGGGCTATCGGGGCCAGCTTCCGGGCCGACGACGGAGGGACGAGTAGACATGACGAAGGAGTTGCGCTTGCGGAGAGGGGGACACAAAAAACGATGCGACCTCGACAAAGGCGCACTAGAGGGTATTTCCTAAAAAGAAACGAGAGGGGAAAAAAAAGTACTCTCGATAAGCTAAAGCGATCCGAGGGCGACACGACAGCACGGCGGTGTTTGACTCATGTAGTATGGGAAAAAGAGGCAGTTGGATGGGTTTGGGTTATCGGAGGGGCAGCAGGATGCGGTGCTAATTTAATGGCGGGGTACTTCGACTTGCGACACGGCAAGAAAAAAAAAAGTCAACGAGGGGCAGTTTTGATAGCAGAGGTACCTCAGGTAAGCTTGGGGAGAGGGGAGGGGCTAGCTTAGTAGCTGGTAGCTGGTAGGCAGCTCAGCGCGGGGCAGCAATGATGCCGAAGTGCGAAGGCCGGGACGGCTTTTAGCTTCGTGCTGACCAACTCGAGTCCTTCAGCTAGTTGCCAGCCCAACCTCACAATTCGAGCCGTGGTTGACTCATATTCCAGTTGGCTGGTTCATCTTCATCGCTAGCACCAATCACATGTGTTTGCGTGCTGCTGTATTTTGTTTGGTGCCACGTACCGCGGGCAAATGCACCATCTGGTAAACCATGTGCGTTCTTCGAATTTTTCCAATAACATATCATTCATTACATACATTCCTGTTTCAAAGCAGCAGTCACAAGCCCGCTTCCTCGGGTTTGTGATTCTTCCTCTTGAACAAACTGTAAGTCGTCCCACCCAGCACGTTGCGCAAATCCCCCACTGTCTCACGCAATCATGCTCACTACATCACCTCCCACTACATTCAGTTCCGCAACAAGGTAAAGAGTGGTATGAATTTCATTCAACCGGGTATAGCTTCTTTTCGCACCAAATATTCAAATTCTTCCGTATTCTTGGCCATCTGATTCAGAGTGGCCACCGCGATATGAAACCGCTTAAGTCAGACCTGGAAATTCAGAGACACCAGCGAAGCCAAGACATTTACCAGTTTGTTTCATAGGCTCAACGGTGGTCATCAGAAACATCTCAGTTCGGTGAATCACATCAAGGTATCCTGTGACCAAAGTCTGTAGTTTTCTTACTGGGTCGCCGTGTTGGTTTCCTCGGGGGCCACAGTAGCGGTCTCCTTGTCAACCCATTCGGTCCGTCCAAGCTTGATAATCTCGTCCGCTTCGACGATCCAGTACTTTTCGGGAGCCTTGCCCTCTTCGGCAATCTGAGCAGCACGTATGGCAGCCTTGGCAATCACGTCTGCCTCTTGTCCAAGGCGGTCCTTGATTCCAGTGCTGAAAGAGCCGATGGATCTGATGATGGTTTGAAACTGGCTCTCGCCGGCACGGCTCTGCTCTCGCTGGCCAAGGATGATTCCAGGCCTCAAGATAATGGCCTGGTCGAACCCGAGGTCCTTGATGGCATCCTCTACACCATTCTTCATCTTGCCGTAGGGAGCTCTGCTGCCAATGAAGCCCCGGGTACTGCCACTAGAGATAAAGACAAATGTCTTAGTACCAGCTTCCTTGGACGCTTTAGCCAGCTCGATGTTGAGATCATGGTCAATCTTCCACTGGTTCTCGATGCTACCGGCGGCGGCACGAGTGGTACCGAGAGCCGCGAAGATGGTTGAGGGTGTCGGCTTCAGATCCTTGAGGGCCCCAGCCCATTTGGATGTGTCGGTCTCGACAAGTGCATTGAGGAGAGGCGAAGAGGATTTAGGCGCGCGACGGGTGATGGTGTTGACGGGCTTGTAGATCTCATGTGCGAGAAGGATGGAGAGGATGTTGGAGCCTATGAGGCCAGTGGAACCAAGAATGGCAGAAGATGAAGTAGCCATTGTGGTGATGCTTTATCTGGCAGAGGGTATTTATAGATCAAGGGAGAATGGGAATGGGAGTTGGAAGGAAGGAAACTCCGCAAGACGGGTGAAAGCTAGCTGGGATAAGGTTTGATGGCGAGGCAAGGGAGAAAGGGGTATCTGAAAGAAGCAAAGATATATATAAGGAAAAGGGAAAAAGGCCAAGCCAGATTGATAGGATGATGTGTCAGATAACAAATAGTACGACCAAGCGAAAAAGGAATAAATTTTGAGGCACTGCACACATAGCACAGATATAAACTTTTTGCTCCAGTTCCATGCTATTCCGCGGATGCTGCGGACTCCGCTCTGCTACAGGCTGAAAGAAGCCGGCGCCTAGACCAGAAGAAGCCCAGTGACGCCATACTCCTGGTGTGTCCCCAATTTTTCGCCGAGCAGAGCCTCGGCATGCCCACTAAAAGACCGTTGGCATGATGCAGAAGAAAAAGAAAATCGGATATGTGGAATCGCTGATAAATCCCAGAGTCGGCATGCCCGTGAGCGGGTTCTCGGCCGTGTAAGTGAGGTTATAGTGAGGGCCATAATTGAGTGTTGACAGCCCTGGCTCCAACGTCATGCCTGCGCACTCGCTCACTGCAACGGCGGGGCTCGCTGGGGGCAAGCTGTCAGTGACCTACCCTGGACCGTTTGCTCCACTGTAGGTTGCTCTTGCAGCATCCATCTGGTGCTACCTTACGCCGCGACACCTTACCTCTGCCTGGAGCTGACAACTACTCGGGCAAGCTGCGCAAACGCCAGAGCTGCCTTCTTCCCATCTTCAACTCCCGCTCGTTTCACAGTGTCAAGCTTTTTTTTTCTGCATCCAGCACCACTATCCAGCGCTCACAATGGCTACGCAGTACGAAGGTTAGCGAGCAGCCTCACAATCCACCACCCCGCACCTCCAAACCACACAAGCAAGCGTCCTAACCGCAGCCAATGCCACAGTCGAACACAATGTCAAATTCAGCGAGCCCCGTCGCACCGGCCGCCGCGTCGACATGGCCTCCTTCTTTTCGCTCCTGAACCAGCTCAGCGAGCCCTCTGGCGACCAGACGCCCCAGCAGAACCCGCACGCCACGCCCACCCCCGTCGACACGGCCGCTCTGTTCCGGCTCCTCCAGGACCAGCTGCAGACGCTGCACACAACGGCCCCCACGACGGACAATGCTCAGTTCCTCGAGAGCCTCATCGCGTCTCTCGAAGACGACATCCACGACCCGCCCACCCGCCTGCGCGGCGTTTCGCAGGAGTTCCTCGACAGCCTCGATCGGGTGAACCGCAAAAAGCTCTCCAAGGACGACGACTGCGCCATCTGCAAGATCCCCTACCTCGAGGACGAGTATTGCCTCGTCGTCGAGCTGCCCTGCAAGGGTCGCCACCAGTATGACCTCGAGTGCGTCGGTCCCTGGCTGCGCAGCAAGGGCACCTGTCCCATGTGCCGTGAAGAGATGGGTCGCAAGAAGGAGGTGCCTGTTGTCGACGATGAAGAGGATGAGGACCCCGACATGATGTATGCTTAAGATTCGAGGGGGATGTGGTAGTGAACGAGATGAAATGAAGATACGTGCATGGCTTCGGCGTCTAGGAGTTTTATCAGCGGTGGTGGTGGGTTAGCTTGTATCGTTGGAGCAGCGGGCATGAAGGTCTCGCCAAGTCTTATTTAGCACATCAGATGTGTTTACTTACTTATGACGAATTCAAGGCCAAAGGCCATGCTAGGACTAAAGGTCCATTCAATTGTCCTTGTCTTCATTCTTCTTCAACGTTGGATATGCGACTACGGCGATTTGTATCGGCAGCGTTTACCCCGAGCAACAACACAAAGCACGGAAGTAATTTTTGCAATTTCCAGGTTTCCATATATTTACATATCTGCGCCACCGACAAAAATGCAATTCTTTACTCCCTAAATTGTTAGGTTCAGGACATACGAGTGGATCGAGGTTGTCTAGACCATCGCAAAAATCGGAGGTACCTCCTTGCCTTGCAAGTGGTACATTGTGGGTTATGTAGGACTTCTACAGGTTGAAGATGTTACCCTATACACAATGGAGTTGCCAACTACCACCGTTGCAACTACATACATCATTACACTGTCCAATAAAATGCCCAAATGAAATTCAAAATCGGGTTGTTTTTCCATGTTAAAACATGAGTTTCTTAACCCGCTTTGTAAAATGAACGAGACAAATAGATTTTCAAGCTCACTCCCAATTGTTGGGAAAATGATGTTGATACTGATGCTACAACGCACGAAACATTAGCTGGTTTCATTTCACACTACCATACACGTAGATGTTCGAAACAATGAACAATGCCTGCAGCGTATGAATATTCCTGCGAACGCTACATGGAGCATAAAGTGGTGCTTGACAGGACTCATCTGTGTTTGAAAGACACGAGAAGCCCATTGAACAGTTTATTCCACATCATCGAACAATCACTTGGATTGAAATCAAGTTTGATTGAGCGTCAGACAGCATCCAAAAAGCGCTGCCGACGTTAAGCGATGCTGAAAAATAGCTTTCCAAGTGTACAATGGGGAGTGTAGCTGTACTCTTCAACGGCTCGACTGCATACGCGCAACCCACCCACCCTTTGAGAGCATTGGACCAAAAGCCAAGGGGCATGGAGGCTACTCGAGCCTGCCCGAGATTTTATCTAGATCATAAAGTATGATCAAGGTCGTGGAACCTCCAATCTTTTTTTTTTCTTTTTCTTTTTTTCTTTTTTTTCAGCCAGCGATGACCTCGGAGGGGGACACCTCGTGCAAAAAAAAAAAAAGCATGCCATTACGGGCGAGCATTGCACTGCAAGGACCCTCAACTTAAAAAAGGGAGAGCAAATTGTCCTCGCCCAGGGAATAGCTTTTGCGCTAGACAACCTTGTCTTCCTGGCCCCAGTGACGATGCCTCGTTTGCCAGATGGCTTGGGGCCATGGCTGCTCTTAGTTCGGGGCTCGACATTCCTATCGCCGTTTGACGGCCCGCTTCCTCCTCCTGCACCTCCTGAGCACAATCCAAGAGTGAGCAGCTTTTCACCGCCCTGTTTATCTCCTTGTCAAGGGAAGGAAGAGGAAAAAAAAACACCTTCTGAGACAAGTTGCCGAAACAAGAATGCGTGTGGCGGGGGGTCGCGACGGGGGAGAGCGGGGGAGTGTTTTAATAACTGTGGACTAACTAGGGCCATTCACTTGTCATGCTCAATGGGAAACCTAGTTGGAGCTCACCAAAGTGCTTTGACATGGGGGCTTTCTTGATGGTTTCGGAGATTTGTTGTGAATTGCTGTGATTCTTGCAATCTAAGTATCGGCTTATAACTTGAATTTGGATATATCGAATTGTCTCACATCACTATGGCTGCCAGTCGGTCATGAATAGAGTGATGGATAACTAGTTGATTTCTTCTTTTTTGTGTTCTACCCCTCAGTTAGTATTTAGTGTTTAGTTACTTCCTCGCATGAGTAACCAGTGTTGTCATCTCGGCCGATTTACATCCTCGGTGCGAAATGCGCCTCCCATGGAACTACAGCTCTTAAGGGTGAACTTGACAGTAGTAATCCCGTCGTTCATAGTGCCTCCCTCTTCTCTCCCCTTCTCTCTCTCTCTCTGTTAGGCATGTTCCCACGGCCACCTGCTCTCCCTTTAATCCTTGCTCAACTCTCCCTTCTTCTGCGAGCTCCGTCCCTTGCTCGCCTTGCCCTTCTTGACTTCGGTCCCGGGTCCCTTGTTTTCCGTGGACCGGCTGATGTCCCTGTTGGCGCCGCTCACCTCGAGCGGATCCATCCCGCCGCCGCCGCCTTCTTGGCCGGCCGACTTTGCAGAGCTCTTAGCCCTCGCCTCCTCTGGTCTCGACTCGCCCGGGCTAAACGCCACATCCGCGTGGTCCCTGGCTACGTCGTCGTCCCGGCCGGACCTTGTGTGCTCGCTGGCGCCTGGCCTGAGCGTCTCGCGATCCTGCGAGTCTTTGTATGGCAGCCGCGTGAGTGGCGTGCCCGAGATGTATCGGAAAGTGGGTTTCGGGAGCCGGCTAAGTGTGCGGGCTGGCAATGACAACGACGGCGACATTCTCGCGGGAGGTATCAATCAAGGGCAGTTTTTAAAACGTAATCATAATAATTGTGACGAAAGTCGCAGGTAAAACGCAACAGGGTGTGATGGCTCTTAAAAGGAAAAAAAAGGAAGAAAAAGAATGGTGGTGGTGGTTCCCACATCTAATACTTGACGTCATGCGGAAGTCAACACTCGCATATAGCCGTCATCATGATTACAACATCAAAGTCTCGAGATGCATCATACCAGCTCCGATTGAGCCAGATCAGCACCGAAACCCTACTAACCTATCGAGTGTCTGTTTGAATGTCTTTGGTTCACTCAGGTCTTGTCAAGAGTTACCCTGCACCCCACACAAGTGCTCTCAGCCTTGTGCATATTAAACCCAGCATCTAGCCACGGCAAGCTGCAGCGTTGATAGGGTTGCAAGCGACGCCGGCGAGACACGGCTGATCGCCCACCACCTCCCGAGGACCGAGCGCTAAAAAGGGCGACTTGGCTTTGTCCGTGCTCCCCGTCACTTGACTCATTCCTTGTCTTGCCTCTCGGCAGGCATGACAGGGCCAGATACGACCGACGGCGAGACGCTCAACGGCTTCAGGTCTTGTTGGCCACTCACCTGCCTGCTTGCTGACTCACCCGCTGCATCATGAAAACCTCCATTGTTTGGCTCGGGGTTACCCGCTAGCCACTCCGGACAAAAACCCCCCAAAAAAGAGAGGCTTGTGGCGTCGTCTGAGCAATGGCCTCCGTCCGTGGGTTCCTCGGCTTAAATCCTATGGCCCGTGGTGCCGGGACAAAAGCCTGTGCTCAACTACGACGACTCCAACCGCCTCAGCCGCGGAACACGGAGAGTCATCATCTTCAAGAGAAATTATGAAATTTACGAGCCGTCTGCCTTGTTCACCACTAAACGCACCCGTGCTTTTAGTTGGGGGTGGGCTCAATGGCGGGCTGGCTCCCATGTGTCACCATTGATGACCGTGAAACTATTCCCTTCTCACTATTGTGACTGTCCTTTTGAGGTTAAAAAAAAGAGAAAACAGCCACCGGCGCCATGCTGGTTGCGAAATCGGGAGAAACGGCCTCGCTGACGGGCTCCAGCACATTTTGCCTGCCGAAGAAAGCGTCTAGCAGAGAGCATGACCGAAGTGGAAGTTGACTGGATCCCTTGGCGCAACTAGCTTCATCCAGGAGGATTGCCTCTGGAGGAGTTATCTGGGATACAGTCATTGCCGGGTTGGTCACCCGTGTTAGTGGCGATCGACGGCCGGCGTCTTATCTAGCCACCACCTTAAGGCGCAGGGCGGCCAGTGTAGTCGATGGCACCCCGTGAAAACCTGTCTTCTGCAATTGAGACGCTGGACGTCGAGCTAAAAGCCCCACGCGCGGCATCAGTCTGGACGACCCCGTTTATCATCCAAAACGGTTCAAATGCTCCGAGCATGCCACGTATCGCTGAACCCAAAAATGGAACATGGCATTCTGGCCCGGGAAGCTCGGCGGTTTTGGAAAGATGGATCAACATTGAAAAAAAAGAAAGCCTTTATGCATGCCGTGCGTCGAAGAAATTTCACAGGCCTGTCCAGTTGGCTTGGCGGGGACATTACCCACGAGGTCCCAATGGGGGGACTCACATCGAACCCGACAGGTTCTAGAACAATTCTCCCAGTGTCAAAGATCAGCAACCAACATATTCCCGATTGGGCAACAAAAAAGAACCGGGGTGCACATGGGACGAGGATAGCCTGAGTAAGCGGCTCGTAAAAGCCGTGAAGAAAAAAAGAAAAGAAAATCACCAAAAAAAAAAAAGGGATTAACCAAGGCGGGACAGGCCATTGACTGTGTCCAGAGTAGGAGGAGCCCTAGAGTCCAACGGGAGTCATTCTAGAACCAGAGCAGCGAGAGGCAAAAAGAAACATGAGTGACTCCTTCACGTGTCGGGAAGTTGATCGACCCCCCTGCTTGGATTAATATCCGGCGACTGCAGGCAGAAAAAAAAAGCCCAAGATGCTATGTTTCAGTCGCAGTTAGCCGCGGGTGCGGCGTCAAAGTAGGTCAAGGGATCGACATCGTGGGTCATATGGGCTTGGGTCTCCTTGGCCGGCCCTGGAACACATCCTGGAACGCGGCCGGTTGCAGCTGCGAAACGGAGCCTTGGAAATGCACGACGGGATTTGAGGGGTGTTTTGGGGAGGTGGTGGGTGGACTGCAGCACCATCCCATCCCATGAGGCTGCGCCGTTGAACCGGGGAACAAGGGTCCCGTGTTTTTGCTTTTTCTTTTTTTGGCCCCCTTTGCTCTCTGTCGAGTCAAATCATCTCATATCCTCTGGTGCAGCAACTTTGCAGCACAAGTCCTGAGCGAGACGCAAAACATTGATGCGACTGCACGCACGCTTGGACGTGAGGCGTATCGGCCCCGTTTGTATGCATCCGTCTGTTCCGCCGGCGTCTGCCGACTGAGAAGCCTAGCATAAGAGAGTGGATAGGGGAAACGCGACCATGACGACACGTGCGACTCTAGAATGATCAAAGAAGATGACAATGATGAAACGCCACTGGGGGACAATTACGGCAATGAGATGAGGGTTTGTCGCGCATCTCCGTCGCTTATCTGCAAGTCAGTCAGTGTACGTCGCACACAATGCAAGGGGAAGGGGTGATGGGATGGGGGGAGGGGGGAGCGACTCTTCTAGAACGGTCAGGGTCGCATTGCAGACCGCGTGGCCGGTAACTGAAGCGCCAGCCATGGCAGCAAGGCGAATACAGCACAGTGTCTGTTCGCAGCTCGTATACATATATGTGACGATCATAGTTCCCTCTTTGAATCAGTCCAGGGATTGGGACGAAGCCGGCTCTGTGGGGCATGGGGGGAAGGTCAAACGAAGTTTACCCAATGAACCGAGATAGCTTTATTTGCCGCCATGTCGGCTGCTTGAGGGTTACCGATAGCACGGCCAACTCAGCTGCTGGCTGGGTAACTGTGCAGGTTGACGGATGAGGCGTTGCCAAGGGAGGTGACAGCAGTGAGATTGCTGGCCATTCCAGATACCCGAAACCGATGCAGCAAGGGTTGATGCCCCAGGGCTCTCTGGGTTGCTGTCTGAACCACAAACATGCGCTCGTCTGCGGTTGACATGGGAGATAATATAGGTCGGGAAAAGAGGCCAAGGTAGCGCAACTGTGACGTAGCGGAATGGAGACGAAAGTTGAGGATGGACAATGCGCCGGCTGTCACGGGCAGCTGATGGGCTTTTTACGGACAATCTGCGTGGCTTCCTAATTATTGTTACAATCAGGGCTGAGATCAGCAGCATTAGGTTTTGTTTCAGTTGACGGATCGGAGAAAAGCTATTATGGGCTTCTTCATCTTGCACCGACTTTGGAGATTAGGGCAGGGAATAACCCCGTTTCATTCGGCTAGCTCGCGGTTTCGATGCCAAGATTGGCAGCTGCAGAATTGCACCGAAGTAGGCGAGAACGGAGGGATGCTGAGCCTTGCTGCTGTTCCGTTGCAGAAGTGAAGGAATATTCAAGTTTGCCGCTACATACTAGGTTGAACAAGGACAGGAGGGGTTGGGGAAGGGCAGCTGGCCGTGCAGCCTCGCACAGGCTTGCGCTGACCAATGCGGCGCGGGATTGGGAGAAGCCGAAGCAAGGCACAACCACAGCGTCGCAGTGCTAGACGTTCGCGAAGACGAACACAGGTAGATTGGGTTACACCCAGAGCGTGGTTATCTGCCGAGGGCGAGGATCATGGTCCAACTGATGGGCCCAGGGGACGCCATAGCATGATTGGCAGTGCAGCTATAGGGCGAGGGCGCTACCGGCCAGGGTCCACGGGCGCTGTTGGTCCACTTTCGTCCCAAGTCTCCAGGGGGGCGGCCAGTTTGGAGCTTGACGTCCCTGTTTACCGCTGGGAGCCAGCGGTGCTAGCCTTTGGACGGCGCCCAGTGCCCGGGTGATCGGGCGGTCACCCACATGGCTTTCTCCAGAGTCTGTCCGGTGTTAGTCGGAGCCAGCGGTGGGAGATGGGGGAGGGGGGATAGCTCAACCGACAGCTCCTGGTTGGCGCAAGGGGCTGGCGTGATACGGAGTGGCAGCGGACGTGGGTGAATGTGTTTGGCGGGCGCAAGTGGCCCAAAATGGTGGCATCCCCTTTCGCCTCGGGGATGCCGAACATGCTGGGGGAAGAAGGGCCCAGTGAACCGCCGGGCTTGAAACGTGGCTACCGACGATCAGTCATGAAAAGGAAGAAGACCTGACCGACAAAATACAAGACACCACGTAAACATGACTAGAGAAAAGAAAGAAAGAAATGAGATTCAGATACCATGCAGTCTTAGCCGAGATCGATCTAATAGACGAGTGAGGGCCATGATATGATGATGGCCATGATGTAGTTACATGCGTTTTGTTTTTTCATCGACTCTTTCAGTTGAGTGCACAAGCCACATGAGAGGATAGTATCAAGCTGGGTGTAGTTTGTGTGTGGGTGTGTGTGTGTGTGTGCCAATAGGCAGGGTTTGCCGTGCCTGGGCTTGGCCTCGGCCTCTTTTATCTGTCACAGCTGTGTAATACGGCCGAACTGTGACGGCCAAGCAGCTGCGTGCCTTCATGCTCAGCAATCGTGGTGCAGCCGCATTGTTGCTTTTCGGCGATGCGATTGGGGGGTGGTTTTTCCCTCGCGGTGCTCGTGGTCGGAGAATGGGTACATTTTGGGCAGTGTACGGGCTTGAGGTACCTTGCAGGCAGACAGCCACCCCAGTCAAGGCGTGATGGGTTCTCAACTCAAGTCTGAGCCAGCGCCAGAAGGAAAGCGCAGTATGGGCCGGGAATAATTAAAAGACCCAGCCATTAGAGGATGACAGGCTATGGACCTGACATGCCATTCTTTCCTCGACTCCAATCACACGCCGCATCCTGCCTGCAGTGGTTCGCAACCAACTGCTGCACACCCATTAGCTCTTACACGCTCTTCAGACGCAGACGCAGACGCAGACGCGGAGGAGGGAGGGGGGGAGGGGGACATTTGTATCATGATCAATAACCTACCCCAAGTATACACTAGGCCCGACGACCCCAAGCAAAGGGTTCGCCAAGCTGGGAGCTGGACCAACCCACGACGCTCGGCCATAAGCGGCCGAGGCTGAAGCGGAAGCGTGGAGCTATCCTCGTCCCGTCGCTGCTGGCAAGCTAGAGGAAATGCCATGGTCCACTACCCTTTGCTCGATATCCCCGATCCAACTATCGATGCATCCGTCTACCCAGCCGCCTACCACATGGCCGTGGGTGCGCGGGCTAGCGCCGTGGGACAAGCGTCTCTCGTCTCCTTATTATCGTCATTTCCTTGTTTGATCTTATTTACGGATACGCATGTCTTATTACTTGACGCCATTGATAGACAGCGGCCATGCACGCAACGAAGTTCGATGTTTAAGCTTTAGCAATGTCAGCCTCCTGGGCGCCGACTCGGTTCGCCCCCCCTCTCGCCCACGTCCACAGTCGACCATCTGCCCATCCCTGAAAGGTGGTTGGCTCGCCAGGCCCCCCCTGTGAACCCCTCAGGCAGGCAGGTTCCTCGCCCTCCACGTAGGAGAAGGGGTACAAGCTCGTAGCCGCCTGGGAGTCAATCGCTAGTGGCCTACCGCCCATTCATGGTACAAAGTTACCTGGGTGCGCTTGGCAGCCCACTTACACCTCCCACGTCCAAGGCAGCTTCTCCTCTTGGGGCCATATCAAAAAAACACCTGGCGCAAAGCTCGAAACTCGCCCATCAAGCTCTCTCTTGCTCTCAAGCAGCATAATAAAAAAAGACCCTTGCCCCTTGCGCTCCCGTCCCCGTGTCCGTGCTTCCCCCCCTCACCTCCTCACCTCCCCCCGCCATACATACCTAGGGTGGTACCTCAGTTAGACAGCAGCCAGTCCACACCCGCATCCACGAGCCCTCTGGTGCACACGTCCCCCGTTGTACCGTGCTATAATACCTTGCCTACCCGGCCCCTTGCGCAAACTCGGGGTGGGATCATCGTTGCTTGACGGCGTGGCTTCCACAGTGGTTTTGAATGCCTCGCTTCACTTGCTCTCATTCCCGTGCAAGAAAACAAAAAAGCCACTTCCTCTTATTTTTCTTTTTGCCTTTCCCACTGTATGACCAGGTAGCTCTAGCACCTCGACAGTACTCGGTACGGCGCCCCTTCACATTCCCTCCCCCGCGGCTCCGGGTATTGCTACGCAGAGACCCTCTGCCTCCATCCTCATCAGACCCTCAGACCCTCTAGCTCTTAGACCCTCCAGCAACGCCTCCATCCCCTTCCCTCTTCTCCCTCCCTGCTCTTTTTTTGCATTTCTATTTTCCCCATACCGGAAGGCCATTGTTGCGTTGCGCTGCCTTATCCTCGCATGCACCACGTGCCTACGCATTCGTCACTGTCGACGTAAACGAACGCCAGGGACCTTCACGGCATACCTTCCCACCCACCTGCCCCCCCAGTCCTCCTCCGCCTCCAGCTCCAAACCAACAGCTTGGCGCAACACCACCACCTTGCTTGCTCTAACACAGGCACAGACAGCTCCCAATCTCTTCGCTGCAGCCACCATCTTCCAGACTCCTTCTCCTCTGGCCCGCTACCCACAGACTCGAGGCCACGGACAGCACGCTTCCGCCGTCGTTCAAACCCGACCGATCGCCCCAACTGCGCTATCGAGCCGATCTCGCCCGCAGTTCCGCCGCCCGCCTCTACCAAGAAAACCCACCCACAAAGGGTCCAGGCCCAGACCGACAGCCAGCGGGTGCCACAGCTCAACTGCCGTCCAGCCATCTCGTCGCCTTCTTCCATCTGTCCCTTAGGCTTCTGTCCCCTCCATTCCTCTACCTACTATCCCCGTCTGGGCCATTGCTTGAGTCGCAGGTGCTTCCCTTCCCTTCCCTCTCCCCCCCCCCGCCGCCCGATTTCATTTCTCCGGCTCGCCACTCTCCTCCCTCCTCCCCTTTCACTCCACTGTCCGTCCGTACAGTGCACTCGGCGCATAATCACTACGGCGCTCCGACTCCACTCCTGCTCGCCCTGGCTTCAAATCTCAGCATGGTTCTTTGCTACCAGGCACGATAATTCTACCTCGTCCTCCGCATCGAGATATTCACGATGGGCAACGGCCAAGGAAAACCCGTCGACCTCAATGGTGAAGGTGAGTGCACGCTGATCTGCCTCTTGTCTTTTTATCTACCCCTCCCGCTGTTGCTGCATCGCTCGCCAGTCCCACGCCAACCATCCTGTCTCCCACGTGTGCCCTGCATGGTGCGGCGTCCTTCCCGCCCCCGCCAATCCACGAGAGGGTGACGGGAGCCCGTGACGCTGCCATGATGGGAGCTGCGACACCGACAAGACGAGGCGAACCGAACCGAGATTGAGAGGCTTTTGTCGAGCTGAACCGCGCTGACTCTGGATCTTTACCGCTGCAGTAAATCTTAATCACTTCCGCCTACTGCGAGTCGTCGGCCGAGGCGCCTTTGGAAAGGTGCGCATTGTTGAACGGAAAGACACCAACCTTGCATTTGCACTCAAGTACATCCGCAAAGATGAAGGTATGCCGTCACCCCGTCCAGCACGAACTCCCCGACTGCAATTCTACCGCCCTCGTCGCTACGTTTTCTGTCCCTTGTGCCATTCCTCGTCCAAGCCCCCGCCCTTGGCCGTACAGTCCTTCGTTCCGAGACTAATCTCTCATCCACAACCACAGTCGTACGATCTGAGAGCGTCCGCAACATTATTCGCGAGCGGCGAATGCTCGAATATGTCAATCACCCCTTCATCTGCAACTTGAGATACAGTTTCCAGGATATCGAATACATGTACGCCTCCTGCGCACCCATTATTGCCTCTAACCGTGTGTATTGGGCTCACACGTTACAACAGGTACCTTGTGGTCGATTTGATGAGCGGCGGTGATTTGCGATTTCACATCTCCCGAAAGACCTTTACCGAAGAGGCTGTCCGATTTTGGATTGCCGAGCTGGGTTGTGCCCTGCGATATATCCACGCCCAAAACATCATCCACCGAGATGTGAAACCCGACAACGTTCTCCTGGATTCAGATGGCCACGTTCATTTGACAGATTTTGTGTGTTTTCCCACCCTGTTTCAATCTACGACTGGTTCTAACAAGTTATTTTAGAACGTTGCCTCAGACGTCGTTGCTGGAAGAACTCTTACGAGCAAGTCAGGGACATTGGCTTACCTGGCACCCGAGGTGTACGCTGGAAAGGGATACGATGTTCGTGCGGATTGGTGGTCACTGGGCGTTTTGTTCTATGAGTGCATCTACAACAAGGTGAGTCTAATATCTGGCTGGAATCACGCAATCAGGCGGTGAACCTGGGGAACTCACGGCTGACACACCGAAAGCGACCATTTGAGGGTGGATCTGAAGGCACTCTGAGCCAGCAGATCCAAGCCGCTAATCCCAAGTACCCCGTCACGCAGCCACCTGTTTCGCTCTCCTGCCTTTATGCAATCGGCTCTGCCCTGGATCCCAACCGAGATACTCGCATGGGATCAACCTGGGAGAGCTTCATCAACCACGAATTTTTCCGAGTCTTTGACTTCGAGCTCCTCGAACAGAAGCGCATCGAGCCCATTTTCGTCCCCTCATCAGAAAAGACCAACTTTGATGCCACCTACGACCTGGAAGAGCTGCTCCTGGAAGAAGCACCCCTGGAGGCTCGGGCTAGACGCCAGAAGCCGAGAGAGCGCTTAAAGGAAGATGCCACGGACAAGGAGATTCGCGAGGACGAGCTGTACAGGATGATTGAGACAGAGTTTCGGCCCTTTGACTACACTGTGGCCGCCCTGAAGAGGTTAGTTGGGGTTGTCGGTCAACTTTGCCACTGTTGTGCTAACTGTTTCAGAATTACGGAAGCGGGTGGAGAACTCCCGGCTCAAGATAATGCTGCCCCCCCAATGGAGCACGATAACACCCCCCAGGCCATCACGACCGACGAAGCTACGCAGATGCCTGCCAGCAACGGATCACCATACCACTCTTCGCCCCTCAACCCGAGCACCAGCAACGAGAGCAGGCAAGGGCGCACAGGTCGGCCGGCCCCGGTGGTGCCGCCGCCAGCACCTTATCAGCAGGACTTTAGACCCCGCCACCATCCCATCATCGCCGGCCAACGGGTCACGAGCCCTGCTGGAGGTGTCCAGGTCACGCTTGACGGAGGCGGTAGCTGGTCTGAGCTGGCTCGCCAGGATGCCACGCTGCCCACCGATGCCAACAGCGCTGGCGACGGCAAGGGTGAAGGCTCTGGAGGCATGTTTGGCTTCTTGAAGTCTAAAAAGGGCCGAAACAATAGCCCGAAACCTAAGGAGCGGGGTGTGCTGGGCAAAGAGGGCGCAAGAGTTGTCATCGGTTAGTAGAGACCACGACTCTAACTAGCCCATCTTCGCATCGGCAACGATGCTTTTAACCTGGTCCATGATTAAACTCGAGGACGGCGACGGCGGATTTTCCTATCAACAGAGCGCCAATAATATATGTCGGAAGAGTCAGAAAGTCCTAGGGACATCCTCCAAGCGGGATTGGAGGCTTGACAACGGCCATTGCCATAGAAGCTGAGATGTACGGGGAGAGTTGACCAACTTGGAGGGACAAGAGAATGGAAGAAGCCAAACTGCGAAACGAAACGAGAGATCAACGACGAGCAACGACTTCCTTTGTGCGCTTATTAGCATGGCACTGGACCATGTTTTACGGCTACACGCCACACCGCTAAAGCTAGACCGAAACTATATCCTCCCCACCCCCGGAGCGGCCGTCGAATTGTTGACCAAACTTGAAGGAGAGACGACACCACACACACGACATAGAAAGCGCTGTTTATCTGCTCCGGGTTCTTTTACACATACACTTGCATACACTCACAATGTACTGTAACGGCAGGAGCGATCTGCGCTGCTATTGAAACGAACACCTGGCCTGGGATGTATTTTCTCTGTTTTATTTTTGGTTGGATGTCTGCAAGTTCGAGTTGAATCATCGCATGAGTGGCCTTTTTTCCGGGATCGGTGTGGGCATAAAGAGACGGGGGAAATGTAAAGAAGAGGGCGGCAAATGCGGTCTGTTTATTTTTTGATCTATTTGATCCTGAGAGCACAATAGGAACAATACCCCATTCAAACTCTGAAGTCTTAAAGATGCATCGTGGTCGAGTGTTTTTGTGTTTGTTTTTGTAATTTATTTTTGACACTTGCAAGTAAATCCATCTTTGATGTCTACTATCTCATTGGTTTTCATGGTTGGGGGGCGATGAAAGATATAAATCCATTGCAATACATCACACGATTTGCTCACTATGGCGTGGGCCGTTTTGAACAACAATCACATTGAACCACGAATCAAATACTTTCAACCAGGTAAGATGCATGCGAAATTTGAATGATGGAGAATAATCCTATGCTCTTGTTTCCTTCATTGATTGATGTACATACGGTTGACCTTTTTTTCTCAAAAGGCCTTGCCCCAAAAAAGAAACAGAAGGAAGGAAAAAAAAAAGTAGACGGAAAGAAAAAAACAACCGAAACGGTGGCAATGAAGGATTTCTTCATTGCAATTTAGGCCTCATTCTTTCCTCTCCATCTGGCCAAGCTCGATGGACTCCGCCTTCCATTCAACGAATTCAATGCCCATCATTTTCAAAGAAGAAGATAATATCGCACCCTTCAAGACAAAAATTGAGCATCAGAGGAAACCAATAGAGATCCAAAGTAGATCTTGCATCGTGAAACGAGAAAAGAGGGAAGAAAGCGCAAGCCATACATTCATGGCATCTGATGATCGAGTTGTTCCATTTGTTGGTGAGGGCGTGTTTTTGATGTCATAAGTAGTCCAGCCAGCCTCCGTCTTTCCCTATTGATAACGCATCCTCCATTCATTTGATCGTAAGAATAATAATAAACCACCTGAAAATATCAAGATGTGTTTTCCAAATCCACCTTTCTGATGTAAACGCCTTGGTTCCTTGTTTGCTCCGCGCCTGGAGATTTGATTTTAGTGTACAGCCTTTCCATCAATGACATCATTGCGCCGATGGCGCCGATGGCAAATTTCGAGCATTGGCGTCTGACTTAATTTCGACGCCAAGCTTTTCAGCCATACAACTCTTGGACACATCCTTGCCCATATATTTGGCCAGGATCGAGTCAAAGTCGGTTTCTCCTACAACGGGGCCGGTGCCCGAGCACTTGGCCTTCTTCGTGAGTTCCTGGCAGAGACCGTCGAGATCGAATTCGCCATTCTGAGCCTTGGGGCAAGCCTGAAGTTTCTCCCTGCGATGATCATTAGAAGCTGGCAAAGCTTGTTTTGCTTGTTTGGGGCCATACCATAGGTCGTTGCAGTTCATATTCTGCTGCTTCTTGAGAGGCTCCTCGTCTAGCGAGTTCTGCTGGGCGTCAATCTCATCAATGAGGTTCTTCTTGTGTCCTGCTGTTGCCTTTGGCGCATTGGGGCTCGGGGCCATGTTGTAGGGGGTAAAGAAGTCGGAATCAAATGCATCGTTGAAGAAGTCGTCGAATGAAGGGTTGCTCAACACGTTCTCCTGAGGCTCACGGTAGCCTCCAAAAAGCTGTGGGTCGAATTGACCGCCGTTTTGCTGGGCGAGCCAGTCGAAGTTGGAGCTGCTCAAGTCCACGTTGGAGAAATGCGACACGGCATTGCCAGCCGGCTGCTCCTCGCCAATGGTTGTGAGAGTCTCGACAGGCTTGAAGCCCATCGGGGATTGGTTGAATGGCTCAGGCGAAGTTCCACAGGACGAACTTGGGCCGGTGTTGGAGTGAGATGATGACGAGGGCGAGCTTGTGGCTCCGTTGACGCTGAAGTTGGCCGAGTCGAGGCTTGCTCGAGAGGCATTGGTGGCAGAGCTGGACATGGAGGGGCTCAAGACGCCAGAAAACTTGGCAAAATCGTCCTTGAACTGCGTCTGCGGGGAGCTTCCGTTGGTGAGACCATTGGATGGGGTAGTGGCTGAGACCTGCTGCTGAGGGCTGGTGGGTTGCGAGCTTCCCTTTCGTAGGCCGTTGGTTGGAGGTCCAGGAAGCATACCAAACTTAGGGAACTCAAACTGGAAATTGACATCACTGAGGTTGCTGACGGCGGCGCTGCCAAATGGAACCTTTTCACGAGGGGTGACCTTCGTGCTGGTTGTCATCACGGAGATGCGTTGCTTGTACTGGTGGAGCTCGGTTGTCATACGCTCGACTTGAGCACGCAATAAAGTGTTTTCGTGGTTTGCGGCCTCGGAAGCCTTCTCCAGCTCCTCGACCTTGGTCTCGAGATCCTTCAGGTGCCTCTCCTTGCGCTCTCTGAATGCACGCTGTGCAGCTCGGTTCTGTGCCTTGCGCTTCTAAGCGATGTTAGTGATGTACTCAACTTATTTGAGGCCAAGGACGGCATGGGACCTACCGAGCTGGGCTCCGAGGTGAGGGGCTTTCGACCGGGCTTCTTTGGAACCTTATCTGTGCTCTCGCGGCGTTTGGGATCCTTTCCAGGGCTGCTGAACTCGTCCTCGTCGTCGGGATGGCTACGTTTATCGTTGCCCTCTTGCTCTGCGGAGTCGGATCTTGCTGTAGATGATCCGGGCAGGTCACCGATTAGCTTAGGAGCGTCCTCGCTGTTGCCATGGAAGGAAAAGTCGAAGCTGGAATCGCCGAAGTCGTAATCGTAATTGTCCAGAAACGGACTTTCCTGAAAGCCCTGCTGGGCTTGAGGCGCCTTGGACTGCATGGGAGAATTCTGGAACGAAGTCGGGGAGAGGGACAGGGAATTGGGAACGTTGGAGGCAGCAGCCTGCTGCTTGTTGGAGTTGAGTGCAGCGAAGAGCAAGCTCTGCTGTTGCGGGGTCAAGAGGAAGTTCGGTGGCAAACCGCTGCCAGTGCCAGCTGAGGCCATCGCAAAGGTTTTATCTGGCGGGCGGGGGGAGCGCGGGAGAGGAGATGACAACGATGGACCGCGAGGGGAGAGAGCGAGGTCGAGGGCGAAGACGGGGGTGGAATATCAAAGCACGCTCGCTTTCTTCCGGAGGCTCGGAGGGGCCCAGTGCAGCGGCGTCGGAGTGGGCGGTCGCCAACGCAGTGGCAGACGGGATGGTCAGATTAAACAGGGCGATGGGGCGATGAAAAGATCGGAATCCAGAGAGGCCAGGGTCGTAGAGAAAATTGACCTTGGCGACAGGCGTGGTGAGGGATTGGAGGTGGCGGCGAGTGGCCAAGGTTGATGTTGGATGATGAAATGACGGCGAGCCTCAGCGGCCGTCGACGCAGGGTAGTGGGCGTGTGGCAGGGGAAACGGCCCCGTGAGTTTACAGTGAGCGATCCACTGTACGTAGGTACGTAGGCCTGGCCCAGGGCTGTGGCAGTCGGCAGGTCCCTTGGCAGGACTGGACTGGGCGATTGATGAGCGGGTGTCGGCCGGGGTTGGCGACTGTGACTGGCTGCGACGAGGGGCCAGTGGGGGGATGAGTCGGTTGGAGCGAGACGGTATGACTGGGGAAAGCAAATTTCTTGCTGCCTGAGTCAGAAAAACGGCTTCTAGTTGCTTCTGCGCTGCACCGGGGAGGTTGGAAGGGCGAAAAAGAGGTTGCTTGGTGTGCTTGCAGAGAGGTGGAGGCGGATGGAAAAGAGGCACAACCATTGTCAATTTGTCAGCCGGAGTCACTGGGGCCCGTCATCGACGCACGATCCATCTTTGGAATCATTCGCACACCCCGCCCCCTCTTTGCACTTTGTCCACCACTCGGCTCTGCTCACTGCTCACTGCATGGCCCTGTGTCTTATGTCTTGTGTACTGTGCTCACCCTCCTCGCTGCAGCTGAAACAAGGCGCATACAGACAGGTACATGTAGATATCAACGCCCTCCCCACGCCTGCCGAGACAGGTGCTCAGTTCCCGGTACCATCGCACGCTTACACGTACCTACAGTGCCCTGTGCACAGCAGCCCCGAGCGCTAACCCCGCGCACATGTCACGCCGTCACTCATTCGCTCATTCCTCCACCGGCGGCGCACTGTGTCTTCGGCTCACTCGGCTCTTCTGTTTGAGCCGCCCCGGAAATGCTATCTAAGGGCGTGCACTTGTCAATTATAGCTTCTGCCCGCGTCCCCCCTTCTCTACTCTGGTCCTCTGGTTCTTATTAGTGTCGACGCTGGTGTTTGTACGCTGTGTCCGGCCAATTCTTTTTACCACCTGTCTGTCGATCCAGTCGCCCTCGGTCTCTCGAACTCACTGTTCAACAAAGGGCCTCAACATCCGTCCCTCAGCCACTTTCATTCTCTCCCGTCTGCAAACCATATCCTTATTAGCTCTCGCTTGACAAGCGTTGTGATCGCTCCGAGCATCCGTCTCCGATGACTGCAGTTTTGGCTTGGCCCTCGGGCTGACTGACCTAAGCACTACAACTGACCCGTGCGCAATCGCTTAACTTGCAGTCTCTGTTACCCTCCCACCGCTGCTGTGTCCCGGTCCTGCGATTGCGATAGCTCCCTTTATCTCCGAACTTCCAGCCAGCCCCCCCGCCCAATCGGACTTGCGGACTTAGCTCACTTCGGATTTTGCCACTCTATGTATGGCATGGCACGAAGCCAACAGCCAATAAGGGCCTCGCCGAGGCATTGCCCAATTCTGACTTCACATTCGACACAAGCATACCATATTCTTCACTGACCCCACCACACTGCATCTTCCCGAAACAGGCAACCTCGCCAATTTCACCGAATATTTCTGCTCAATTGCATTAATGTTGTCTAGATTCGCATACTTATGCTCGCCCAACAGCTGATAAGCAAGCTTGCGCGCCGGAACCGTGATCAACGATACATGTATTGCATGCACGGCATGAATGCACACTTCCCAAATGACTATTTGGGGATTGCTCTAAAATTTGCTCTAAATGTGACATGATATGTGGACTTTTGTCTATATTCTGTCTCCCCCAAGTGACTGAAATGAGCTGACAAAAGTTTGGCAAAACCATACAGCATTACCGCCACCTTAGACAATACAAAACCGCACCCCAAACAAAACAAATTCCAAGTGAAGAAAAAAATTCTCGAGGTCCGAATAGTTAATTGACAAGGATTACAATGTGAAATTCTATTAAGCAATATACGTCATCTTGTTTTATTCAAGCAGACAAGTTTGGAGTTAGGCGACAGCCCTTGATGAACGGTTAGATTTTGACTCTTCACTTTAACTCTGAGAACTATCATTCAACCCAATTGAATCGTATGACGTTGGGGGATAATATTTTTTTCCCGCCACTCACGAACAGATCTGCAACCTTCTTTGGCCAAGCTTTATTCCTTGCGCAAGTCGTTGGATGAAGAGCGAGCCGTCACCAGCTAGTGGGGCACCGTACATGAGCCAAGCTATCCAATGATGTTACACCAACTCCCAGTAGGTTATATGCGAGGCATGGAGATGTGGCATAGAGGAGATTGGTCTTGTTAATCGGCAATGGTGAAATTGTCAAGCAAGGCATAATTGTTTTTTCTTTCAGTTAGGCATGTTTCTCAGTTATATGTCACGGCAAGAGTGATTTGTTATCAGAAGTATATGCAATTATGTTGGCAGCTATGGATCTAGACGCCTACCCATGCTATAATATCTGTTCAATTTCCTTCATTTCACATCGTGTTCGCTTTCGAATTAAGGGATTTAAGCGTTCTGGGCGAGGTTCTTGTGGGCGGCAGCCTTGCCTTCGTGGCCCTCCTGCTCGATCTTGTCGCCAAGAGCATCCTTGGCAGCGGTGAGACTGTATAGAGAGTTAGCCGGTTCCTTTGTGAGCACGCTCGAGGAAGTGAACTGACCGAGTGGTGACGGGAGCGTTGGAGTCCTTGGTGACCTCCTTGTTGACCTCCTTGCTGGCACCAGAGGTGGCGCCCTGGATGGTCTCAGTGACGTAGTTGATGCCCTGCTTGATGTTCTCCATTGTGAAGGTGGGTGGGTGGTTGTTGTAAAAAGGTTGTGAGAGGAAGTTGTTGTAAGTTATTGAGATTGTTGTGATGGTAGGATGATGTGATGATGATGGAGAGAATATGTTGATGGGACGGATCTCTCCTGGTTTATATAGGCAATTCGAGCCCGTGAGCCTTCACATGAATATCGTGAGGCCCTCAATGGCGGACCATGTCGGGTTCTACCGCCCGTTGTTATGATTTGTACTGCATGATAGTGCGATTCATACAAAATGACTGCTTTTACGTAGGCTTCACTATCAACAAAGACTCGATGTCTAGCATTTGGGGACCAAAGACCAAAAGTGGTGACGTCAGAGAAGATTTTGGTGGTGGTTATTGAACATAATCGACGTCATGACCCTCCACGACGGCGGCTCCCTAAGTGAGCTAGGGGCCCCCAGGCAGGGCCAGCGGATTGGTTTGCGCCCTGAATTTGTCGTGTCAGGAACGAGCTTGAGACATACTTTGGTGCCACCATTGGATGCCCTCATTAATCCAAAGCCGGGCGCGTGTAGCAGAGTTGGTGAGGCTGCGGCTAAGCATCGAACTAGAGGACCCCACCATCCCCTCAGTGCCTGTATGATTGGTCCAGTTAAAGCCCTGGCGACGCATGATGACAACACGACTCTGGCTGTGGCTTGCATTGAACGGATGCATCCAACAACGGCGTCTTTGAAGCCAATCTAAATTGTAACTGCCTTTGATTTCGTGATCTGTTGGCTCCTGTCCCACGGCTGAGATCGACAGAATTGGTCACTCGCATCGGGCTCCAACGAGGTGATCTGGCCTTTGGGCGGAAACATTTGATGCAAAGCATGTTGGACAAGCACATGGATATTCAGGGGAGGGCATTCATTGTCCAAATGGAATGGTGATACAAACTCTCAGGGTCTTCTTGCATCCTAGATATCTTCAGGGTCCAAGGTCGATCATGTCCACACCTCCCTATCTTGGTCACCTTGCAGTTCTAAAAATGGAGCTGAAGCAACAGTGCCTTCCGGTACACACACAGGGAGGTCATGACTACTAGGTGGAATCTTACTCGTGGGCTATGCATGGGTCCTCGAAGGCTACTCCTAACGGGAAAATCTGCTTTGAGCCCAAGATAACGCCTCACATGAAATAAACAACGGTATGACAACTCTCCATGTAGAAGCCAGATGTACAAGAAAGATGTCAGGTTACACAAATGTGTTCCACTTGTTGTACGAAGAGCTCTGGAGCGTTCTAGGCGGCAACACCCAAGGCTAGCCAAATGGAAAGACGAGGGATGAACGCGGCAGGATCTAACAATTCAGCTTGAGTAATCTTGCGCCGAATGCAGTTGTCATGATGTTGTCTGGACGCAAGCGGAGGGGAGACGGGTGATTATATACAGCAGTTGGTGGACACGTGATCCTGGCCCGTGCCTCGACCCCACCTACCCCGCGGCCCACGTATCAGGAGGTGAGGCTCCGAGGTGGCCGACCGCCTCAATGTGAAGGGAGACGACGACATATTTGCCAACCTCAGCGTTCTCTCAAAGATCATACACCGGGCCAGGTTTTTGTTTGGTACGGGGGATCTAGAGAGACAGGAATAACTCACTTCGCACCTCGCTCTGCCTCGGCAACCGATCGTCATGGATCTTGCCTACGACCACATTAATCAGGACGCCTATGCCAAGAAGGAGGACCCCAAGGATGGCTCCAATCCTGGGCAGAGCAGTTCTACCCTGAACGACGATTTTCAAGAGGCTTACAAGGCCTTCTCCAATAGCCCCTGGGGTGCTAAGCTCGGTGGCTTCTTCGGTAGCGTGGTCAAGCAGGTATGCTCACCAATCTCAAATGATCCGGGGTTATCTGACATGACTAGGGAGGGGAATTCGCCACTCAAGCTCAGAAAGAGTTGGCAGAGGTGGGAGAGGATGCCTCCAAGGGGCTCACGGGGATTCGTACATCCATCCTCAACCAGACCCGAAATCTCACACTGAACGCGGCAGCTGCGGCATCAAGCTCAAAGGAGGCGGAGGATGGACAGTCCACACCCACGGCGACGCGGAGTGGGGAAGAAGCTACGGGGGAATCCAGCACGGTTCTTGCGAGGCTTCGTACCGAGGCCGCGAAGCGTCTCAAGGATATTCAAAAGGCCGAGGATGCTGCTGACGAGGCCCTTCTCCGATTTGGCTCCAACATGCGCGACTATCTCCGTGACGCCATTACTATTGCCCCCCCTCAAGAAAATGACCAGAACAACGCTGTTATGTTCGAGAGCAAGGATGCCCAAGGCAAGAGGGTCATCCATGCTTCGAGATTCGACGCTCAGCTACATGTGATACACACTTCGACAGAGAGCTTTGCCAAGGACCCCACTGGTTCCGAGTTCGAGTCGTGGGCAAAGACTTTTGACGTTGACAAGAAGACGCCCGACATCAACACCGATTTGCAGAAATATCCTGATTTGCGATCTACTATGGAGAAGCTAGTTCCGGATCAGATTCCCTATGCCGACTTTTGGACGCGCTACTACTTCCTCCGCCACGGTATCGAGACTGCCGAAGCTAGACGAAGAGATCTACTTAAGGGTGAGTTTCTGCTAAATGTGTTCAAGATGAATTTTCTAACAGGTCCACAGCCGCCTCTGCTGAAGATGAAGTGGGTTGGGGTGATGATTCTGAGGAGGAGGAGGAAGACGAGGAAGAAGAGGAGGAGGAAGACGAAGAAGAGGAGGAAGACGACGATGACGACGACGATGATGACGACGACGACGAGTCTGATTCCGATGACGAGCCTACCGCCCCGGCCCCGGCCCCGGCAAAGGCCAAGCCTACCAGCACTGGTTCCGCAGCCTCGTCAACTACCATTCATCCACCCAAGGAAAGCCTCCTAAAGCCAGCTGAATCGCGCAAGTCAAATGACGAAAAATCCCAGGCTGACAGCGAGGCAAGCTACGACGTCGTTGGTGCGGCATCAGGCAAGACGACTCAAACCCCAAACAGCCCCAAGGACTCCAAGAAGAGCGACGAGGACAGCGACGATGATTGGGAGTAGATACTAAGCGGAGGCGATGAGCCGGTGCATATGTGCGGGATGATGGGAGTATTGTTCGTCCAGCAGTTTGGCGTTTGGTCTTGTAACAACCCAGCTTGGCAGTTTGAGATAGCCGCGTGACTTGCATCTTTGTTTTTCTTTGGGTATTAATACCAGGCGCTCATATGATTTATTCGCCTGCCATGCGCCGCCAACGGATATGTGGGACCCAGCCTTTACCTCTTCTTCTTGGTGACCATGGTGAATCCGTCCTCGTCGACCTGAGGTTCTTCCTTTTGCTTGGGTACCAACGGAGGCGCCTCATCCATCTCAACATCGGCACCACCTGACTCTTCGTCGTCTTCGTCGTCGTCGCTTTCCCAATCAGTGTCCTGGTCATCGGCCTCAATCCTCTTAAACATGCCATCAACCTTGGCACCCTTGAGGTTGGACCACCGGGTCCTCAAGGCCTCAACATCCTCAAACTGGCCAATGGCGCATCCCTTGCGGGCCTTGAGAATGTTGGTGGCAACCTCAGTAGCGGAATCGTCGTCCACGTTGACCTCGAACTCGTCAACCATGACCTGCAGGAGGACAGTTTCGATGTCCTCAAGATCAGGCTCCTCGGGAGCCTTGGCAGGCGGGCTGTCGACAAACTCGGGAAACAATTCGACAATAGCGCCAGCGAACCAGTCGCGCTTGTCTGCTGAGTCAGGGCCACCCCATTCGTTGGAGACGGAGAGGGTGAGGGCAGGCCATAGGTGGAGGGAGTAGGCGACAGCCTGCTCAAAGTGGGATTGGCGAGTAGCTACAAACAGGATGCATGTTAGCAAGCTATGGGTTTTAAAGGAATAGATTTTGCAAAATTCGATTAGCGAAGGATAGACTCACCCGCCGGGGGAAGCTGCGCAGACTCTGAGGACGCCATGGCTGAGCAAAGTTGGCGGGGTGTGGAGGGGTTGTTTGGAGGGGCAATTCAGAGAGACGAGCAGCCAGTGCACAAATTTTTTTGGTGTTTATTCCCAGCACACAAATCACCCATGTCCACTCACACGCCTCTCCCCCCATCCCCACTCTCCACACTACCTCAAACAAGGGAGCAGCCCAAATTTGGACACACGTCTCGACGGGCGCACGGACCACGCATTCATTCTTCACTGACATTCAGCCCGCTGCTGACACTGCATGCGGAATGCGGATCTTGGGTCCTGGGTCGCTCCCCCTTGCCCAGTTCAGGGGTCTGTGGCCCGGCACAGCGTGGTACGTAGCCAGCAATTTACTGGACTTCGGGGCTGTTTTGCGTAGGACACATGACATCATGGCGACGACCCCTAGCAACATCACCCAGCCTGGCTGGCACTCGGGCGTCCTTAAGGTTCCTGATGGGCATTTATGTCTGACCAATTCCTTCTACCTCCTCGGATCCTGAAGCTAGCCATTGATGAAGGCATCTTGACTCGTTCAATCGCATAGCTTGCGGCTGTCGCAAGCAGAGAGCTTCAGACATGCCCCTCTTCAACACAACGTCCGTCTCGTTGGCTGTCACGCCCACAGTGGTGTCGACCTTGTTTTCACATGTATGTTCTCCAACGGCCGGCTCCTACCCAACTCCACCAACTCTCCCATCGCCCTTCATCCTCAACTGCACTTCGCTTTCACTTTTTGCGCGCCGTTCTAACAGCCATGAACTCCGCAGTATCTCAACAGGAAGCCTCTCAGACAGCGTCCCACGGCCCATCTATCATATGACGAGGGTCTCCATCTCATCCGATCGTTCCTTGATTTCGCCTCGCACCACACCGTTGAGGAACTCCAAGCCTTTACCGCGCAGTGGGTGCCACACCCTCAGTGGGTCAAAGTCGAGGATGCCACAATCCCCGATGAGGAATTGGCACGCGCGGCCGAGGTGTTGCAGGCCCAGCTTGGTGAAGACGGCCTCAAACAGCTTGGCGGGTCCAAGTGGTGGCAATGGCGCAAGCCCAAGAGCCCTCTTGAGGCAGAATGGATCGAGATGCGCTCTGATGCCCACGATAGAAAGAAGGAGGGCGGCAAGTGCAGACGCGTCATGATGTATATCCACGGAGGAGCATACTTCTTTGGCAGCGTTGACGAGCACCGGTACCAGATGCAACGGCACGCCCGCAAGCTGAAGGCTCGCGTCTTTGCTCCCCGATATCGCCTTGCTCCTCAGTTTCCATTCCCATGCGGCTTGCAGGACTGTCTTGCTGCTTATCTCCATCTTTTGACAGTTCAACCCCCAGAAACCATTGTGCTGGCGGGAGACTCTGCAGGAGGAGGCATGGTGGTATCCCTACTTTGTCTGCTGAGGGACCAAGGTGTTCCCCTGCCCGCGGGCGCCATACTCATCAGCCCTTGGGTTGACCTGACGCATTCATTTCCGAGTGTCTTAGATGATGCGCCGCTGGACTATATTCCTCAGAACGGATTCCATCACAAGCCCTCCAAAGCGTGGCCACCTCCGAATGAAGACGACATTGCCATGCTGAGAGAGGAAGCCATCAAGAGAATGAATGGGAGCGTTAAGAAAAAGACCAGCGCGCTTGATCTGAAGGGGAAAGAGCACCCTCCGGCAATACAAAAGAATGACTCGAATATCTCAGACAGTTCCAGATCCAACTGGATCAATGGCGGTGTTCCCGTTGATCCTGAAAAGTTGATGACGTGTGAAATTGACGGCACCACAGTCAAACTCAAAGACCAGATTCAAGTAAGTCCGTTTGCGCAACGTGCTCTCCCAGGACTAATATAACCAGATGTACACCACAAATGAAACGCTGGCGCACCCTCTTGTCAGTCCAGTAATGCAACCGACACTCGGAGGTCTGCCGCCAATGCTCATCATGGTGGGAGGAGGCGAAATTCTCCGCGATGAGCAAATTTACCTAGCGCACAAGTGCGCAAATCCTCAAAAATATGCCTTGCCAGACGACGCTATGGATGAAGAGGCAAAAGAGCTGCTCGCCAAATATCCACCCACCGATATCCAACTCCAGGTGTGGGATGACTTGTGCCACGTTGCTCCAACGCTCAGCTTTACTCGTCCTGCGAAGTACATGTATAGGTCCATCGCTCAGTTTGGTGCTTGGGCGCTTGCGAGAGCTCAGAAGCGTGGGATTGAGATTCTTGATGATGACGCAATTTCGGTCATATCTAGCTCTGGTTCAGAGAGCACTGATCACCAAGAGCAAGATAAGAAAAAGAAGGAAGAAACTACAGAGAAGATAAAGTCAATCGCAACGGGTCAGGTTGGAAAGGCTGGTGATCCTCTGCCAGCATTCGACAATCATATGATTCGACAGAGAGTAACCCGTCACGGTGCCACTTTGCCCCTCGACTCAGAAACCGAACTTCCAGCTTGCTGTGTGCCAGCTGATTCTATCGGCGTTATCAAGGAAGGTACTGCCAAAAAGTGGCTGGAAAAAAGAAAGCAATGGGACCATCGCTATGCAAGTACCAAAGCCAGAGTCTACAAAAAGATTGTAGATGATATGGTGGCAGGCTATCATGAATTTGGTTCAGGGGAAATCCCTCCCTCTTCAGCTCTGGCGGGTCGAAGAATTGATTCGGAGCTGGTTGATGGCAAGAGGCGCAAGAGCTTGGGTCTAGCCATGTGGTCTCTGTGGGGTTCCAAGCACGATGAAATGACTGTCGTGAGAGAGAAGAAGGCGGAAAAGACAGATGAGCCGCCTGAGGTGCGAGCTGCGACACCGGCCGAAGGACAGGGTGCGCGATCATTTAGTGATATCGAAAACCAAGACAAACCAGATCCCCCAGGTCTTGGTTCGCGAAGGCGTTCGCACCACAAAGTGGTGACGGATGAAAACCAGACAGGAAGCCAACCATTGGATGACGGGTTGGACGACAACACTCCTGTCGCCCAGCTCATCGAACTGAGGCGCGAAAAGGAGGCCCATGGCCATAGCCTCTTAAGCCCCGACTATGTGCCAGAAACCGGAGCGGCGGGCAAACGGCCCTTCCTCGATGGCATCGCTCTCCCATTCAGTCTCAACAAGGAAGCGGACACGGCGAGCATGATGACGCTGTACTCTCATGTGACACCGTCACGGCCAATGACCCCAAGTGGTGGTAGCGAGCTAGAAAAGGAAAACGGGCATACCAAAGAGGAGGAGAAATCAACAATGGCGACCGAAGATGTTCCAGTCACAAAAGCGGTGGTGTAAGCGTGTAATATCAACAGAATAATTTGGGTTATTGGGTCAATTTGCGAAAAAAGGTCACACACAGCGCATCAGGTTTACAGCACAGCAAAACAGTCGTTATCAGTTTACTTTGTATAGGAAGCAGCAGCATATCGCCATAGTAGTTTTATCATCAAACACGATTCATTTGTTTTGTTTTTTGAGATTGCGAGTACATTATCATACATGGTGGTACATTGTACAAGGGTATATACAGCCATGCTAGAGGCTCCCAACCTCTAGCTCAGGAAGCATCATGGCTCCTCTACTCATCCTCGTTTTTTTTTCAGAGCCTCATAGTCGTTGGTTGCGGGTCATTTCGTCCGAGGCTCGTTTAGTCCACACCGTTGTATCGCTTCCACTGCTCGACGTAGAAATGAGGATCCTGGGGACCTCTTGAGAGGCCATGGTAATCACCCTTATCTGCCTTGATTTCTCGGCTCACAAAAGGCGTGAGCTGGGGGGTCCATAACGTTAGCATCTCGAGAACCTCAAGACTGTCCCAATTGGGGCCCATAACAACCAACAACCACCCACCTTGAAGTCCTTGAGGTTCTGCGGCACGGCGTATGTCCGCACCTTTTCCCATTCGATAACGTAGCCTCCGTACTTGGTGTGGCGACCCATGGAACCGGTGCGGTTACCCTTGTAGAAGCCGCGGCCGATATCCTTGGTGGTGGGCTTGAGATGTCGGTATCGGCCGACGGAGAGGACTTGGGTAGGTCTCATTGTGGGCGCAGGGGGGCTCGGCGCATTACCGGTCGGGGTTGTAGGGGTGCCGGTCGGCGGGTGGCGAGGCAATTGAGCAATGGGCGTCGTGGAATGATCACGCCGTCGTCGTCGACTCGATGGTGGTTCTGCCGACAGGTGCAATTGGTGGTGGCGTGCACCTTGAATTTTCGGAGGGCCGGCGGTTGGTGTTGTTCCGTTTCCGGAGCCTGCAGCGGGACAGAGAGGGCGTGCAGGGATGCAGAGCCGCCATCATTCTGGCCTGGGACGTTGCGCGGCGGGACCGACCCAGCTCATGACATATTTTAAAGGAGCGCTTCTGAAAGCTGGCCATTTGAGGCTCTAAGCTGCACCCGCAGGCGTATTACTTGTTTTCGCAAGGTAGAACAGCTTGCGTGCGTGCGTGTGTGTGTTTTTTTATAGAGGTGCCGACTTTGCAACATTGGATTTCGCTCTTGGTTATGGGCGCCGTAAGTGGGCTGGTGGTGTACCACTACTGTGAACTGAACGAGGGGCACCATGGCTAACCCGTCTCTGACAGCTCTGAACCGCCCACGATACCACCGACCGTCAGCGATCCATGCCTCTGAGGTGCCAAACCAGCCGCAATGGAGGGTTACCCGACGGGAAGTCTGGACCATAATGTCCCGTTCATCGTGGCTGCTGGCCTCAACTCGGAAACCAACGAGCTCCCGCTGAGCGCCGAGCTCAAGGACCAGGCCATCCTTTTGCGCTCAGAGCAGCCGCTGCTCGAGAGCCAGGAGGCCGAGGTTCTGGAGAAGCACTTCCGCGACATTGACTCCCGGGGGAAATCATGGAGCGGCGTCGAGAGGGAGGAGCCGTACAGGTTTCGCATAAAGACTCTAGGAAGGGTATGATGGTTTCCCCCGCGGCCGTTGGCTTGGATGGCTTGTGGTTCTGACCTTTTGTTTTTGCTGGGCTAGTCTTTCATTCTCCCACCCCGAAGAGCTCGGCTCCCCGAGGGCACCGAAGCCGTCGACGCAGCGCCCATGCTGCACTCCCCGTTCTCGCCCTTGAGCCCGGTGTCGACTCTGTACCCGGACGGACTCATCGATGCGCAATGGATAAAGAAGCACCAGGAGCTCGTTCCCAGCATATACGTGTGCTTCTACACTCTTACAAGCGATCCGACGTCAACCACGCTCCAGGATAACCATATCAAGTCCGACATCAACAACTTGAGGAGCGCGCTGGCAAGGTCGGGGTTCAAGACTCGTCTGGCCGTCATCTTGCTCGGCGAGAGAGGCGGTGCGCCGCAATCTCTCACCGAGGGAATTGCAGAGAGGTTGGAAAACATTCGAAGGGGCACAGCGCTGGACCCCAAGTCCATATTTTATATCCCTCCCCAAGAGTCGCCGGCCGAGCTCAAGGGCACCATCAACAGCATCTTGGGCGTTTTATATACTTCGGCCGTGGAGTACTACCGCGATTTAGGACGGCACGCGAGGAAGAAGCGATCACGGGGCATTGCACCGCAGCCAACGGTGCCTCCCACGTCTGGGACATCGCAAACGCTACAATTGCCGGATTGGAACTTTCGGTACGATTTCAAGTCTGCAATTTTCGCAGAGTTTCGCCAAGAGGTGGACGCAGCGCTGCGATCTTTTGAGCAGGCATACGAAGTGCTCCTGGGCCAGGACGTGCTGGATATAATCCCTAGCTGGAGTCCCCGGTGGAACGAGGCGCGCCTGCTGTCCGACATCATTGCCATCCGAATACTGCGCTGTCACATGTGGCTGGGTCAACCAACTCTGTCAGTGCGGCGTTGGCAACTGCACAGAGATAGAATCGGTGATTTTGTTGACCGGCGCGGACGAGGGACGAATAACTATGGATGGCAGGCTTGGGAGGCACGGTGGGCGACAGTCATGGCCAACCTCATTGAAAATATCGGAATCCCCAATTTATCCTCCTCGTCGCCATTGCTTTTCCTCCAGCCCGAAAAGGCTGTTCTGGGCGAGCGACTACACCCCTGGGAAATGCTACACCATATCGGATACTGGTATCGCATAGCGGCTCGCCACACTCTTGCACGCAGGAAATTTGCTCTTCAAATACCAGACGAGGACAGAGAATCACCGGAAACCTCGCCTTCGGCGCTGGCCGCGGGCAAAGGTTACACATACGATACTTATATGTGCCCAGAACCATACAACGAATACCCTTTGCACGGAGAGGGGGTCAACCATTCCCAGTTGATTATAGACAATCTCAAGAAGGCGAGCACCGAGTTCCAGGCCCGCAAGCAGATGCGTCTTGCCGCCGAGATATCGCTTGAATGTGCTAGAGAAATGATCATCCTGAAGAAGTGGGACGATGCAGTCGAGACGCTTCGGCCTTTGTGGGAGGACATGTCCTTCAGGTCCCAGGGGTGGGTGGACATTTCGGAGGAACTGTGCTGGTTCATGCGACGGGCTGCTCTGGGAGCCAAGAATGCGGATTTGGTGGTTGCTGCTGATTGGGAATTGATGAGCAAGCGTACGTGTTTTCATTGCGATTTGGCAGAGATGACGCTAACATATTATCAGAATTCCATCGGCGGCCGCAATGGCATTATGACATTAAAAAATCTCTCGATGGTGCCAAGTTTGAGTCCCCGCCATCAATTAGACTGGCAGATAGCACGACCAGGTCCTTTGTTACAGCATCATTAGTCTTCCGAAACAAGGAGGGCAAGGCGGGTGAGACTTGCACCGCGCAGTTGGCGCTCAAGTCTAACACATTCGCCGATGCTGCTCCGGTGCCGCTCGATTCTATCCAGGTTGAATTCAACGGAAACCTGAAGCCAATCGTGCTCAAACATGTCTCAGTCCAAGATGAGGAGACGAAACATGGTTCTGGCATTTCAATCGCCTCGGTGACATTGAAGGAGGGTTTTGCAGAAGATTCGGAAGACGGACTACCTTCGCTACTCAAGGGAGAGGCTGATTTAACACTACGACCCAACGAAATTCGAGTTATAGAAATGAAGATACCGTTAAGAGAACCGGGAGATGCCACAGCATCATCCGTGATGCTTGGCCACAAGAACGAATCGTTTAGCTTGGATTACAAGCTTGAGTTCCGGGATTCAGATGCAGTTACTGGGTGGTATGTTGAAGGGTCCACGAGATCGCGTCATCTTCGCCCCCAGGCGAGGAACATTCACATCCAGCCTCGTCCGCCAAAGATGGAGATCAAACTGGGCCACCCGCTCAACCAATTCTACGCCAACGAGCCAATCGAGCTGGAGGTTGAGTTGGTCAATGCCGAAGAAGAATCAGCCAGCGTCAAGCTGGATGTTCATGTATTCGGCAAAGAGATTCCGGGTATTAGCGTCCAGGCGGGTGAGCACAAAGGAGAAGCAGAGTCGGCGGCGGAAGAATCCAAGATACCAGGGCTGGCTCTTGGATCCATTGAGAGCGCCGCGTCCTTCAAGTTGATGGTTCACATCGACCCAGTCGAGGCCCCGACAACTTTTGACTTGCACCTGAAGGCGTCGTATCACCTTGCGTCCGATTCGGCCACGCCAATCACGCAGATGTTGCCCATTCAGCTGAATGTGGTAAACGCCTTTGAAGCCAACTACGATTTGCTGCCAAGACTGCATGCGGATCCTTGGCCAAGCTTGTTCGACTACGAGGGGGTTCTGGAGGCTCACGATGGCGAAACCAATGGCGCGGCCAAGGGCTTTGCGCAAAAGTGGTGCCTGCTCTGTCACTATGCCTCATTTGCACAGGAAGACATCAAAATAGTGGGAATGGACCTGAAGGTGATCTCGTGCGTGGGAGGTGGAAGATGCAGCCTGACACAGGGGCCGAAGGTACCTCAAGACGGAGTAGTTGTTGCGCCCAAGACAATGCACGAAGCGCAGTTCGACTTGGTGGCACAAAAGATGAGCTTGGACGATCGACAGCCTGTCACGCTCGATTTAGCCTTTGTGATACAATGGCAGCGACAGAGCCGCACCGACAGACCCGTGAATACGACGACAATGCCAGTTGGCAAATACCTAGTTTTAGGCACGGAGCCCCGGGTGCTGGCGTCAGCTTACCACAGCTCAGGGGACGAACCGCACCTAATGCAGCTGGACGTGACGATTGAGAATCCTTCCAACCACTTCCTGACGTTTGGGATCAGCATGGAGCCCAGCGAGCAGTTTGCCTTCTCCGGAGCCAAGCAAACGACGCTAAATCTCCTGCCTCAGTCACGGCGCACAACGAGCTACCGGCTGCTGCCGCTGATCAGGGGCGCATACATACGGCCAGGGCTGGCGGTGCGAGACAAGTACTTCCAGAAGGTTTTACGCATCATCCCGACAGAAGGAATGAAGATTGATAAGGACGGGCTACTGGTTTGGGTGCCAGGGCCGGCAGGGGACGGGGATAACGACAAGGACGGTGAGGAAGACGGTGAGGAAGACGGTGAGGACAAGACAGCGTGATGATGATGATGATGATGGAGGGGAGGAGGGGGATTTGATTGGTGGGCGTCCATGTAGAGGTGCTAGTGTTTTTGATTGTTTTCCCAGATGGGAATGGAATAGATGGCGACAGGCAAAGCAGGCTGTCACGAGCAACGGCAAGATGAAGGTTATTATGGGACAAGTGTAAGCCGCTGTGAGTGTGGTGTGGTTTGGTCCAGATTGTACTCCGCTTGCAGATGTCGCCGAGTTCTTGTGTGTAAGAGGCGGGAAGGCAGGTTGGCCTTGCTGACGTGGGACACAAAAAGCCCAGATGGTGCGCCATACATCCCATCTCAGTCGTCATCTTGGAGATAAATAGGCAGAAATCAAAAGCAAACGCCCATTGACACAGCATGCATGCATTGCACCGTGATGGGTGGAGGCGGCGGGCAGCGGGCCGGAAGGGTGTGGTGATGTGCAGACCAATTCAAAGCTTGATACAGTGTTGAATGGCAATGGCTACTCCAAGGTGCAGGCAGCACATGCATGACGAGTTGAAAAAGAAAGATGGATGAAAAAAAAGAGCAAATTGGCTTTTGCAGGTGACTCAGGCAGTTGTGTCGATCAGGCGGGGACGCATATCGAGTGTGAGTGTGTCTGGAGTGTCTGGAGTGTGACTCTGCTACTCCCGAGACGGCCTCGGATCCGGACGACGAGTTCCCCCGACTTTAATAAGTCCGAGTGGGGTCGCAGGGCCGGCCTTTTCCTTTTTGTTTCCTGTGGGCGTCGGACATGATCAAGGGGTCAGTCACGGTAACAGGTTTAGGAACGGACCCCTCCTGACGGGGGAACGAGAAGGGGAAGCGGGAAAAAAAGAAAGTAGATGACAACTACAACGACAACGACAGCAACGTGAATGTGGACTTGTGTGTTGGGTGCGAGGGTGTGCGCGTACCACTGGACCACAATGCATGTCCAAGTCGGGAGACATGTGCAGCCAGCCAAGACGTGGCTGATGGATGAGCACAAGCGGGAGAGTCAAAATAAAGACATTGATGGATGATGGCTCCTGCACGCGAAGACGACAACGACGCGGCAACAGACTAGCTTGATTGATAACCTCGTGGCTTCGGAATATTCAGTAACAGCGAGCCGCGTCAAAGCAGAGAGACACAACACAGCACGCACACGGCCAGAGGAGAGAGAGGCAGGGCAGGCGGCCCCGGGAAATCGAGACCCCCAGCGGGTGGACCGATGGTCTCGAAGCAACCCAGCTAAGCTAACTAACTAGCTGCTAGCTAGTGCTGGCTCAATCGCCCTTTGGCCTTTGGGTGGAGCCCGCTCCGTGAAATGCTTAGGCGATCCACCTGGCTGGGACCCATGCGGGCGTGTGCTTCTCGGGGGCTCGCCCTGTAGGGCCAGGCGACGATCTTTTGATTCTCTCTTGTCCTGATGGTCGTCTGGTCTGTTGTTGCTTCCTTTTTTAATACTCATTGTGGATTAAATGATGTGCGAGCTTGTTCAATTCCACAAAAAAAAGGGGAGGGGTTCGGTTCGTGGCCAAGAAGCCAAGACTGGGGAAGGAGCGACCATCACTCACTCAGCCGTTGAAAGAGAAAAAGAAAATGCGAGAATTCATCGTACTCGGCATGCAGGCAATTCTTTTTTTTTCCTCCCAACGCGATACGATACGTATATTACCCCATTTTCTCACCCTCCACTCCGCAAAATGTGCACGCATACTGGCACAACTCAGCCGACGCAAGCCAAATCTTAAAACATGACTCCTCTGTCTCTTCCCTTTGAGTCACCGTCACCACCTCGCTCCTCCAGGGGAAGCAAAGCTCGCGAGACAGGCCGCTAATTGGGCGCCACCAAAAAGAAAACACCACCAAGCACACGCCCCCCTTTCGGACATCGGTCTTGTGCGAAGTCCGCGTGCAAAGGAACGTCAACGACCAAGCCCAGAAAATGGCTCCATTTTCTTGTCCACAGTCAGCTTGTGCGTGAATGCTTCTTTGCATTCGTCCGCCGCGAATCATCCGCCCACACCCCCCTTCCCTCCCTCTCTCCGCCCAGCCCTTCTTGAGGCTCCACGCCTGTTGACAGCACTTGGCAACAACACCCATCATGGGACGAACGAGAAAAATAGAGCCTCCTCTGGGGAGAGAAACGGAGTGCATCCAGATGGCGTCTTTTGATGTGAACGGGGGAACTTGACATCCAGATTCATCAGCTTTATTTTCAAGCCTGTTTACTGTAGCTACCACCATTTGGACTGGACCACTTGTCCGCACACACCCCCCAAGCAACAAACGAACTGGTTGCGCATTGTCGTCTTCCCTTCTTTTTCCGCATTGTTGGCGGAGTTAAGGGGGCGTCTCCGGCAAACAGAGGTGCAAACGCGAAGTGCGAGGTGCGAAAATGGCCGGACCCAAAGCGGACCAGCAGCGTAATCCCAATCCCAATCCAATCCAACCCCGATCTAGCCCTTCGGGGGGCCCTGGCGATTTCTGAGGGAAGCGCTAACGAGCGGGAGGCGGACCTGTTTGATTTCCGGCCTGCGTATGTGAGATTTGCTCGCCTACTCTAATCTACTTTTTGTTGTTTTTTTCTCGACTGCCTTGTGTTAGTCGTTGTTCGCTCGTGGGTCCCCGGCATTCGTGCGTGGTTGTGTCGTGGTATTTAACTTGGCTATCATCCATCCACATGTTTTTTTATCAGTCAAACGCCACCTCCGGTTCCCTCTTCTCTCTCGCATCCTTTCATCAGACCTTCTCTTTGCGAGAATCTCTGTTCCGTGTTTAATTCCTCCAGCTTTCTTAATTCGACTTCCAAGTGTGGGATCCCTCCGCCAGATTCACATCACCATGGGTGTCACAGGCGACGAGAAGCGCAATGAGCGCTTGTCCGCAGACGAAAAGACAGAGGTCGGCTCCGGCATCCTCGACACCTCAAACGACAGCAAGCCCAACCAGGACGGCAACAGCAACAATGGCGACACCCAGAACGGCGACGAGCCCCAGTACCCCGGCGCTGCCAAGCTCACCCTGATTCTCTTCTCTCTCTGCCTCGCCATCTTCCTCGTCGCCCTCGATCAAACCATCATTGCCCCTGCTCTGGGCGCCATCACCGCCCAGTATCAAAGCGTCAAGGACATTGTAAGGAACCGTGTCTCACATGCACAAAATGGCATGAACCTCAAACTAACAAACGCCCCCCAAATAGGGTTGGTACGGCTCGTCTTATCTGCTCACCACAACGGCTCTGCAGCCAATGTACGGAGCCATCTACAAGTACTTCAACGTCAAGTATGCCTATCTCATGGCCGTCTTCATCTTTGAGATTGGCAGTCTCATCTCTGCCGTTGCTCCCAACTCGCCCAGCTTCATTGTTGGTCGTGCCGTCGCTGGTGTAAGTCACGCTGTTCTCCATCCACACCTAAAAAAGCCAATTTGCTAACCCCAATATTCAGGTTGGTACTGCTGGTCTCTTCTCCGGTTCCATTGTCATTCTCTCCCTCATCAGTATGTGGCCCCCTCGCTTGTGCCTATCTCACTCAACCCCCCTGCTCACATTCGCTCCTAGTGCCTCTTGAGAAGCGTCCTCTGGCTTTCGGTCTTGTTGGTGGAATGTGGGGTATTGCCAGTGTCGCCGGTCCTCTTCTCGGAGGTGTATTCACCGACCACGCCACCTGGCGCTGGTGCTTCTACATCAACCTGCCCATCGGTGCTGTCGCCATGGTCATTGTCTTCTTCTTCGTCCAGGTCAACCGCAACAACGCCGAGACCAAGAGCATGTCTTTCCTCGCCCGTATCAAGAAGCTCGATCTCGCAGGAGCCGCCATCTTCATCCCCGCCATTGTCTGCCTCATCCTCGCCCTCCAGTGGGGTGGTGCCGAGTACCCCTGGAAGAGCTCGCGCATCATTGGTCTCTTCGTTGGCTTCGCTCTCATGATCATCGTCTTCATTGGTGTCCAGCTGTGGCAGAAGGATCAGGGCACTCTTCCTCCCCGCCTGTTCAAGAACCGCAATGTCCTCCCCGCCATGTTCTTCTCCATGTTCTTCGGCGCCTCCTTCTTCCCCCTCATCTACTATCTTTGTAAGTTTACCACTGCCTCACCTTCTCTCCCAGCATCCGCAGCTAACCCTTCCCCACAGCGCTCTACTTCCAGGCCATCCAGGGTGTTAGTGCCGTCCAGGCTGGTATCAAGATTCTTCCCCTGCTTCTCTCCACCGTCCTCTGCTCCATCGTTGCTGGTGGTATCATCACCGCTGTCGGTTACTACAGCGCTGTTGTCATCCCTTGCATGATTCTCAACGCTGTCGGCTGCGGCATGATCACCACTCTTGATGTCGACTCTCCCCTCCGCGAGTGGTTCGGTTACCAGGTGATTGCCGGTCTCGGCATTGGAGCAGGATTCCAGATCGGTGTGCTTGTTGTTCAGACCGTCCTCCCTCAGGACTGGGTCCCCGTGGGTACCGCTTGCGTGCAGTTCTTCCAGGCCTTTGGTGGTGCCATTTTCGTTGCCGTGTCCCAGACCGTCTTCCAAAACGGCCTCATCGACTACCTCACCGAGCACGACATCGGCATCAACCCTCGCATCTTCATCAACACTGGTGCTTCCGAGGTCAAGGATGTGCTGAAGAAGATGGGCCGCGAGGATGCCTTTGACACTGTCCTCAAGGCCTACATGTCCGGCCTGCGCGACACCTTCTACATCACCCTGGCCTGTGCCTGCTGCGCCTTCATCGCTTGCCTGTTCCTCCAGTGGAAGTCGGTCAAGAAGGACGCCAACGGCAACGACAAGAAGGCCGAGCCTGCCATGGCTGTTTAGAGAGCCAATCCTGGCGTCGTGTTGAAAATAGGTGGCGTTTATTTTTAGAGGATACCCGGAAACTCTCCACTGTGCGCGGCATGCATGTATTATCTTGTGCCGCGCGTCTTCATTGTAATAGTACAAGGTTTCACACACTCATACCGCTTGTAATTAGAAAGAAGTAATTTACGTTGTCCTCACTGAGAATCGTCTGGTGGCCTGTCCCATGATCTGCGTGTCTTTTTCGTCGTCCTCGTAGTGGCAGCAGCAGTGTCGCCCCCAACAAACTTGAGAACCCAGTCCTTGACCTTTCTCGTCTTTTCTGCCTGGGGCGAGACGTTTCTTCTCCTCGTCAGATCCCGGCCCGAGTAGCGGCCCGAGCCGTCTCGCCTCCAGAGCAGATTCACCTTGGTCATGTCCTTGCGCAGGCTCTGCCCGTACACCTTGCCGCGGAAGACGTGCAGCGCCACGTTCTGCAGGAGCACGACGTCCTGGCGCCGCAGGCTGTGCACGTCAGACCCGGGCGCCGTCTCCTTGCCCAGCCAAAAGGTCACGGCAAAGCCCGACTTGGTCTCGTCGCCGAGGAGGATCTCCACCAGCGAGAGCGTCGCGCCCCACCGCGTGGTGATGGTCCTGGGCTGCGCTATGGAGATGATGCCCGCCACGAGGTTGAGCGTCATGGTCTGCGGGTTGAGGAGAAGGATTTGCCGGGCTGGCGGGATTTCCGTCAAGTCTGAGATGTTGGCCGGGCCAGGTTGCGAAGATTCCGTCTTGTCCATGAAGTTGGTGGTGCTCATGAACGAGGTTTCAAGCGCCGACGTCTCGTCAAAGCTGCCGAGTTGCGATGAGGGAACAGGGTTGTGCACGGCGAGCGAGTGGTCGCAGAACTGCGATAGCACGTCCGGCCCAGCTTCGCTATCGAACGAATCCCCATTGCTGCTGAAGGAAACATCGGCAGTGGTGAAAAACTCGCCTTGGTTGGGCAGCGAGTAGTCGGCTATGTCGTGAGCCTGGTTGAAGCTCGCGTGCAGAGGTTGTTTGTGGAGCGTCAACGATCGCCACAGTATCTGAGAAGACGGAGGCGGCTCATATTTCCGCTGCGAGGGCTTGATAGGCAACCCCAGGAACAAGGAAAATCTGTCATCGATTGTGTCTAGTGTGCATGATTCTGCTGTCACAGCTGAGGCAGGCGGCGCACCAGCAAGAAGTATGAGCCTGGGAGCCATGCTGGTGTTTAGGGTAGCGTCGCGACAAAGCTGTGATAGGTTGGTTGGGTGTATACAGACAGTCTGCCAAGCAAAAGCCAAGAATCACATGACTATGCTGAATGCCGCCTGTCCCTCCCCTATGGTGTCGGGGGTCGGTAGATGAGTTAGCAGGGAGACTATGTTTGAAGTGGGCAAAAGGTTCCGTGGTTAAAAGCCGAGGCAGGCAGTTCTCCACCCCACACCCGCCCCCCACCATACGTCCCAGAACTCCCCAGATAGACCCACTCTCCACTGCGACCATCTTGCCGAGGCGAATTGGCACGCTTGACTTAACGTCAGTGAAGTATCCATCAACAACTCTCTCCCTTTCTTCATCTTGCGCATTTGATATTTATGTCCCGATAACGCATCCCCAGCGCAACCAATTCTACTACCCAATCGTAATAACAGGGAGAAAGAAAATACCTCCCTTCCCACTCCCAACTTGCCGCCTCGGCCTGGACGCGCGCTACCATGTCTGCCGTCTTCGACATCAAAGAGCACATCATTGATGCTGCACACATACGCGAATTCCACCGCGCAACGGCCAATTCTCAGGAAGACACGTTGAAGCTGCACGTCAAGCAGTACATCCCCAAGGACAACCTTGACCCTAAGAAAGGCGACATCACCATCATTGGTGGCCATGCCAACGGATTCCCCAAGGTATGAGATTCTCGTGTCAACAACCACTTCATACACAAACTGCGCCGTCTTACTAACGCCGCCACCAGGAACTGTATGAGCCCCTGTGGGAGGAGTTTTACCATGAGGCCAAGCGCCAGAATATCCGCATTCGCAGCATATGGATCGCAGACGCTGCATGGCAAGGCCAGAGTGGCATTCTGAACAGAGAATCTCTGGGAAACGATCGTAAGGACTCACCCCCCCTTTTGCTTCACTGACAACCCGTTTTACTTCTTTTTGTACCTGTGTTAACAAGTACTTTCAGCCGGCTGGTTGGATAATGCGCGGGACAACCTTCACCTGATCAACACGTTCCGGCCGCCTGCGCCCATCTTCGGCATTGGCCATTCCTTTGGGGCCAACACGCTCACAAACGTGGCCCTGATGCACCCGCGGCTGCTGACGTCGCTGGTGCTGCTCGACCCCGTCATCTCGCACTACGCCTCCAGCCCGGAGAGCAAGACGGGTGGGCCGGCCGCCGCCAGCCTGACCCGCCGCGAGGTCTGGCCCTCGCGCGACGAGGCCAGGGCCTCCTTCAAGCGAAGCCGCTTCTACCAGTCGTGGGACCCCCGCGTCCTCGACCGCTGGGTCGACTACGGCATCACCGACGTGCCGGGCGACAAGGCCGTCACCCTCACCACCACCAAGCACCAGGAGCTCTTCACCTTCCTGCGCCCCAGCTGGGACGCCTACGCCGCCGACGGCAAGACCCTCGTGCGCCCGGACCTGGTGCCGGACCTGGACCCGACCCTCAACGACGAGTGGCCGACCTACCCCTTCTACCGCTCCGAAGGCGCAAACACTCTGGCCCGTCTGCCCAACCTGAGACCCAGCGTTCTCTACGTCTTTGGCGGGCAAAGCGACATTTCCCCTATCCGTCTGCAGGACGAGAAGATGCAGCTCACTGGTTCCGGCGTTGGAGGCAGCGGCGGTGCCAAGACTGGTCGCGTGACAAAGGTTGTCGGGGATGAATATGGCCACCTCATCCCGATGGAGAACCCCAAGTACTGTGCCCGGGTAGCCGCTGACTGGATCAAACTTGAGATGGAAAGGTGGTGGAACGATGAGCGCAAGTATGAGGAATGGACAAGAAAACCGGCTGCAGAGAAGAACAGTGTATCAGATGATTGGTTCAAGCACTTGGGCAAGTCAAAGAACGGTAACGGAAAGGCGAAGGCAAAGATTTAATACTAGACGCAAAGTATGCGTGTAATCAGAATTCCATAGACAAAGCTAAAATAGAGCATGCTGTTAACAAAGGCCAATGCCTTTGCGCTGGTTTGGTGTCATAACTAGCTTGTGTGAGTCAGGTCCCCAATTGCCTGTCCTTTCTTCAACCGAGTCCCTTTTGTTGTTCAATTTCGTAATCAGTCCCTAGCTCTCCGACGGCTCTTGATCCCTCGCATCTTAACTAAAAGGCCCATTTTGCCCTGCATCTTGTTGCAACCCATTTCAAAGAAAATTGCCCATCGTGGCCTGATCATTGGAAACTTCAAATTCCCCTTCACCGCAGTGTGATTTCCATATACCTTAAATGTAGTACATGGAATTTCGTAGTCTTTCATGAACCTGCCTACTGCTTCCCCCGACGCTTGAGCCGCCTCCGGCAGTGATTACACTCTCCGTGTCACTGATGTCTGAATATTCGGGGCGATGCGCCCGAGCTCGAGTGCAGACAATGTCGGCGTAGTATGCTGGTGGGCAGATGCTGACAGCCTTGGTAGCACGGCCATAGAGGTAGCAGAGCTCGTGCGTAAACTTCTCAAGCTCGTTGGCCGCATTCTCCTTGTATCGAGGCCGGAAAACCTCATCCAGAAGCACCGTGTAGTGTGCAGGTCGTGCAGTGCCCTTAATAGCTGAATGGGCCGTTAGGAAAAAATCCCAGACGCGGGCTTGTGTGACTCCGCGGTCAACAACGGTTCCATTCTGAATGTTGTGATGAGATGGTAGGTTCTCCCCACTGGTAGGGTAGAATCGTGTTTGGTGGCGCTTCACAGAGACTACAATGGTCAGTCGGGGCATAATCTTCGTCGACACAGCGCTGCAAGCCTCGCGGATCAGAGGCAGCTCCTTCTCAAGAACCTGAGCAAACTGACCCTCCGAAACACCGTCGCGGAAGATGACAATATTTTCAGGGAGAAAGTTTTTGTTGTGCTTCTGCCAAAGGTGAAGGCGGGACTTGAAAGCATCAATTAGCTGCTGTCCAAGCATCTCTTGCTTGGAGTTTTGTTCCCACGACATGGACGGCCACTGTCCCATGTCACGATCAATGCTCGCGACGAGACCAACCAAACTGGGGATTTCATCACTCTTCCCAGAAGGCATGTTTGTTGGGTGTGTAACATCGTAACCCACAACCATGGTTCTACCTTGTTTGGTGAGCTCTAGTTCCTCAGTTAGTTTGTGGTTGACACCACCAGTCTTGAGGTTCCACTTGAGCGCAACATTGGCGAAATAGCCAGGGCTAGCTCCACCAAACAACTTGGATGCGCCTTGGACACAACTTGTGTGGATTCCATATAAGCAGTCGCCAAGGGTTTTGATCTTGTTGTAAATATCCGCATCTTTATCGCTCAGAATGATGAGAATGAACTCAATTTCGCTGTCTGTGGCCCACTGGAAGAATTTCTCAAGATGTCCTCCGTCCAGTGTCTCTCTTTTGTAGATTATCATGTCTGTAAGAGGTTGCTGCGGGCTTGGGTTGATGTTTATGCCCATTCCGTTCATGAATTGGGCAAATTTGTTGACAATGTCTCGTCCAACCCTCTTGGATTCATAAGTAGTCACATTGACATAAGTCCAGCGATTGATTCTGCTTCCGGGTTTAAATATTTTTACGTCCCTGAGATTCCATGATGCACCCTCGGGCTTCATTTTGCAGGGCTCGGCCGTTTTCTTGTGCATGTATGTGACTTCGGGACAGGGGAGAACACGACCTTGAACAGTCAAGAGATGCTTTCCAACTGAGATACCGAACCGGTCGAGAGACCCATCATCAAGGCCTAGAGTCTCGCGGCCGTCGTTTGTGATGGAGAATGCGTTTGCATAGGGCGAGCGACAAGCAAAATTAAGCATGGCAACGGTCTCGTCCGACAGCAACTTGGCCTTGACTGACTGACCAGGTTGAATCTCAACAAACTCAGCAGGGAAGTAGGTCGGTTTGTCAGTAGTACCCAGATTGAGTAGTGGATAATCAGCGAGGGTGACGTTGTATTCTGAAGGGTGTTTGGTTAGCTTCAAGAGGCATCAACATGAAAAATAAGGTGACATACTTTGTTTGTAGTAATCAAACACGGAAATCCATCGACTTTCTGCGTCTTTGGTGTCCATCCAAAATTGAACATTCTTCGGCCCAGCAAATTCCCAATCCTGATCGAACCGGGGTGGATTTACGGCCCGAGATCGACGAAGTTCCGAGGACGTTGCCAAGCTATGAATAGCCTTTGTTCTGCGAATCTTCTTGCCGTTAGAAAGCGTCATCTCGACCCAGACACGGGTCTTGGGCAGGAACTTAGAGAAGAGACGCATCATCTTTGTTGCACGGTAGTCTCTTCTCGGAGCAGCACGAACACCAAGCTGGCGGAAGATTTCCTCAACCTTTCCAGAGAGTTTAAAGACTCCGTGAGTGACGTTTGTGTTCAAGAGCAAACGGCCAGTCCCAAGTCGGGAAGACTGGAAGTACCCACGCACAGCTTGAAGAGGCCGGCCTCTGTGTGTGAGATCAGCCGTCACGCCGCCATTTTTGAATAAAAAGAACCGAGAGCTCCCGACTGCACTGATATCATCCCTGGACCTTGGCCCAAACCCGAAAATGACATTCAAAGCGTCAATGACGGTTGGGAATTTCGGAAATTGCTGCCTTTCTGAAGCTGGCTCGGGAGCAGATGAGGTAATAAACTTCATCATGTTGTCCACACTGGCCTCAGTTGGACCGTGGAAGCTGACGCTGAAAGACTCCTGCTTCTCAGGGTTGCTTGAGGAAGGCATAGATAATTTCAAGGGGTTCTCTGGGAAGTTGACCTTGCAGAGCGAAACAAGTTTGGACTTGAACTCGGTTGCCAAAATCAAGCTGCTGTCGGCCTTGGATAGTTCCGCTAGAACCTCGCGGATGACGAAGTAAAGCTTGCGACCCTTGACCTCCTTGGTGCGAGGGGGCGCAGGGCCCTTTGACTTGCCCTTGCCTTCAGCCTCCCCCTCTGGAAAAACCTGGATCACCTCCATGGTGTAGGTGTAGAGTGCGCCAAGCTTCGCGGTGACTTGATAATAGTTGGCCCAAAGAGTTACCGGAGTGCCGTAAGTGCCGTAGGCAGGGCGTAAAGGAAATAGGTCTGCAGATAGAGGAGAGGGCTTAGCTTTCGATGCCATTGTAAGTTTCCCCATCTGAGATACCAGTTGTTGCATGTCGGATGTCTGTTTATTGACAATCTGGTCCTCAAGTTCAGTGACATCTTTGTCAAGCTCAGGCACAAGGCCATTGTAGCTATAATAGTTAGCGGCGAAGTTGACTCTTGTTGGTAAATAGGATAGCTTACTTGAAGACGGACGGTCCGAAGGATCCTCCTCGACCTCCACGGCCACGGCCACGGCCATCTCCTCGTCCGCGAAACTCTCCTCGTCCACGAGCGTCTCCACGGCCACGGCCATCTCCACGTCCGCGAGCATCTCCACGTCCGCGAAACTCTCCACGCCCGCGAAAGTCTCCGCGTCCACGGTCAGGGCCACTGCCGCGTCCAAAGCCTTCTTGAAAGCCGCCTCGGCCGCGACCTCTGGGTGCATACGAGCCGTCGCCCTGGCTGTCGTGAGGCTCACTGCCTCGCCCGGCCGAGTAACCACCACGGCCACCTCTGTCTCCACCGCGGCCGCCAGGAGGACCACCGCGGCCTCCAGATCCACGGCCGCCTCCACGCGGGCCACCTCCACGATTACCGCGGTTGCCTCTGTCGGCCATGACGAAGCCGGAGAGGAACCGGAGAGCTTCGGCTTGTAATATAGAGCAAAGGGAAAGTGAGAGGGGGGTGATGCGCTGCTGAATAAGAAATGTATGTGAAGAGCAAAAAGGAGGAAATTGGACCAAAGTGCTGTGAAGGGTAGAAGTAATCGTGTTGGATGTTGCAAAGAGGGGGATCTCGCAGTGATTCACAGGTGTAGGGCAGCACGAAGGGCTGTGGCCAGCTGCTGGGCAGGCGCACGCTTTCGTACGCAGACAAAGGAAGCAACAACTGCCGCCTCTGGGCCAGCACGCCGAAGCAACTGGGTGACCGAAGCTCTGGATAAACCTGCCGTTGTTTGGCGGTTTGGACTTGGGTCGGGGTAGAGCAGTAGCGTTGGTGCCCGCATCAAATGTGGAGCTGTTCGCGCCGGGGTTGTGGCATGAGGGAGTCAAAATGCTTTGGGCAGAAGATCGGAGGGAGAAGAATGGCTGCGCCCGGAGGCTAAAAATCCCGCTTGCCCTGCGCTTTATTTATTTTCCAGAATTGAATCTGTGTCTGCGTAAATTCTCGTATGGTAGGCCTCCCGCAGCCTGGCCGTCCCATGGTGTTACAGGCCGGCTTCGGGCCATGTTTTGGGCCAGTCGCTCTCGACAAAGTGGATATAAGTGCGCCTTGGCCGATGCGAGGCTGGAATGCAGCCTGCTCCAGTGTCTCAATTTCCTCCGCGCCGAGAGGTTTTCTTCTTGTTCTCTCCTTCTTTTTTGATCTGCTTCAGAACACGGCCCACGGCGCTGTCGTATCTCTGCAGCCACGCGTGGAGGGAAATTGCATTCATCGCCATCGCCACAATATTTGCTTCTTCCTGAGCCTGGCTCAACCAAAGTGCAACCCCAGCCCCTCATATGCAGCCACTACGGCCGCAATCGGCGGCCCCAGAAGATGCATGGTTGGAAATGATTGGAAGAACTCAAAATTTGCCCCAATGAAAGCTGCCCGCATTGGATGCGAATGCTCCATGCACATCGTACATATGACCAAAAAACGACAAATCGGTGACTGTTACAATGCATCCGCGTCATAGTCACACTGCTCGTAAGACTTCCGGTGAGATGACTCTCAGTTGAGACAAATTCTCAATGCCGCATGATTGCCAGGTACCACATTGGTGATTGTTCAACAAAGCCGGTAAGAATTTCTTGATCAGAGATTCTTGGGATAAACTTGGCACAGAGTAACTGAACTGTGTGTGTATGTGATTGTGGTCGTCTCCAGTTCTCCTGTTCATGCATATAACGGGCACTCCCCTTGATATATTTGATGGTAAGTTAGAACTCTCTTCCGAAGCCCTCAGTACCAAACTCCCAGCTTTAAAACACTTGACGACTCACTAATAACCAACATGTGTAAAGGTGATTTAGTCTACCTTATTTGTCCCTGCCGCAATGCTGGCTGCCTAATAGGTGCTGAGATACCCTCGTCTATTCGTGGAGGAGAGTGCGAGGGCCATGTGATAAGCAGCCGAATGGGCCATGAGTGGAACTGGTGCGATTGGTGGGAGGAAAACATGCCGGAGGATTGGATTGACAAGCACTGGTACTTGCCCCCTCCTTGTCCAGATAGGGAGTACGAATGCTACTACCGCATCATGGATAATATATGCGGAGATTGTTTTGCTTTGTGTCGTGAGTCGTCATAAGTGCACAAACAATGATACAAAGAGCCTTAATATCATTGTGGTCAACGGCTAGCCTCTTGACAGGTGTTCGACCTTCTGATCATCACCGAGATACTAACTTCACTCAAGGGGAGCCGGTGTATACTAGCCAAAGCCTTGTGTTACGGTCTGCTTTACAAGTATAAATTGAAGTCAAATTTCCAATCCAATTCCTCCCCTGTAATCCAACCCGTGATGCTTGCTCCAACGTCCAAAGCAGGATTGACAAAACTAACCACCTAGATTCTTGGACCGCATACATCGAAATTTAGCCATGTGCAGAGGCTACATCTGCCGTTGGGCTTGTATTTGTCAGAACCCTACCTGTCCGAAAGAGGACGATTGGCCAGAGGGCCACGGACTCGAAGCAGTGAACCCAATCAGATATTGCAATACCTGGCTTCGTTCAAAGCTATACAGGCGAGTCGGCAATACCATTAACCCACCTTGTACCGTATGGACGGGCAGGCTTGGTGCGATGTCCGAGCTCTGCTGGGAGTGCAAAACAACATGCAGAGACCAACAACCAATAAGGCAGAAGAAGAAAGGCAAGGGAAAAGGCAAGGAAACAGAGTGTAAAAACGAAATTCCTCATGCAGAAAATCAGTAGTCAAACCCAAAGAATTCACCGGTGGGTGAGGAGAATGGTAGATGGAAATGAAGGGTACGGCAGCCATAGTGTCACAACCTACCTTCGGGTGATGCCGGGACTAATGGCTGCCACAACAGGAATTAATTGAGGTATAGCTTCGGAGCGTTTAGTTTGTCTGCTTATTATTGTACTACACATTTCAATTCGGTTGTTCATTGGTGATACAATGGCCAGTCATGATAAATCTGTCCTTTCCATGGAGGTGCGACCGAGACTTTGAATTGCATTCTCAACGGTCTCGACAGCGATGAAATACGATAGGACATAGACGTCCCCTTTTGATTCTTGGATAGCTACTTCTTTGAGAGAAAACCCCAAAACGGCCTTGCGAATATCTAAACAGCCAATCAAGACACCAAATCTGTGCTGAGTGTAACAAATCGCAAGAAGCTGAAATCGGGACCTTCAATCAATGCTCATCCTCCAATAGAGGACATCTTTCAAGCCACAAATATCCGTACTACTGCGTACCAACCCAACTACATTGAAGGTTCACAGAAATGTGCAAGGTCAGAGGTATCAGAACACACTGTGCTTGCAAAGACGACCGTTGCCGACAGCCCCGAGAATTTGTCGACTCGGCACCAACTGAGGAGGCGACCACGTCCCAACGCGGTCACGGGTGGCAGCTTTTTTGCAATCAGATTGACGAGCTGTGTCCTCACGGAGAGCGACTCATTGATGCGGGCATTATGGTCTGGAAGGATGCCGAGAAAACAAAGGTGATTATGTTTGTTCCCCATCGAGGGGTGGAGATTACCTGGGAGTACCGCCAGTTCAATGAACATGGGCAGGGGGTGTTGTGCAACTACTGCAGAGAGAGAGGTCATTTAGTGGCATAAGAATAGCATGGGGCAAATACAAGACATCACAGCGTTGTATTATTGCATATTGGTACATCAATGGAGCAAGTGCGTCTGATTGTGATGATTTCTTAATCAACGACGCATCAATTCAGGGTCCTTGGGTGGATATTTTGCCGTTGTCAAGGTTTGTTTTAGGCGTGGCACTTTGCTTTCTTAGAATTAAAACGGAGTGATGCGTTGGACAGTCGAAGTGGCAAAATGTTGAATCCAGAGGCTTTTCAATGTTCACGGTTCCAACCCAGCGCTCCATCTCGAAACAGAACCATGGCCCTATACTACATACGGTGGTTTATTTCGTTGTTGTATATTGAGCGAAATATCTTATGAGGTGACGTGTCCTGCCGTTGCGACTTTCAGGATCTCCTCCTCCAACCCCTTAACATGGTGAACCTCGATGCCAGCATTCTTGATGGTAGCAATGCCCGTATTTTGACCGACAAACGTCTCGGGTTCTTGAACGCCAACATAGACTGTAGATATCCAGGAACTTTGTCGCATAACTCGTTCTACACAAGGAAGCTTGCCGCTGAGGCGTTTGAAGCACGGCTCGACAGTTGTGTAAAGGGCATGAGACCCTTTCATCACTTCAGCCAGACCCTCTTCCGATGTGCCGTGCTGCTCTGCGAGCTTGAGAAGACAGCATTCTTCGGCATGCGTATTTCCAGGGAGCTCAAGGGTATAGCCTTCAGCAATGACGGCGTTGTCGCTAAGGCGAAGAATGATTGCGCCTACCCGGAAGTTGGTTGGCTTTGGGGGTGAGTTTTTAGCCAGCTCCAGGGCGCGCTGCATGGCGGCTTTGTGATCTCCTGGTGCTAATGAAGTCATTTTGCGCGGAAAATATTAGATTCTCCAGGCTGGCCTTGGGTGAAAGGTGTTGAAACCGAACTTTGGTGGGATTGATGAGCAAAGTCAACTAATGTGAGCACCCCACTCAGTTTTTGAAACTGATGCGTTAATTCCCCCACCCGCCCACACAAGCCGTTCTCATGTACTTCAACCAGGCCTAGCGTGCTTGGTTTGATTGTCCTCCCTGAAGCCATGATTAGTTGGCTGGTTTTTAGAAACTAGAATGATAGAAATTTATTTAAAAGGAGTCAATCTATGAATACGAACGCCTTCGGGTGCTGGGTTGTGAATAATACCCGTGAGTTGTCATGATGGAGTCCACAGGCTAAATTGCTAGCATGCCTGGGTCTGTAAGCTGAGCAGTGTACTGTTATATGAAGAGTGATATTTGTAGTTGATGCATTCTAAGAAGACTTTAAACTTGGTAGAAATTGCTATTATTATAGAAAAACCCAATCCACATTTCCTTGTCTTCTTCAACATTCTCGCTGCTTCGTCCAGGTGACGGTTTTCCCCGCCAAACTTAAGCACGGCGCATCCAGAGTCTAAGCTTCAGCCCCACATTTGGCCTGAGGCGCGTGTCGCAACGCGCTTCCGCCATGTGTGAGAGGACCTCCCAACTGTGAAGTTCATCGATTTCCTCTCAGCATCATCACAAGCACCAAAATGTCGGACTACGAAGACTCCGTGGAAAACGAGCCCCCTACCATCGACCCATACGATGTCCTTGATATTGAGAGAACTGCGACTGCAGACCAGGTCAAATCGGCCTATCGCAAAGCAGCCCTCAAGAACCATCCGGGTTTGTTTCGTCTCGCGAAGATTCAACCCCAAGCTATGCTAATACATGTCGCAAACAGACAAGGTGCCTGGTGACCAGAAAGAGAAGGCCCATGCAAAATTCCAGGAGATCGCTTTCGCATACGCTGTTCTCTCCGACCCTGACCGACGAAAGCGATATGACACAACTGGTTCGACCGCCGAGTCGATTGTGGACTCCGAGGGCTTCAACTGGAGCGACTATTACCGCGAACAATTCAAGGACTCGATTTCTGCAGATGCGATCCAGAAGTTTGCCGAAAAATACAAAGGGTCCGACGAGGAGAAGGATGATCTTTTGATTGCCTTCGAACAATGTGAGGGAGACATGGACTTGGTCTACGAGCAGGTGATGCTGAGCGACGTGTTGGAGGACGACGAGCGATTCCGAAAAATCATTAATGAGGCCATTGAAAACAAAGATGTTCCCCGCTTCCGAATATACTCACGGGAGACCAAACAACGACGGACTGCAAGGGTCAAGAAAGCCAAGGCAGAGGCAGCAGAGGCTGAGGATTACGCGAAAGAACTCGGGGTCCACGACAAACTATTTGGCGATAAGAAAAATAAGAAGAAGAAGGGCAAGGAAAGCTCCGAAGACGGCTTGGCTGCCCTGATCCAGAAGCGCCAGCAGGATCGCTCGTCAGAAAACTTCCTGGACAAGCTGGCAGAAAAATACGGTGCCAAAGATCCTAAGCCAAAGAAAGGAAAGAAGAGACAGATAGAGGAGGATGAGCCCTCTGAAGAAGCGTTTCAGGCGGCGGCTGCGCGTTTGAAGAGCTCGAAGAAGTCGAAGCGATAAACTATATTCTCGACTTCCCTGGAGTGCATCACGTAGTGGGGTTTGGGCGGAATCATTTGGGAGCTGGGAGTACGGATCACGATGATAATTGGGATAACAGCCTGCTAAATAAGAGGCTCATCAGCTGATAAAAATTGATTTGGTTTTTAACAACACAACTGCGTCCTCCATTTCCTTGAGATATTTCAGTCCTGGGTGAAATTCGACGGTTCAACATTGATTTGTACCTTATTTATAAGGGCCAGGATGGCCTATGTTGCGGGGTGTGACGGCGGGGCCTCAGTGGCCTCAGTACAGTGCTCGTCTGCTTCTGGCTACAACTCCGTCGCGCATCGTGCACACAGAACCTACACCTACTTGTCTCGACCAGTCCGCCGTCGCACACGGCGACATCCTAAAAACAGGAGCATAGTTTATGATGTTCAGCTGGTCGAGGAGGGTGTGCCTGCAATGATGATGCCATGACCGACCCGGCCAAACCCCCAATATACCCTCGGTATTGTTTTCATCTCGCGCCAACCGTGAACGCTTGGTGCTTTATGCGCATCACCGATGTTCACGACTTAGACCAGCACGCAGGCTTTGAAGGTGATGCGATTGAGAAACCTGGGAAGCGCCTTGGCTGACAATAGCTTAGGAGAAAACTTTTTCTTCTACAAGAATTTGCCAATCAAATGGGTGCGGGTTGTTGGGGTAGTCGTCGCGATTGACGAGTTCTACGGCCGACGCGTTTACACCGTCGATGATAGCTCAGGCGCATGCATCGAATGCATCATTGCGACCCCAACAGGAATCAAAGGTGAGGATGTGAAGGAGGAGGAGGGTGTGGGTGCTTCCCACAAGACAGAAACCACCAACAATCGAGGCCCCACCGGCGCTCTGGATCTTCAAGTTGGCAACATCGTTGACGTCAAAGGGGGCATATCAATATACAGAGACGAAAAGCAAATCAACATCGAGAAGACAACCACTTTGCGATGCACCGCACAGGAGGTGGTTCTTTGGGAAAAGAGGACCAGGTTCAAGACCGACATTCTGGAGAAGCCGTGGGTGCTCCGAGATCGAGATGTTCGCAAATGTCGCCGTGAGGCTGAGCATAGCGAGGAAAAGGCTGAGAGGAAGCGAAGGCGACTCAAAGCTATGATCGAAGGGCGAACCTCGAAAGAGTCGGTGAAGCAACCGCATGAGGTGTCAAAACAGAAAACCAGTGGGAGCAGCAGCAAGGAACCGGCCAAGAACAGCAAAATGAGTCTCGATCTCAGGCAGATTCTTGAACATGGCGGCGGGAAGGGGAAGTATGATGCTTTGGGCTTGTGAGTTTGGGCTAGCGCCTCGTCGCTTGTCGGTGACCTGGTATGGATAGGTTTGGGCATTTGTCCTAGGACGCGTCACAAGACAAAGGCAATTGTTCTCATACATGGGGCAAAATGGATTCTGCCATGTTCTGGAATGCGATTCTTATCGAGCGCAAAATATCCGACATCACGAGTAGCCATGTGATGGAAAGACACGGGCTTGGGTCGCCTTTTCCCGCATTCCTAATTTTGATGTTTGAGTTGGAGACATGATCAAAACAAAATGGTCATCTGCAAGGATTGTCTCATCTTGCGCACCACCACGTTGACAAAGTGGCGGGGAGATGATCCTCATCAGTCACGGAGCTAACAGACATATGCGACCCGCAGAGACTGGCTCATGGGACAGTCGCAGCAGCGCTGAGAACCAAGTCCTGCATAAACGTAATAACACACAAAAAAAGAAAAAGAGTGGAATATCTGCAGGACAAAGCAATGAGGAAAGCAATCAGTAACGCGAGAAGAAGAACAATAATTTAATGCATGAAAAACAATACCGAGAAAATGGAAGAAATAAGATTCTGCAACGGCACCATTGAACTGCAGCCAAGCGCAACGGCGAGTTTTGAATAGGTGGTGAGCATTTCAGCAGGCGTGATTCCGAAGCTCGATTCGCCAACAAATGCAATTTGCAATGTCCACTTGGCTGGGCATGCAGGGCCCTGTTTTTGGACGACGCCATTGCTGGCGGATGCACCAATAGTTCGGGACCTAGCGCAGGAGCTGGATCCTAACGTTGGCTCCTTGCCCCTGAGAGGTTTTGAAGGCTGAGTGCATGATGCCCTTTTCGTCTTGGCGCCAGGGCAAAATGCTGCCCTGACATGAGTTAGCTGCACCAAGGCCCGTCAGCGCCAATGAGGAAGACGCCAAGTTGGAATGTGGAAAGTGCTTTGGGATGAAGTCGAACGCCTCATCTGCTGGCTGCATCGGGCAAGACACGTTGTTTGTCTGTCTGTCACGACATGACTGACCCAAGCACTAGGCCACGCGCGCTCCGTCCTGCTTCAGACACACCCGTCTACGCCACCCTCAGTGATTTGCCTTGCACCGTTGGTTGCCCTCGGAGCATTGCTCGCTTGTCCATCGGAGAAGACGTGGGCCGCGAAATCTAGACCCTCCCCATCGCTTAATCTGTACCATCGAAGGTCGCCCTATGGCATTTCCGTCAGTGCCATCCTGGTCGTGCATCGCAGTGGGACTGGGGCCTTGGTGTCTTGGTGGAGTTTATTGCTTTTGGCCTTGGCTGTGAGAGTCTCGATCTAGAGCTAGCCCGGCTCAGGAAACATGCACCTCTGTCCCGTACCCCGAGACACATTCATTTTTTTCGACGGCGCAATCGCCTAGTGGCGTTCAGCCCGTGGGCCTGCAACTACTAGTCGAACGGCTGTGAATGCCTAGAGCGCGACCCCTGCATCGGTACAAATATTTGAGCAATGGGCCCCCCTATCCAAGATGGCTTTCAAGATCGTCTTCACCAGTACGGACAAGTTTCAGCTTTTCTTGTACAATTCCCTGCGGAGGGTCTTGAATCAACATCACCAAAATGAGATCGAACGCTCTTCCTGTGTGGTTGCTATGGCTAACCAAAGCCCAAGCCTTGTCTATTCCCGAGGCCGTGCTGCCCAACATCGGTCAGGCACACGTTCAAGAGAAGCGCGGAGAGGCTGAACAGGGGGATTATCTGACAACCTATGCCTCGGAAGATGTCATCCCTGTCACCGAGACAGTCAAGGTCACCACCAGCTCCGCTGCATCGGTAGCTGTTGTGATTCCTCCCAAGCTGTCCGACGTTGAGCCCCAAACCACTGGCTTTGTCATCACCGAAGTCGACGCTTCTGGTGAAGAAACGCAAGGTCCTCTGTTGACCAAGCCCATCCCAAAACCAACTTCATTGCTGCAGCCCTTGTCTCAGACTACAATCAGCACTTCGAAGAAGGCCCAGGAAACCAAGTCATTGGCCAAGATGGCACTCCCGGACCATGAGGGTGTCGACCCTCTTTTTGAACGGGCAGACAGCGACATCTTTGCAACTCCCATTGCCACAGGCGCTCCTCCCTCCTTGTTCCCAGTGCGAACGGATCACCCCGTTGCTCAGAATAACCTCACCAAGACTGCACCTGTTGGTACCAACAAGTTCTACGACAACTTCTTCCTGGGCCAGCAGACCAGCCCGACTTACACATATCCCTTTTCGGTTTCTTGGGCTGCCGGAGCTGGAGCTGCCCTGAGCTGGGGTCTCGCCATTTCTCACATTGAGTCCAAGCAATGGACGTACGGTGATGTCAAGTTCAACAATGCCGTTTCATTTTACATCAACCCAATGGGAATCCAATCCATGATCATTTCAGCCAAGGAGCTCGGCAGCAGCACTGTTCTCACCATGGATTCTATGACCGCTTTCTCTGGCCGAGTCAACCTGAAGAAGGACAAGACCTCTGCACCTGTCATTCAATTTCCCCTGGTCCAAGGCATGCCTTACATCACTGCCCAATTCAACGGCGGTACTCCCATGATCCAGACCGGCGTCTACTTTAAGAGCATGACCAAGACGACAAACCAGATTAAGACTGGTGTCACCAAATACACCTTCCTTCTCGAGGATGGCACCACTTGGCGCGTGTATGGTTACAACACCAAGGGCAGTGCGCTGGATCTTAAGCTCACCAACAACGGCTTGGCTCAATCTTCTCAGCCTTTCTACGGTGTGATCCAGGTCACCAAAGATCCCAAGACAACCGGTTCCGAGGCTCTGCTTGATAATGGTGCTGGTATTTATCCTACCACCGTTCAGCTTTCTGGCTCTGTTTCCGGAAAGCAGGGAACTTACAGCTTCAAGTTTGTCCGTGCCGGCCACTCGAGCGGAAACATCTACATGTATGCGCTCCCTCACCACATCTCGTCATTCGATTCCGATACCAAGAGCCGCACCAAGACACTTCAGCTGCAAGGCTTGACCAAGGGCAAGACCACGCTGGTTTTGGGATCTCTCTGGACTATGATTGAACCCAACATGCCTACTGGTATGGGCTTGGACCCTTGGACTCCCAGCAAGGGAGGTATCAAGACGCTCTCCACCCAAGCTAAGGCTGCTATCAAGGCTGTTGCCCAGGTTGAAATCTCGCAGGATATGGTTGCGCAGACAAACCTGGATTCAATGTACTTTAGCGGGAAGGTAAGACTATACGAGCTCGACTCTCAGAGCACAGTGATGGCTGACCCGCACTAGGCTCTGGCCAAATTCGGTCAAATTGTGTATGTTCTTCAGGATATTCTGGGCGAGAAGGCCCTGGCACAGGCTGGACTTGCCAAGCTCAAGACGGCATTTGCTACGTTTGTCACCAACAAGCAAAAGTATCCCCTGGTCTACGATGGTATGTTATATTCGTGCCGAGTTGTCTTGATGACAGTTTCTAACCCTTGCAGCTGTCTGGGGCGGTATTGTCTCATCTGCTTCCTATGTCACTGGGAACTCTGCCGACGACTTTGGCAACTCTTACTACAACGATCATCACTTCCACTATGGCTACCACGTTTTGGCAGCTGCCTACATCGCCTACTACGACAAGACTTGGCTTGCTGCCAACAAGGACTGGGTCAACTCGCTGATTCGAGACTACTCCAACCCCAGCACCGCCGACACGTACTTCCCCCAGTTCCGAAGCTTCGATTGGTACCACGGCCACAGCTGGGCTCATGGACTGTATGACTCTTGGGACGGCAAGGTAAGCTTTTGACTGCGCACTGCGGTAGAGGGCGGTGTTTTTGCTCACGCGTCAACAGGACCAGGAATCCAGCTCCGAAGACATCATGTCTGCTTACGCCATCAAGATCTGGGGCCAGGTCCTCAAGGACACAAACCTGATTGCCCGGTAAGCTTGCGCAGAGAGGCAAACGATGATACAGATGGCAAAGTTCTGACAAATAATTCCTAGGGGCAACTTGCAGCTTGCCATCCAGGCTCGCAGCATGCAGCTGTACTACCTCTACACCAGCGACAACACGGTGCAGCCTAGCAACTTTATCGGCAACAAGGTTGCTGGTATTCTCTTCGAGAACAAGGTGGATCACACGACCTACTTCTCGCCCGACATTGAGGCTATCCAAGGCATCCACATGCTTCCCATCCTTGCGCCATCCGCGTATGCCAGGACCAGCACATTTGTTACCCAGGAGTGGAACGCCTTCTTCGCCAACGGCAAGATTGATCAGATCAACAACGCCTGGAAGAGCGTCATCATTGCCAACTACGCCCAGGTCAACCCCACTGCGGCTTGGAACTACTTCAACTCGTCATCCTTCAACACGGCGTACATTGATGGCGGAGCTTCGCAGACGTGGTACATGACATACGCCGCAGGTGAGCCGCAGCATGGCCCTTGAAACAAAAGCTACCCAGGTTGAACGACACAAAAGTGTACTGACTCTCTTTTTTCTTAGCTATCGGCGGCATCTAAGCGACCCCGATGAACTCGTGGCGGAGCCACGGCGGCTGAATAGCAAATTGAGGCTTTGCCTAATACTTCCCCCCCGCTCCCCCCTCTCCCAGCAGGGGACGAATAGGCAGATGGTGTGTGCAACGGCGGCTAGCAAAACGATTGCATGTGCTGTTGGACAATGCCGACACACTTGTGCGCATCCATAATCAGCGGCATTCCGTTTTAAGCGTCGGCGGTAAGCACTGGTGCGCATGGGAAGAGGAGGAACGTGGGATTGAGGGGGTTAGACGACGGGACACGTGCGGCGGGTGTGAGCAGTTTTGCCCACCCGATTTGCTTTGCTGCAGGAAGACGAGGTGGTAATTATTCGCTGGAGTGACATGCTGCTCGCTCCGTATTGGCGTTTTCTTATTTTTATACGCGGGGAAAACTTGGTACAACTGACCAATTATTCCATTCCATCTCACCTACCCGTGGTGTGTTTTTTCTTTATCGTACGTACCGTGTACATTATTTACGCTAGCCACCTTTACGCGGGGCTACCCTTCTAGTTTTCTTACGAGAGTTGATTGTCTGATCTGGGCATTCTGAACGAGACACAATTGAAATGATTTTGAGGCGAAGCTGAAGCGTAACTAGATGAGGCTCACACCAATACCTTCCTCACGGGGCAGGTGACGTCAGAAATGAGATTTTGCGTGGAGATTGCCCAGCGACCCGCGTCTTGGCAATGCTGGCGCAGTGCTGGGCCATGAGAAGGATGCTTTACAGGTGCGTCGGTATGAGCGGGACATGCTTATCCGAGGTGAAAGCGAGTCGCTATCGGATCTTTTTTTCTGAGTCTGACAGCGATGACAATCACAAACAGGAAGCATCGGGAGCGGCGGGGGTGGGGATGCCGGGCCAACCAGGGAGCCAGGGTGACAATGACTGGGTCGGGCGGGCATGGCCACGACACAGCTTGAGTGATGATGGGCTAATGTGTGTTTGCTGGATGACAAAGGATAAGGCGACAGTGACAGACTGAGGGATCGGCGCTGGGGTCGCCCTTGTGCTTCAGCGTGCTTGCCCTGCCTTGGCAGTCACGGCGCTTTGGACACTGCCCCTGGACTACGCCAGATGCGGGATTGGACAGTCTGCCAAGGCTAAACCCTGTTCCTCAGTGGAGCGAGATGGAGATTTGAGGAGAAGATTACGCGGAGACGTACGGATGGATACAGAGTCCCTCCTGTCGGCGAATTGAGCGATCGCCGGGGATATCGGTTGCATATGCGATAGAGAAGATGCTTGGGTGAGTCGCGATGACGGGGCAGCTCTGGGTTGGCATCGTTGCTTGATGGGTGCTTGGCAACAGTCCGCGAAACTCTGTTCCGAACCCAATGCCAGGCCGGTAAATTAGTTTGTCCGTATCGGGAGACGAGGGCGAGAGTTAGTTGGGTGCCAGCCTCGGATGATGCGGTGAAAGGTCGCCTTTGGTGATCCCTGGCGTCGTTTCTCTGATGCGACATGGTTACCCGGGGGCAGAGGACGAGCTCAGTTCCAACGGTGTTTCGTATTGCGACAGAGCAAAGATGTGATAAGACTGCGCGCGCGCAAAGGCGGCGCTGCTTGTGATGGGATGGGCTGCGCTCGAGAGGCCCAGCAACACGGCACATTGGTGCGAGAGAGGCGCGCTGTGGGATTCAGTGCGCTAAACGAGGAGACGCGCCTCCTTCCCAGGCGGATTCCTCGGATGCTGATGAAATCTCGCATGATGGTGGGCTTTTTGGGTTGGACTTTTTTTTCTCCCGCTGATCGATCGGAACGGTATGGACCATGTCCGGTACGATGACGAGATTGTGGGTACACAAATTGCAGCGGACCGTGTTTGGGATGCTGCAGCGGATAGTTTAATTGCCCAGTGCCTGGCGAAAAAACACAAAAACAAGCTTTTGGAAGCCGCTGCGGCCAAGGAAGATTGCAAGACAAGATGGATGGAACTGACCAGGGGAGAAGGGCGACGTCTTGGACGTCAAAATTGAAGCAGAAACAAGGTCACCCGAAGTGGTGCTCGGTATTTAGCCTGCGAAGCTTGTTGGAGCTTGTTCACGGGCTAAGCCACCGCCCTGTCTCTCGTTTGGATTCTTGGCCAGGAGCCCAGCCTCTGTTCCCTGCCCCCCTGCCTCCCCTGTCTCTCATTGGCGTGCACCTGGCTCTCACTGAGGAACGATGACTGGCTGGGCCACTGGTTGTGTCTACCTTAAACCAGATCAGCGGCACACAAAATACTTGATTGCGTCCACGGTCTCGCCTTTTTTTTGCGGGGGCGGTGCTAGAGCGGCAGGGCGGGTGGCAGAAGGGAGCTGATGCTCCTCGCCTGCTTGCTTCTTGGGAGAGGTCGTGCGTTCCGTCCCGGGCGGAAACAATGCGTGGCCTGCGCAGGTCGGCGGAGCGACGGGGAGGGAACGCCGGAGCTTTCTTTTGTCAGGAGGGGGATGAACCGAAGGCCTTGCGCTGAGAAGAGGAGGCGATGTCAGCGGCCTCCCCAAACCTGAGATGGCCGGCGGTTCCATCCAGTGGACCAGTAGGGCGGGTAGCTGTGCAACGCGCAGCGCAGTGCAGCGCAGCGCTGCTGCACAATCCCTGCATGTAGCACCAGCAGATACATAGAATACCGGTAGCTCGATTCTGTCCTGTCGGAGTGTCGGAGGTGTGAGCCCGGTGCCATGCTGGCTGGCGTTTAGGTAAAGGGTTGTCTTGGCTTCCGGGTCTCGCGTGCTCTGGGCCCACGTTCAGCCCCACTCGGTGACATACTGGGTTTGCTGGGGGAAGAGGCCTCCCGAGCAACCTGCTTCCCAGTCAACTCTACTCTGCTTTCAACCCGACGATTTCCAGCAACGACGGGCTGTGCATGTGCAGATAGCTCACCAACCACAGCAATCACCTTACGCACGCTCCTTTGATCTTTTATCTGTCTGCACTTTCTTCTTCTGCCGCGCGCTCCTTTGTGCCCCCAATCCCAAATATCCCCCCCCTCCTCTTCCTCCCGGCGAGACTCGAGAGAAGGCTTCTGCACATTTCAGCCCGCCTGAGACCACCTAAGACGGATCGTCACCACCTTCGTCACGTCCAATCCGCAGCATCAAAGCTCCGCTCTCGCAAGCTTGGCACTTTGAGGCGAAGAAAGGTCAACAGACTCATCCCCCCATTAAACATGGTCTGTAAGTAACACCAAGCTTTTCCTTCGTCCATCTTGGCATCTTCTAGACTAGATACTGCCCCCAAATCTATCCCACTCTCCCGCATCTCCCACCACCAGTCGAGATTAGCTTCATCGACCACGCCACACCTCTCAAACTCTGCCTCCTGGGGTTGCCTACCTTTTGGGTACCACCCGACGCAGCCTCTCCAGGATCTCTGCACAGTTTACATTGGGTCTGGCGGGCCTCGTACACACCCACCAGTCCCGAGAGAAGCGCGTGAGTAATAATCTGGCAACGGGAACAAGTGCCAGAGAGAGAGAGCTTGGCTAGCGGGCTTGGCTTTCCTGTGTCCCAACCTTACTTTGGGTACCCCAACTAGCTGCTGCTGCTCTAGTCTAGGATCTCGTCTCCTCCCTTGTCGCTCTCATTCCTCTCTCAACTTCCGCCATCTCCCTTTCCATTACATATTCTTTGTTCGTCTCCCGCCCCCAAGACGAACACCCCCAGCATTCTCGAAACACTTTCCCTGCCAAACACGGACATTGGAACGGCGAACGCAAGAAACACACCTCCGGCACCTCCCTGTTCCCCCCTCCATCAAAGCTCAGCCCACCCACCGTGATTCGCGGTCCTCAGCACCACCGGCCCTTGCCTTTGACATCTTGCCTTATCCCAATTCACTTGGTGTTCTTTGATCGCGCACCGCAAGATTCATCTTAAAGCTGACCATGCCGGCGTCTTGATTGCTCTACCAACAGCTCTTCCATCTTTCAACCACGAAATTAGACGTTCAATGTCAGGAAAATCTTATCTACCAGACGAGTCCGCGCCGCTCCTCAACGGCGAGGCCTCGTCACACTTGCGCGATTCGATCGGCTATGTTCACGGCAATGGCAACGGTAACGGCCACATCCATGTGCGTCGCGGCAGTGGTGCGCTCGTGTTCCTTTTCGATTCGAAAAACACTCCCGGCCTAGAAAACGAAAACGTCGTCGTTCGAAGCCTGGCACTCACCTGGCACATCACCAAGGTGACATTGTTAAGCAGTACGTCTTTCTCCGCCCCCAACTCAGCAGCCTCAGGTCGCGGAAGCAACACTCAAGACCCCCCCTGGTGATACCATGAATAGCCAATAACTAACTGTCTTGAACCATCTTGCAGACTATGTAAACTTTCTTCTTATCATGGTGCCCATCGGCATTGTGGCTGGCAAACTGGGCTGGAACCCAACACTTGTCTTCACATTAAATTTCTTGGCCATTATTCCGCTTGCTGCTGTTTTGTCGTTTGCTACTGAGGAGATATCGCTCAAGCTTGGTGAGACGATGGGCGGTCTGCTGAATGCGACCTTCGGAAACGCCGTTGAATTGATTGTACGCCTTGATCCACCCGATATTTTGTTGAAAACCAGTAAAGGGTATAAAGCTGACTATTCTACTAGGTCTCGGTTGTTGCGCTGATGGATGGACAAATCGAGGTTGTCCAGGCCTCCATGCTTGGATCTATTCTGTCGAACCTGCTCCTGGTAATGGGAATGTGCTTCCTCTTTGGCGGTCTCGTTCACCGTGGCGAGTCTGGCAATGGTCGTGAGCAGAGCTTTGCTTCTGCAACTGCCCAGACCACCTGCTCCATGATGACTCTCTCTTCTGCCTCTCTCGTCCTGCCCGCTGCCGTAAGTTTTCACCATGCACGAAACTCTGCATATCATGCTAATATTTCACCAGCTTTACGCTGTTCTGGACCAGAGCTCCGCTGGCTCCGACGAGAAGACCAAAAGCATTCTTACCCTTTCGCGCGGAACCGCCATCATTCTTCTTCTGCTCTACGTCTTGTACCTGGTCTTCCAGCTCCGAACTCACAGCAATCTTTTCGATGCCGAGAACCAGCAGGAGAATCCCGATGCCGAAACCGAAGAGCCTCTCATGGGCCCTGTCGCCGCTGGAGCCGTCCTCGTTGTCACCACTCTCCTGGTCGCCGTCTGCGCCGAATACCTTGTTGGAAGCATTGATTCGTTGGTCGAGAGCTCTGGAATTAGCAAGGCTTTCATTGGTCTTATCCTGATTCCCATTGTTGGCAACGCAGCTGAGCATGTGACGGCTGTCGTCGTTGCGGTCCGAGACAAGATGGATCTTGCCATGGGTGTTGCTATTGGCTCTAGCATCCAGATTGCTCTGCTTGTTACCCCCTTCCTTGTCATCGTTGGCTGGATCATTGGCAAGGACATGACTCTTCACTTTGAGACCTGTAAGTTTACTTGCACCTTTTTTATGCCAAAACGCTCATCTAACTTTTCTAGTCCAAACTGTTGCTTTCGCCGTCTCCGTTCTCGTTGTCACCTACACAGTCCAGGATGGCAAATCGAACTATCTCGAGGGTGCTATGCTCCTCGGTCTCTATGTCATCATTGCTCTGGCCTTCTACGCCACTCCCGCAGGTGTCATTGATTCCGCATTTTAAGCTCGACGCTAATTTTCCTATTGTTTTTTTTTAATCCCTTTGGTTTCGACAGAAATCTGCCAAGGCGCAGTTCAAATACGTTTTCTAACACAGCGCCCCGTCCGTGTGCTGTGTTATCTTTGATGACTGTATCCAGATGGACCTTGGTCTATCGATCTGAATTTTTCCTTGTGTATGAGTATTAGTTGAGGGTGGGCTGTCCTAGGCTTGATTGATTTTGGGATCAGCAGTCGCGAGGCAGGATCATGACACGATTCTCTGCCCAGACGGGCGAATAAGGGAAAGGGATCGATGCCTTTCTGCAGTATATGTCTGTTTGTTGGTTCAGTAAGGGACAAAATTTTCTTATGTCTGGTCGTTCCGGTTTCTTTTTTGTATATTTGCGGTGCAGTAGGAAGATGGTACGGGTAAAGAAGTTCAGAAAAGTGTTGTCAACGTGCTAGGCTGGACCAGATTGTTTGGCCGCTCTAGTCTATAGCTTTATATATGTAAGAATTGCGTTTCACCATTTTGAGCATCCAACATAATTTGCATGTGTGGCGAGACTCTCGATTGAATAATGTGTATTGTAAACCATAAAAAGCACCATTGTCTATCTTTTAGTACGATGGATATCTCAACTACATGACATGTCTTTTGTTCCTGATTATTACCAACGGAACACTGACGAAGAACCTTGCAAAACTGGTCTACTCTGAGATAAGAAAACACAGGGCCAGCGTGGTAGAAGAAACTTTTCGGGGGGAGGGATGAGGAATGCGCCGCAAAAATGCCACGGCAATGTTGTGTATTCTGTTTTCAAATCATGGGTTTGGACATTGGCGCAATGATGCCCTGCTTCATCAACACGCGAGGCTTGGTGCTCTGCTGGAAAGTCTCCTTGGTCTGCCACTCGGGTCCCACGGGCAGACGCAGCGAGCGCTCGTACTGCTCGCGAGACTCGAAGGGGTGCGGAAGCTGGGAGGCGAGGTAGCGGTGGTTCTGCGAGCGCGAAAGTGTTAGTAAACGACGGGGACAACCAATGGGGAAGGGGGAGCGTCTTGGGTGGTTCATTTTTTACCTTTTTCACCTGCTTCTCGTTGATAATGACCTTGTCCAGCTTGGCGTCCTTGCGGTTCTTCTTCTTGATGCCCTCGACCTTGGTCAGGAAGCGGCCTTGGTGGCGCTTCTTCTCGCGGCTGCTCACGCCGTCGCCGACCCACGAGCCCCAGCCGGGCAGTGTGTTGTCAATGACCTTGTCGTCGTCGGCCTCGGCAACCTCGTCCTTCTCGCGCTCAAAGTCGCCCACGACGTCCTCGCCAGCGAAGGCGCGAGCCACCATTGCCTGGTCGCGAATGGCCAGGGGAAGATGCTGGTCCGTCTCCGACCCGTCCGAGTCCTCGCCGTCCTGGGCTGTGCCGTTTGCCGTCTTGGACTTTGACGCTGACTTGGTCTTGCTGGGTCGAGAGGCGACAATCACGTTGGAGCTGAGATCGAGGTCCTCGATGCGCGCGCTCTGCCCCTTCTTGGACTTGCGGCGAGACTCTCCGCGGGACCATGCTCCTGCTGTCGGGTTGCCGACTGCCTCGGATAGCTCTGGGGCGGCCGCCCTGGACGCGGCAGCTTTTGTGGTAATTGTGACTTCGTCATCTTCATCTTCATCGTTGGACTTGCGCTTCTTGGAGCTTCGCGAGGAAGTCTCCAGTGTAGGCGCAAATGGCTTGCCCTCGGCGGCACCGTATTGACGACGGCCCACTTCCTCCTTTTCCTCGTTCTCAGAAACCTCAGCATCGCTGCCGTCGAGGTCTCGCTTAATCTGTTTAATGATCGCATCGTTGGCCTCCTTCTTTGCTGCTTCGGCCTTTTGCATAAACTTCATTTGCATCAGCTTAGACTGGGGCTCGTCGTCATCCTCTTCCAGCTCCTTGATTCGTCGCCGTAATGAAGCATCGCCATCGTCTGAGCCGCTGTCAGAAGTAGAGTCATCGTCTGATCCACCGGTTCGGCCCTCTTTCCTCCTTCGTAGCTCCTCGTCTTTGCGAGCCATCTCTGAAAGGCCGGCTCGGAAGTCATCATCCCATACTGCTCGCTTTGCCTTTGACCCAATCTTGGCCCATTTGCTATCCTTGTGTCGCTGGCCAACACGCTCGAGGGCTCGTCGGCGATCCTGAGCCTCTCGCTCAGCCTCGGAGTCCAGCTCGCCGTCCTCTTCCATGGCTTCCTTGGCGGCCATCTCATCGCGCTCCCGCTGCTTTCGATGCACTCGGTGGTAGGCTTTGCTTTTGATCTTCTTGATGCGTGCCGCACGCTTAGACTCCCGCGAGTTCAGCTCACGCTCCATGCGCTTTCGAGCGAGAACCTCCTTTCTGGTCAACTCATTGCCCTCTTCGTCAAACACTGCCTCCTTCTTCTTCTCGGGCTTGTCCAATGATAGACCGCTCTGCTGCATGATTGACATGATGGTCGATTCCAGCTCATTGCCTGGCTGCTTAGAGGACAGCGGCTGAATCTCAGTAGTATCGAGACCATAGGTCGCTGAATTTTGCGCCAAGGGGAAGACGAGATGATCCGCCCTACGGTTTTGCTTCACCGTATCGTTCCACCGGTCCAGAGTCTCGTTTGTCTTTTCGTAGGCGGCACTACGATCGATACGGCCTTGTTCCCTCCTGGCAAGAGGGATATCCAACTTCTTGGTTGCGCCAGGCCGGGCCTCCTTTTCTTCTTTGCTCATGAGTTTAAGAGACTTTCGAACATTTTGGTCGGTAATTCCTGAAATACCCAGATCGCTGAGGCTAATTTTGGCTTTTGACGATGGCTTTTCTTCACCTTCCTCCTCCTCACCACCGTAGCCGGAAATTAGACCCTGAAGAGCATCTAACTTCTCAGGGTTTGCTTCATCAGCATCGCTATCATCGTCATCGTCGTCATCGTCATCTTCTTCAGATTCATCAGAGGCATCATCGTCCGACTCTGAAGAGCCAGACTGCTTGTCAGCCTCTTCTTCTGATGACGATTCGTATTGATCCAGGGCGGTTGCTAGGTCGATGGCATCGGCACCAAGTGTTTCTCCTTCGTCGTCTTGCGAATCATCCTCAGAGTCGTCGTCGTCCTTTTATCCAATTAGCATAACCCAAGCATGGTTTGTTGCTGCTGCGCGCACCTTTTGAGTCGGCTTGCTGCCGCGGAATGAGTATCCCTGAAACTTTTCGTTGTCGCTTTCTCCAAAAGCTTCGTCACTCTCAATTTCGGAATCCTGATCGTCGTCTCGCAGACCTCCCAGGCGCCACTCATTGCCTTCGCTGTCGCTGCCGTATTCCGCATCCTCCTCTGCAGATCGGCTAGGTCGCTTGGCCTTCTTTCTCTGGGGCTCTTCATCCTCCTCGTCTTCGTCCTCATCGTCCTCGTCGTCGCGGCCGTGCTTCCTCTCGATTTCGGCGTCAAGCTCTCGGGCTCGAGGTGTGCGCTTCTGCTTTGGGGCAAAGTTTTCCTGGGCGATACCAAAGGCGTTGAGCGCATTCTTCTGGGAGCGTGCCTTTGACTTCTTGTTGGCGGTGCCCTTTGACTTGGGCGCCGTCATCAGCGAGCGCCCGTGAGCTTGCCGTCCGCCCATTTTATTTGTCACGCGTGGGTTGTCGTTGTTGGCAATTATGGATTCTCCCAATTCGTCCCGACACTGCGGCTTTCGGCCTGTGGTGGGCTGGTCTCTTTTTTTCCAATTTTCTGCCGTGCAAAAAATTTGGCGGTGAGAAGTGGGTCCTGGAGGGGAGACCCTTGAGCTTCTGCTCAGGATAGCTCGGTGGACATGTGCCGCCTATCAACGGCGCCTGTTGTCTGACAATTCCAGGGCGGTCCAGTGGTCGTTGCAGGGTCTACCTTAACTGGACCGCCGCACGGGCGGACACCGAGAGCGCGAGCGCCGAGACCCATCGGATGCTGTTTGCTGCCACAATTTGTCGACGATGGTCGTATGACTTCTCTTTCTTCCTCCCCTTCCACGCCATTCATTCATCCTCTCCTTTGCACCATACTGCAAAGTCCTCTCAATCAAAATGGCGTCCTTCGCCCCCGGGTTCCGGAGGTTATTCCTCCAGGCCTCGGTCTCGGCGCCCAAGTTCTTTGTCTGCAACCAATGTCTCCGCCAGGCCCCGCGCACCACCACCACCGGCATGCCCTCGCGCATTCTCAGCGCTGTCCGCTCACGATCTTATGCCGACTCGGCCATTGCTAAGCCCGTTTCTACAATTGCCCAGCAGGCTGCTGCCTCCTCCTCCTCCTCGAAAGTCTCTGAGGCGGCCAAGTCCGCCTGGCCCCAGGTTTCGTCCAAGGGTGTTGGTTACTGGCTCCTCGGAAGTGCTCTCAGCGTCTTTGGTATTGTCGTTTTCGGTGGCCTGACAAGGTTGACCGAGTCTGGGTAGGTCGTCCCGAGCCAATTGGCCTGTTGCGCAACACTACTAACACGGGGGGGGAACTAGATTGAGTATCACGGAATGGCGTCCTGTCACTGGTTCCAAGCCTCCCATGACCGAGGCTGAGTGGGAATCCGAGTTCGAAAAGTATCGCGCCTCGCCCGAGTTCAAGCAGCTCAACCCCCACATGAACCTCGAGGAATTCAAGCAGATCTACTTTATGGAGTGGTTCCACCGTCTCTGGGGACGCTTCATTGGCATGACCTTTGTCCTCCCCACTCTGTACTTCATCGCCCGCCGCAAGGTCACCCCCAAGATGGCTGCCAACCTGCTCGGAATCTCTGCCCTGATCGGCTTCCAGGGCATCATTGGCTGGTGGATGGTCAAGTCAGGCCTCAAGGATGATCTCTTTGCTCCTGGAGCTCACCCCCGTGTCTCTCAGTACCGCCTCACCACTCACCTTGCGACTGCCTTTGTCTGCTACTCCTGGATGCTCGTCTCTGGCCTCGCCGTTCTGCGCACCCACCGCTTCCTCAAGAACCCCGAGGCTGCCATCAAGTCGATCCAGGCCATCAACAGCCCCAACTTGTCCTCGTTCCGCCGCTCCGTCTTTGCCGTCGCCGCCTTGACCTTTGTCACTGCCATGTCTGGTGGCCTGGTTGCCGGCCTTGACGCCGGTCTCATCTACAATGAGTTCCCCAAGATGGGCACTGGCATTTTCCCTCCCAAGAGCGAGCTCTTTGACAAGTTCTACTCGCGCAAGGAGGACGGCTCTGATATCTGGTGGCGCAACATGCTTGAGAACCCCAGCACCGTCCAGATGAACCACCGCATCCTCGCCGTCTCCACCTTCTGCGCCATCGTGTCCCTCTTCGTCTTTGCCCGCACCAGAAAGGTTGCGCCTTTCCTGCCGGCCAGCGCCAAGCGTGGCTCTACCGGCCTGCTTCACATGGTGTCCGTCCAGGTCGCTCTCGGCATCAGCACCCTCATCTACATGGTCCCCATCCACCTTGCCGCCACCCACCAGGCCGGCGCCCTCGGCGTTCTTACCATGGCCCTCATCCTCGCCCACCGACTGCACGTCCCCAAGCCAACCCTGCGCCTCCTGGAGCAGCGCTTGAAGCAGCTCGCCAAATAAAGAAAGAAAAAAGAAAATGGCATGACGGTGGTGTGACCACAAGCACGAGACCTCACCCGACTGTAAAAATAGATCAGTGTATAATACTAGACCAACAGCATGCGGTATGAGAAGTGGAAATGATGGGTTGAAGAAAGAATGGCCCCCGCACTCAGCAGTGCTGGGCACGCATGTACAAGACAAACTCAGCTCTAGACGGCATTTACAAAGCGGCCCTCTAAAAATCAAGAATATCATTTTTTATTTTTTTCTACTTTCTCATGAATCCATCATCACAAAAAAATGAACTCGTGACTAGTTAATACCGTAACCTCATGACCGTTGCCCTAATTTTTATATCCGTTGCTTCTAGGTTTTTCTTTTTGCTTTATATCCTAGCTAATTTACTTGTGAGCTAGATAAAAACCACGGTTAGCTTCTGTCATTGAAAGAGGCGCGAGTCAGCTTTCCAACTTACCAATGCCCTCAGTGGGGACGGGCTCAATGCCAACCTCCTCGGCAGCCAGCTTCTCCTTCTTGGGCTCGTCCTTCATAAAGGGGAAGGCCAGAACCTCACGAATGGTGTAGTTGTCAGTAAGGAACATGACCATGCGGTCAATGCCCATACCCCAACCACCGGTGGGGGGCAGACCGTACTCGAGAGAGGTACAGAAGTTCTCGTCAATGAGCTGGGCCTCGTCGTCACCCTGGTCCTTTTGGCGGGCCTGCTCTTCGAAGCGCAGGCGCTGGTCGAAGGGGTCGTTCAACTCAGTGTAGGCGTTGGCAATCTCCTTCTTGCACACGAAAGCCTCGAATCGTTCGCAGAGACCGGGAATTTCACGGTGGTACTTGGCCAGAGGGCTCATGACCTGGGGGTGACCGGTAATGAAGGAGGGGTTGACGCACTTCTCCTCGATGAACTCGCCGGTCAGCTTGTCAATCATGCGAGCGTTGGTCAAAGGAGGCGAGCATTCAAGATTCATCTTCTTGAGCACACGCTTGAGGAACTCGTTGGTCTCCTGGGTGTGGAGCTGGTCACCGGGGGGGAACTTCTCGCCGGTAGCCTCCTCGAGGGTGGGAATCATCTCGTAACGAGGCCAGGGCTTCTCCCAGTTGACCTCGTAGGTCTCTCCGCTCTGGGTGTGGAAGGTGGTCTTGTATCCACCAGTCAGGTACTTGACGAGACCAGAAACCATGTCCTCAGTGATGTCCATCAAGTCGTTGACATCAGCGTAAGCCTGATAAAACTCAATGGTGGTGAACTCGGGGTTGTGAGTAAGATCAGCACCCTCATTTCGGAATTGACGTCCGATCTCGTACACTCGGTTCAGACCGCCGACGACCAGCATCTTGAGGTACAGCTCGGGGGCGACACGCATGAACATCTGCATGTCGTACTCGTTGTGATGGGTGACAAAAGGCTTGGCGGTGGCACCACCGGCAATCTGGTTCATCATGGGGGTCTCGACTTCGACGAAGTCGCGCTCGTCAAAGTATCGGCGGATCCAGGTGATCATCTTGGATCGGGTAACGAAGACATTGCGGGACTTCTCATTGCAGATCAAATCAAGGTATCGCTTACGGAATCGGCTCTCCAAATCCTTGAAGCCGTAGTGGTCATCGGGAAGAGCGTGAAGACAAGGGGTCAGGAGAACAATCTCGGTGGCAAAGATGGACAGTTCACCCTCCTCGCCCTTCTCAAGCTTGGTCTTGGGGGCAGTTCTATCCAGAGTTAGCACATTTCATTTTTAAGCCTCAATTGGGTACCAAGTCCACCAACCTGCCGGGGTATCCAACAATACCGATAATGTCACCTCGGCGGAGATGCTCGTGCTGGGCATCAAAAGTGGGAGCGCCCTCGCGCACCTCTTGGGCCTGGCACATGACCTGGACCTTGACGCCCTCTGTTCGCACATCGTAAAAGACAAGCTTGGAGCCTGAAGATCGCTTGCCGTGGATTCGGGCACCGAGTTGGACGACCTTGTCCTTGGCGGACTCGCCCGACTTGAGGTGGCCAAACTCCTCGACGAACTTGCGCAGATCGTAGGTGACATTGAACTTGTGGGGGTAGGGGTTCGGGCTCTTGGTCTCGCGGAGCTTGTTGATGTTCCGTGATCGGATCTCAAAGTACTGGTTAGGAGTGAGATCCTTCTCAGCAGCCTCAGCACCACCAGCCTTCTTGGCAGGGGCAGCAGCGGGGCCTCCTCGCTCAGCGGCCTTCTTCTTCTTCTCCTCCTCCTTTTGGCGGGCCTTCTGGCGCTTCTTCAGCTCCGTCTTGGACACTCGCTCGCCAGTCACCTCGTCGAGGTGCAGGTTGGCGACCTGATCGGTCGGGGGTGCAGCCGCGTCAGCCATGATTGCGTTCGTATCGCTCGAAAACGTGGTTGGGGGCGTCAAAACGAGGAAAACGAGACTACCAAAATCCTCTTTTAGAGAAAAGAGTGTGTTTTAGTCTGTGGTGGACAAGGGCACTGAGGGGCAGAAAATATTGGTTTGGCGCCACAATCGCGGGGTAAATTTTGAGTCACAGCTTTTGATACGTGACTCAGCCCCTCCAAAATAAAAATTGTAGCCTGCATCGGACAAAGTCAGTCATCTGTATTGGTGAAATGGGCAATGCAAGCTCAAGTCAATCTATGTCCAAAATAGTGTTTTCATATTAACACATCAAGAGCAAGCTAAACAACGCTCCCTGAATCTTTTGATCATTACAATATCTTTCTTTGTGCAAATCTCCCCAAACCTGTAAACCTCTTGAAACGCCTGACAGCGTCAGTCTGTCTTGTAATAACACACAACACTCTTATTCCATGTACATATCTCCCCGTACTCCCTGCATGGCCATTCCCATGTCTGCCCCGTGCATCCCACCATTTTGCATAGCCATGTTCATATTAGGCATCGACCGGCTGCTCATTGTCATGGCTGCTCTTCCCACGGGGCTTCCAGTACCGTTCGGCATCATGAATCGAGGATCCGGGGTTTGACGCTGTTGGATAGGTCCCCGAGTTCGGGGAACTTCGAGGGTAGCCTGCTGTTGCATCGGTGGCTGAGCCTTGACCGGGGACGTGTTCATTATCGCAAAGCTGTCATCATCCTCCATTTCAGCATCAGCATCCTGGTCACTCATCTCCTCAATTGAGGGAGGGGCAGTGGTTGTTGCCGAACCAGAAGACTGCTCGGTCATGCCTTCATTCGGGCTTGCAGTCGAGAGTCGCTTGAGGCTTTGAGGCTGAATCTGAACCTGAGCTTGGGCCTGAGCTTGGGCTTGGGCCTGGGCTTGAGCCTGGGCTTGAGCCTGGGCCTGGGCCTGCTGTTGAGACTGCTGCTGTTGCTGCACTGCCTGGGGCTGAGGTTGGGGCTGCTGTTGTACTTGGGCTTGGACCTGTGCCGGTTGCGGCGTTGGCACACGTACGGGTGTTTGAACTTGGGACACGGGTTGGCTATTTCCGTTTACGATGGGCCCTGCCGACTGGTCAAGCGACCGCTGTGCACTCATGCCGGTCGAGTTGGCACGGGTAGCTGTGATAACGCCCTTCCACCGCTCAATTGACTTGGAGACAATTGCACTTAGGTCAATCTGGGTGTCCTCTAGTCCAAAGCCTATCCCCTTTCCACCACACATAGCTCCTTGCTCAAGCAAAGCAGTGAGCATATCTCGATCCATTGACACGTTCATTGGCTGGGCCATCTTAAATTCCCGGGGCTGTTGTAATCGGTTGAGCTGTTCGATTTGTGCCTTTAGATTCGAGTTTTCCTGTTTCAACTTGTGCTGCTCCTGCTTCATCTTTTCAGTTTCTTTGTGCTTTCGACCCACGCTTCGAGCCAATTCCAAGACCCAAAGCTCCTGGCGCCGCTGGGCGGGCAGGGACTCCCAGACAGTGTACGCCGACTGGAGATGTTCGCTCACTTGAGCTTCAAGATTTTCAGCCATCTGTTCGGCATTCCGAAGTGATTCACGAGCATCTCGGAAAGGTCCACTACCTGGCAGGAATGTTGACTCTTCCGCAGCAGCCGTGGTCGCCGAAGCGCATGTCAGCTTCCATGTTTGGAACTCATTCTGAAAGTAGGATCGGAGGGCATCAAACTCTCGCTGGCCTGGGGACTGAACAGACCAAGAGGTTGAGGTAGGATGCTGTGTGGAAGAGAAAAGAGTTGGAGGTGGCTGAAGGCACTGAAGAGTTAAGGCAGGAAAGTCGAGAGACAAAGGATCGAAATCGAAGGGCATTGAGTTGGTGTCCAGCTGGAGTCTAAAATTGGGTTAGCATCATCCGAGACATGGACTTGGAAAAAGAATTGAAGGCACATACCTAGCGGCTCTCCAAGAACTGAGCAACTCTCGAAGAGCTAGCTCAGCAGCCCGGGCAGTGTCCATGGCATCAGACAATTTCTGCTTGACATCGAATTGAACCTTTTGGATGGCTTGTTTGCTAACGGCACGTTGCATACTGGGGCGTTTCATAGGCTCCGGTGTGGCGTCTCCATCCCAACTATTTTTCTTGGGGATGTCATTCATTACTCCATTCACTTCCCAGCCCGTCTGAAGGGAGTTTTTGAAGTTGGAATCGCCAGAAAACTGGCCGTCTCTCACAAGCGAAGGGGACTTATGCCCATCGGCATCAGCGGCAAGAAACTCCTTCTTTCCTGGGGGCTTCGGGGTGCCTGCAGGGGTGGAGGTCTCCCGCCTGCCACCAAGAGAACCTCGAGGCTGGCGTCGAGTAATGCCGCCTCGAAGCTTCTTGATAGCTTCAACGTCGTGGATGCCATCCGGAGGCTTGGGGTTCTTTTCCTTGATGTACAAATCGAGATGTCGGCCGAGCGAGGACGAGGTGAAGGCCTGCCCGCAGTAGGGACAATTCTTGTCCTTGGGCGCGCTGGCCTTGGGTGTGGTTGAATCGGTGGATTGGGGAGTGGCGTCGGCCATTATGAAGGAGATTTTCGAGGTCGAGGACGTATTAGGGGGGGAACGAGTGTTGTTGAGCTTGTGAGAAGGAAGAAAAGAAGCTGGTGGTTTTGCTGCAGCGGCAAGCTTAGGGCTCCTGTCGGAGAGCAGGAGGTCCGTCAATCATAGGGAGCGAGCAACGAAAAACAGGTAACGAGTGTATTGAGGTCTAAACCTCCGGATGTAAAGGCGAAGAAGGCAAAGGGAGCCGCCAGACAAAGGGGGGACTAAAGAGCATAAGATGAAGAAGAGAGGAACAAAAAAAATGACATGGGACTTGATATCCGGCCGGGGTCAGTAGAAATGGATAGTAAGGGGAAGCCGTGCAGTATCGCTGGGTCTAATTATTTTTTTAATACAGCCTCCGTTCAGGGGCGGATCCCAAAAGACGCCCCCCAGCACCCCCCCAGCAGCCCCAGTGGCATTCAAGGACCCCCAGATTGGCGCCGCTAGCACCGGCGGATCCCTGAAGTCTAGTGGCCTTCCCGTTGGACTCGGTCCCTTCCATCCCATTGAATCCCGCCCCTCCCCTGGGTTGTGACCTTCTTGTCGCTCGCTTAGCGCTGATCGACCGCTCTAAGAGGCCGTCCTAGCGCCCTCTTGGCCTGGCGATGGTTCTATTCTTGTTGAGTTCGGCAGCGAACCTTCTAGGGGCACAGTTGCAAACTGATGGGTTGTCTGTCACTGCACAGCGTCTTCATGTCGACATACTGGCTCCCCACCAAAAGTTCCCAGCTCCCTGCACTGGGGAATGTGTGCAGCGTCGGCAGGGTTGGCCTTTGCACGAGGGCCGGCATTTTACTCCATACATCTCTCCGCCACGCCAGCCGCCTACCTAAGCCAGGGACAGACGGCGGAAGCGGGTAGGCGCATGTACTGTACGTATCCGAGACTCTGTCAGGAGAAAGAGGCGTCTGGAACGGGACGAGACATGAAAACAGGGAAAAGGAGATTGTTGGTGGCTACCTGAGCGGACGCCCCAAAGCGTGCAAGATTGATGTTTGCTGGGTCGTAATCCCAGGGTTGAACAAGGCCAACACAGCGCACTCGGTCGCAAAACAAAAACAGTGCCAGCAAACCACGTCGACGTTGTCATCATCATCAATGCCGTCCCGGTCGCGTTCGGCCACGGGATTGGCTCGCGGCTGCAGGACCATCGGTTAGGTCTGCGTCTCGCATGCAGTATCTGGACATTACTTCACCGTCGTTGCTTGCCATTTTAATTCAACCCGCTGCATGGCGCCCAGTCCGGTCTCCTATTCATCTGCTGTCACCTGTCTCCGCCTGCTTTGCCAGATCAGAGATCGACCGCAACCCACAGACTCTGCCCGGGGACTGTTGGCCCCCCCACAGGCTCAGCAGGTGACAGCATTGCCCATTCACGCACGGAGAATCAAAAGCTTCTGGTCAGCCGCGGGCGGGAGGGAACATGACCGCCACGGCCCCTGTAGGGCCAGCAATCACAGGACGCTGGCATCGGCAGTCTTGCGGCGCTAAACTCTCAGGATTGGCCATTGCCAAGCATGGGTGGCACCGACCACGGGGTCGTTCAAGAGCCAACCTGCAAGATCCTGGTCCGAGACACGGTGAGCTTGCATACCCCTTTATCACTGCAGAACAGTTGCCGTATTTCATAATTACCCTCTGCAGGTATGAAATCCCGCAATTGTGAGAGCTCAGCATCTTTGCCCTGGCACATTCGAGAGAAAAGGGACCTTGTTCAAGAGGAATATTGTGTTCCTATGATTGGCCGGTAGTCGATAACTTTGGGGTTGAATAGCTCCCCCCTGCGAAGCAACGTGGGTCCAGCCTACTATAACAAACTGGCCAAAAATCGGCGTCCGCCCCTTCCCTCTCTACCCCTGAAGAAGGCCGCCAGAGGCGCCAATTAGCAAACATTGAGAAAACGCGGATACGGCAGCTAGCCCGAGGGAGGCAAGGCATCACAGAGGTCATCCGAATCTAGCCTTTCAATGTCCAAGGTTTTGCGCTACTCCCCGTGGCTGCCACTGAGTGACACCTCGTCAATTTGGGGAAAATGATGTTGCATAATCCTGCCCAACAAGATCCATCCTACTTTTAGTGAATCTATATCGCGATCAGTATAATTGCTTGTCGTGTGCCGAGTAAATAGCTTGCCGTCCCATTCCCCAGGTTTCTTTCTCCTACAGAGAGGGGACAAAAGGAAAGCCCTGAGTTCCAGTCCAGTCGCACTACCTCGGCCTCATTTATTCCACCCCTGCCGCTTAGTCCCAGGTTTGCTTCTGCTCTTTGACCTTGAGTTACCATCTGAACGTGTGATCCTCAGGAAATTATCAAGGGTGTATATTCTGATTTATGAGAAAAAAAATTACAGCAATAATTGCTTTCCCTGTTAGATAAACTACAAAGCGGTCGTGTCCAAACGCTTGTGCTGGGTTTGAGAAACGCTGGGCGAATCTCGATTACACTGCTTGGAGGAGGCTCTTTTTGATCACGTGATGTAGATTTGCGCCACTATGGCTTAGCCACACAGCCTCATTTTGGAGGCGCAACCTTGGGAGGTGCTCTCGAGCGCTTCGCGTGCACGCCATTGTTTTGAGAAGGAGTTTTCGCTTGGCAGCTCATTCTCCAGCTAAATCCCAACAAGGCTCCATCCACACGAGAAAACGGCATCGCTCCGATAGCAAGGAGATACCAGAGTTCAAAATGCCTCCAGGTAAGACCCATTCCTTCTTTCCTATCGCGCCGTGGCGCCCTCGGCGCATGCACAACTCAGCTTCGACCTCTTCGCGATCGCGCGCCAACACCCACTTTCGGTTTCCACCTATGTCGCATGCTGTTTAGAACGAAAGCTAAACATCTCGCAGCTTTGAGCGACGACGAACAGTCAGATCAAAGCGATTACGCATCTCCTGCACCCACGACGCGCAAGGCAGCGGCCAAGTCTCCATCGGCTAAGTCTCCATCTACCGACGACACAAACGGGGACGAAGACATCCTCAATGGAAATTCTGCAGACGACGGCAGTGAAGGCGAAGAGGGCGATGACCTTGAAGAGGATATGTACGGTATTCCTATGTTGCACACGAGCACGCAATACTGATATCTGCCAGATTCATCGTGGAGAAAATCAACAAGCACATCATTGACGAAGACGTACGTGGACTTCGACCAACCCAGCTAATTTCCATTCTGAATAACATCGGCAGGGTACTCTCAAATTCCAAGTGAAGTGGGAGGGCTACGAGAGCAAGAAAGACTTAACATGGGAGCCGGAAGAAAATCTTTTGTATGCGCCAAGCACCGCGTCTCTGGCAATGCCAATACTAACCGGCACTTCTATAGGGAATCTGCCACGGAGGTCCTCGATGAATATTTCGCAAGGAAAGGCGGCCGGGACGCCATTTTTGAGGAGACGGAGAAGGCAGCCAAGGGCAAGAAGCGCCGCCGAGCAACCAACGGCACTCCAACTGCTGCGGCTGCCAACACAACAAAGCGGTCACGAAAAAACGGACAACACCCAGCCGAAACCACTCCACCTGAGACGGCCAAAAAATGGAGCCCCCCTGCAGGCTCGTGGGAAGACGAAATCGACACAATTGATGCATGTGAAGACGAAGGTACCGGCAAGCTCATCGTGTATCTGATTTGGAGGAATGGCCATAAGACCAAGCACGACACGAGTACTATTTACAAAAAGTGCCCACAAAAGGTTTGTCTCGTATTGTTAAACGTGTTACCGTCCACTAACATGTGCCAGATGCTTCAATTCTACGAGCGTCATGTCAAAATTATCAAGGATGAGAACAAGACGCTCACAGATCAGGCCTAAGGGTAGGGTCTGGTGGGTATGTTTTAGCTATTTTATCGACCGGTTATGAAGGAAGGGTTCGTTCGGACTGATTATTTCATTTCCATACTTGGAGTGTTAATGCGAATATGTGCACAGCTGTGGGGATTTTGATACTGGAAGCAGCGCATGCGTTAAGCGACAGCGTACAATGTGCGAGCAATGGAACATGGCTACCATGAGAAATGAGTCATGGGTTCCTACAGACAGGTGGAGGGACGTTAATGATTACATCGATATCTGAGCAACAAAAAAAACAAGTGCAAAGCATTCGCGCCCTGTGTGTTGGCAGGTAGGTAGAGCCGACGCTTGTGAATACGCTCTAGCTGCATTGAGATGCAGAATAGTCGAATAGTTGGATTGGACCGAGCCCGAAGCATTCAGGAGGTGAAATGCCACATCAGTCGATGTGCCGGGGCTGCTACCCACAGTCATCAGCGTCCGAGACAGGGCGAGACGAACAGGACTCAAAGTGTTCGCAGATGACGCGGGAGCTTGGTCCAACGGCAGATGGCGTGGTGACGTTTTCGCGAGGCTGGGAAAAAAGCTCGAGCTGGGCGCGACGCGTCGGGAAGACTCAGGACCTTGCATGCGGGCCCACAGTGGACCCCTGAGCATCGGTTTTCCAGCGGCTGGGCGCCGGGGTGGGCGGTGTTTCCGGAGCTTTGGCGGGGTCCAGTGGCCTGGGGCCGGGGGGCACAACGCGTGGGCACCCAAAGCTCGTCGTCCCAGCCTTGCCAATTTTCGCCCAAGAAAAGAGGTGGCGGGGCAGCCTCTTATATCTGAGAGATGTCGCGGGAGCTGCCCAGGCACTGCGTTCCTGTCCTGCTTCAATTCCCCGTATCCTGTGCTCTCCCCAACACTCTGGAAATACTCTTGTGCATCTCCAATTTATTTGAACTTTCCAATTGCAGCCCCAACACAGCTACTGGCTTCCACCGCTCCATCGCCCAATCACACACCATCACCACTGCAGCTACTACGCCAAGCCACCTTCGTTGGTCGGTCAACTATCGCAAGGTCACCCCCCGCCAGTCAGCAGCATTTTATCTCTAGAGCCTGCCTCGAGCGCTCCCGTTTTCTCTCGGTACGTTACTCTCTACACTCGACCTTCACCGTAAGATTCGCGTCGCATTTTCATACTGACTGCAATCCCAGATTCTCTACAACCAAGCTCCCGCAGTGCTCAAGCAACGCACCCCCGTCTCACAAGCTATCGCAAGCCTGTGAAACTAGCTCACCAGCAATCGCACCTATTTCCGATCACCAAATACCCCCACCGCCACCGCCACCATGAAGAAGAACGACGTTATCGCCGTCATCATCATCATCCTCTTCATCCTCCTTGCTGCCGTCTCCTTCGGTATCTGGAAACTCGTCACCGTCGCCAAGAAGTCCATGAGCGCGAGCTCAGGGTCCAGCTCCAGCGGCACAGACTCTCAGATTGTCGACGCCTAAACTGGGTGCTGCCTCTCTGCTCTCGCTCTTCTCTCTTGGTTTGATTCGACGTACAAACATTAGTTTGCATCTGTTTTTTCTGGGTTTTCCTCGGGCGCAGCGTCTTGGATTGTATATTTGATTTGCCTCTGCGCCACACGAAAAATGATATGGCTAGACGATGGATGGTGATGCACGCTGATGGTGGTTAATTTGTTGTCAATGCAGCATCTTATGTGATGGGATCTCATGGCATGATGGCCTCAAGATGGTCGATATTTTTGGATGGTTGATTCTTGTTTTTTTGATGGCATACGATGGGGTACATGGCGTTTTCACGGGACACACAGCATTACGGTTATTTATGGGATATGGATCAACGACACAGCGGTATGCGTCAAAGAAAGATGGACAGAATAAATTTGGGAATCTGAACGATATATCTGAGTTGCCTAGTAGAGTAGCTCGCTTGCGGCTTCTTTGCTGTGTTACACAGTATATAAATGGGCACAATGCAGAATGTACAAATTCAACTCAAACTCAAATTCGTTCGTAAACTAAAGAATGTCCTTTGCCAACATGTGAAATGCGTTCGGTATCACCACGCCCAAAAAGCGGTGGATCATGATTCTTCTGTGTTGTGTCCGTATGCCTCAAATGGCGACTAAAATGAAGTTAATCTATAAATCTGTCTCAGCATCCAGACTGCAATCTGCCATCATATTGTTGCTTTTTGGTGCGTGTATCTTACTGCGTTTTCCATGTTCAGGTTTGTTATCTTTAGTTGATCCACGAGTCGGTTGGTTGCCAGCGGTATTGATCGTATTCGATGCTCGGCGGTTACCCTGGATGGGGTTGTTGGAGCCAGTGGCTTTGGTGCTAGCCCAGAACATGTCCCCAAAATCCCCTGAATAACAATTAGGTGTCGATGAAATAAGCGGACGTGGAATTTGATGGATTTACCGTTGGCATTGATCAAGTCAATGTACTTAATGTCGCCTTTGTTTTCTATAGATGCTGGCATTTTCGGAATTGGCGGTGGTACGATCTTGCCTGTAATGGTAGATGGCAAAGACACAACCTCACGATCATACAAGATATTTATACAGCGGGATGTTTAGAATTTCCACCCATCTTAGGCTATATAATAATATTTAATGGCCTCAAGCATGGCCCAAATCGTAAATTTCGGCATTGAAACCCATCTCACCATCTACAGTTAATGGCCTCAGATCCGTCCACTTACTCAGTGCCGGCATCGGCATTTGCACATATTGATGGCCTCAACTGGATCTGTACCTCACTTCTGGTCGTATGATTTTGTCTGAGACTTCCTGTAAGTGCTGCATTGGACTCAACCTTTGGTAGCTGTTCAGACCACCACTGAGAACCCCTCACCCAATGATCATTATGGTCTCACAACAGCAGAGCCCACCTGGGCTGAACTGTAACACACCAAAATTGCAACTGATGCTGAGCGAAGGCCTCGCGCTAAAATTGAATTGCTCTGGTGGATGGGCGAAGTGCAATCCATTCAGCAAGTGCATCGTCGCGAACAAGGCCCTCGGCGTTTATCGTATCGTGATACGTCCCAGTTGGGGATTGCAGGCTTCTGTTACTCGTGTCACGGGCTGAGCCCACCGTATCATTCACTGGAGGTGAGAATAACGGTAATCAGCACTGGCGGCTTTCTTCACTGTCATCTTCGCGAGGGCCTCCGCTGTCACCGCCGTGTTCGATCATCTCCCCGAACACACAAAATGGTCTCAACGAGGCGTACTGAAATCAAACTGCAGCTGACTATGACGCAACCAGCCACGTCAGGCTTTGGGCTGACTGGCAAGTTCCCCGCCGACGCAGGTACAAGACTCATGAAGGTGAGATACAGCCATAGCCTAATAATTCCTGGGTGGGTTGAGGTACAGAATGGCCTCACCAAATGTACACAAAAAATGGTCTCAATCCTGATGAAACAGACTAGGCTCCCTGTCGAAATATTTAAAGGCGCCGCCTGTCCACTAGAGTTGAAAAAAAAAAAAAAAGCATCAACCTCTTCATCACCAACCAGGGAGTTCTCTTGGAAACACTTCCGTAACTTGTTGCGGGTAGTTTTTTCTTCTTCGGACTTGCGAGGGTCCTGCCCTCGCGGTCCCCATTCAACAGAATCATCATGATCATCAATTAACTTTCGAACAAAACAGTCCTGGGTGGTCTCTTGAGGGAGACTATTTCTGTAACAGCCGTCCTTTTCCCCATCCAAACCTCGAGTATTTTTGCGATGTCAATCTCGGAGACTCAATCTTGCCTGGCACACCGGGACAACTCGAGGACAACAGTGCAGTTGATGATCCCAGTAACGTCTGCGGAGATGACGCGGATATGGTCCTCGGGGAGTTTATTGAGCGGGTTTTTCGTCAAACAGTAGAGATGTCATCAATTCCTGCTTTATCCTTGATCTCTGAACCGGTCGCGACATTTCGTATACCTTCTACCGACCCATCGTCTTCCTCTTCTGCAGCCGAATACGACGAGGGGGCAGCCAGTTTAGTAGTAAATGAAACTGCACTACGAGCTGACGATGTGTCACCGTCCCGCACTCAGGACTCGATACCACCGCCTCACTCCTCCAGCAGCACGCGCCAGCTGACTCAAAAGGCGAGTTTAAGAGGGCGATATGCTTGTGTATTTAAAGAATGCGATGCAAAATTCACATCTGAGAAGGACCGTCGCAAGCACCATGTCTCGCAGAAACATCGGCCAGACCTATATGGGATAAGCATCAACGCACCGCCTGACACGCATCAGTGCAGCTGTGGACTAATGGACCCTCGAGTTGACAACCATAAACGACATGTGAGAGTATGCAAGAAAACCGCAATAATACCTTTCAAATGCGTCAATGGGCATTATAATATCTCCAAAGAAGACCATTTGAATCACCTCGGGGACTTGAAAAATGGATGTGGAAAAAGACGTGGCCGTCCATTGCGAGTGTAGCTACTGAGTAATTGTTTCTTTTATTGGCGTTTTACGGCTTTTCCTTTTTGTTCAATTTCAATATCTTTTGGTTCGACTTCTATTTTCTTTTTCGTCTGATCTTTATTTTCTTTTTTATTGGGTCTTAGGGTTTGTTTTTTTGTTCTTAAGAGTTCGGGCTACACTCGCACCAGTTGCAGAAAACGAAGGACGTTTGACACGAAATGTGATGATCAGAGAGGGGGTGTTGGTAGGCCAGAATTTTGGTCTAAGGGGCGGGCAAGCTATAAAATATGACTGTCACTACGTCTTCATCTTCGTAAGGCCACAGCAGGTTATAGAACATAACCGTTGTAAAAAAGACCTTATAGATAGAATACATATGTTGTTGTGTCAAATAATGCGAAATGACCTGTATCACCATTATATCATTATTTCCTGACCCTTCTAGTAACAGTGGAAGAGGCAGGATTGGCATTTTCGCGCAGTGGGCAGAGACCCGAGCAAATCCCTTACAATCACATACCAATCAAGCATAAAATCAAGTTTTGTCGTTAAATCAATCGAAAGTTCTAAAACATTATGATGATGATAAATGGACAGTCGCAAGTGTCATGTTTCACACACACTCCTCTCTTGTTTCTTGATACTTTGAGCCCAGGCGTTTTGTCACGGACCAGGAGAATTGCTCAATCACAAAAATAAAATGAAATACGAAGCAAGCCTCACAGTGATTTTTCGCATTCAACACATTTTCCAATCTCTTCTTCACCAAGTTTCCGGTTGGCGATTGTGTATATAGTGCTTCTCAGCTGCCTGTAGACCAAGACTTTGTTGGCGCAACATCCTTCGATATTGCACGACGAGACACATTCGCTGATCGCCTTTGAAACGCGCGCCTTTACGAAATCTAATCCATCAACACAGCTTCAAAATGGGTTCCAGAGAGGTTTCCAGAGCTGGATCCAGCAGCAGGCAGGAAAAGTCTCCCTTTCACGAGTATCCCTATGGCGTCATGTTCCCTCCAAAGTTTATGCGCAAGCAGCCCAACAACACTATTCTGGACAAGTCAAGCCCCGAGTACCGGGAGCGGTGCAGCAAGGTTCTGGCAACGCTGGAGAAGGACCTTGCCAGGTTCCACCGGGCACACGAGGGCCTGAAGAGGGAGTACGTCGACATCTCGGGCAAGATTGACCAGCTGCAGTGGAACCTGCGCTACCTCTACACGCCTGGCGAAGAGCTGGTGCTCGACCCGGCCGCGCCCGTGCAGATCTGGGAAGGGTACGGGCTCCTCATGAAGCAGGTGCACAAGCTGTCGGCCGAGCGAGCCATCTGCGAAGACCAGATCCGGGTTTGCCGCGTCACCATTGAGCACTACAACAAGCTGCTCTCGGCGGGCATTCGCGACGTCATGCGCTCCAACAACGAGCCCGCCTTCTCACGGGTCCAGAACTCGTGGATGGCGGCCGAGATGGACGATCTCGAAAGGAAGTATTACAACGATGCCAATCCCGAGCTAGCTTGGGATCAGGGAATGTCGAATCTGGTTGAGAAGCTTTCTGTTTCGTCGTGACGTAGATCTAGTTCATGTCCCTGGGTGTTTCTTGGTAAAGACCCGAATACTTCCGAACTAACGGTTCTAGTGAGTGATGAATACAAAGAATAGACAGTATTCGCCTAAGTAAGAAGCCGGTAGATTCTATTCATAAAAATGTGCTTCTTCCAGTGACACTTGCCAGGACACCAAATCGCTTATTATGTAGGGTGGATCATGAATGTGTCATTCAATCAGTATGTATTAAGTTATTGATAAAAACATAAAACCAAAGTTTCATTTTATAATTCTACCGGTAAAACACACACAACTTACTAACAGTGTAACAGACAAGGATGAATTGCCAATCCAAGCATTGCTGTCTCGAATTTGGCGGCTTACCCTGTACACAGCCTGAATCGGGATAGCCAACATTGCCAACGTGAATTGTCTCAAGACTTGTGAATCTTGCATTACTCTAAACAATAGCCTAATTGTATTTCTATTATTAGGGATTATCAGCTGTATGATTGCCGTTTAGGTTTCCTTCACATATTGGTGAGATCGGCCGCGCTGCAACGCGAAATGTCACGCAGAAGCCCCAGTTTCAAATGTCAAACGAGTGAATCATTGCTACCTGGTCTGTCTATATCATTTCTCAAATGAAGCCAATCTAATCATTGTATTCGAAAAGCAAAATCATTGCAAGGGGAGGGTGGCCTTTCTCCTGATCTTCTGTTACACTGTTCTTTGAGCACATGAAGGTTCTTCGTGTGCTAATTGGAACCGACATTTTGTCATTTTATATCCCGTGCCTGGTAAAAAAACAAGACCAAAAAATCTCGCACGCTCTAGGACTAAAATTCTGTTAAAAAGTGCTTTTCACAGCCCTTTAAGCCCAGACGACCCTTCGGCGGGGGATAAAGGGCAATTTCGCAGGCGTGGCATCCCGGGCCTGAGGAACGTTGGTCTGCAAATTTGTCAGTCAGAGGAGCGCGCGAGTGCAAAAAATCTGCCACGTACCTCATTGACGGGGACAAAGATGGGCCTGGGGGCATTGGGCGGGAGGGTATCTGCCTGGCGCTTCATCTGGCCGGTTCGGACGTCGAGGGGAACAATGGCAACATCTGAATTCAACAGTTAGTCGCCGTGGCTTTGTACTCAAGCTGCCGCGGGGAGTGCTCACCATTGCGAGGTAGAGCCAAGGTTGCAGAGGAAAGGTAGACGAGCACGAGGCCGAAAACTGCGGTGGTCTTCATTGTGGCGAAGAGGGTGAGCGAGTGCGCGAGCGTATGTGCTGGAGTCGCAAGAGAAACAAAAAAGTCTCGTTGATCTCAACGGGATTGCGAGTATAGCTGATGGTAAACGGAAGTCTGGTTGAGTTCTGAGACGATAAACGACCAAGCTTAGAGAGAGCGAAGGCAGACAAGTGACTGGTGAATGGTTGAACTCTCTTTTGCTCTTCTTGATCGGGAGCATTTATATATATTGCATCTATACACGCGCAACTTGCTGCCACCCCCCCTGATGCGACGGCGAGCGCCGAGTTACGTGGCCGCATCCCTGGAGAATGCGACTTTGCGAGCTCCAGAATCAGCCCTCGTAGTTGTAGACGAGCCCGCGGCCCCCTTCTCTTGGCGAAACAGGACGCTGCAGCCATCGTCGCACACGTCCCTGCCTGCCTCTGGCCGTCGTTTTCTGATCCGCGCGTTCCCGCACTCGCTCGCTGCATGAATCGCCTGACGGCGAGTCACAGAGGCCACCGGGTTGCGGGCTACCCGAAAGCCTTGTCCCCGGATGCTGTATACAGCCTGCGCTCGAATCATCTCATGGCCAGGTTCCTTCTGCGCCTTGTTGGTCTTCACGTCGCCGGCCTAGTTTCGCCGGCATGCGAAAGAAAGAAAAAAGCAAGTGGCGGAATCTCGGCGGTAAGGAAGAGAGACGGATAACCAAGAGGAACAGTATTTCATTGGGTGTTTGCTAACTTGTTCTTTCTTCTTAAACGGTCCGTGTATGCGCTTGTGAGAGCCAAGGCGATTGACATATGATTGTCGGGGCGCCGCCTCTTTAGCTTTGTGAAGGATGATGCCAGCTGGTTCGCAGCTTGATGGAAAAGCTAGAAAAGAAAAACAATAATAATAGTAATAACTTTATTTCAAGCCCATTATTTTACCAAAGAAAGAAAGCTGACGGGCATTCTCGCAAATGCCCTCGCGAAGCCCTCGCGATGGCGAGATGGAGGGCTGAGCCGGCTCGCAACGAATTAAGCTCCGCGATGCATCCCTGCCGATCTATCTGTTCCCACCACCATCTTACCCACGGCGTTTCAGCCCGGCAGCTTAACCAGACGGCCTCACCTCCAATCAAGCGGCGCGACGTACGATCCGCCTCTCTCCCCAAACCGGCAGCCTCTCCCGGGGACCCAACCAGCGCGCGGCGTGCCCGAGCTCGCCAAGATGTGCAGCGCATCGAAACCGCCAGAGTCGGGGAGCCTTGCAGCGTGTGCGTTGCCGATCAATCGTGCTATTTTCGCCTTATTTTTCTTTCCTTTTACCTTTCCTTTTCCTTGTACGTACTGTTTGATTGGCGTGAGGAGTATTTTCTAGCTTCAAGGGCTCGTTTCATCTTACGAGGAAGAAGTGACGGGACTGCGGTGATGATGCGTTGACGACTCCATAATACCAATTATGAAGAAGGAGGTACGATGTTTACACAAAAGGTGAATTTAGAGTACGAGTCGATAAAAGCATGTCATGCAGCTATTTTGCTCTTATTGTTTATTCATTTTTTGTTCTGTTTAGGGATCAATCTTGGCGGCGTTGTTGAGTTTGTCACTTGTTGTCTGCATTGTCGTCAGAATACGCGGTCCGCATTGCAAGCATGCATTTTTGGATGCCCTTGTCACAAGTAACCCGGAAACCAGACGTCATGTGGAAATAACCACGCCACGCTATGTTTGCATTTGAGCTTCTTCGATGCTCTATCCAATGTCTATCAATGCCACACATATCCCTATTTTCTTTGCCCATCTAGCCGACCGAGGTATCATGATTGCTTGCTTGCTTGCTCTAGTTGCGCATATCAAGCCCAACTCCAGATTGTATAATGCGTAAATGGCTAACAACCTTTTTATCGTTGTTGTTACCAACTCATAACTCCGCGACCCCTGTCAAAGCCTCCTCTCAATTGGCTCTCGGGCTTGACAACCTTTCCGCGCAGCACAGTGTACTTGATGAGGTTTTCACAGTCTTCGGGTTTCACGCGTGCAAGCCATATGCACTGAGCCGCACCAACAATTTCGTTTTCATCCTTCTTCTTTTCTGCCTCGTCTCCGTTGGACTCTGGCTTTTCGCCATTAGTAGCACCGTTGGTGCCGTTGGTGCCGTTGGAAGTCTTTTCCTCTCCATTAGTCTGCTCCTGGCTGTTGGTGGACGGCTCATCCTGTCCAAACGCATTGGGTCGTCGGTACACCATGACGTTTGCCGAGTACTTGTGTCCGCCGACGTGGTTGATAAAGTAAATGCCAACACCGCCAGGCCGCTCATCGTCCATGTCTCGGAACAGACCCAATGGTCGCAGGTGTCGCTCAAACTCCTTGCGCAGTAGTGGCGCACTCTGACCGCAGCGAGCATCTCGAGTCTTGTGGCTGCACATGAGGATGACGGCGTTGTGGGGGCAGTCGGCCGTCAACAGAGCGGGCACATTGTCGGGATCCGGAGACGGCAGCGACTTTGGGATGGAGAAGGGCGTTAGGGGATCGGTGCTGGTCGGGGCCTTGGAGACGATTTCGCTGACGAGCTGTTCGGCATTGCGAGGGTGGACGTTGTGGACCAGTGTGAAGGCGGGGAGGAGGAGGACGGTGGTGGGCTCGGAGTAGTCGCAGGTGCCGCTGGGAGTGGGCATGTTGGAGGCGGAAAGCTTCAAGTTCTGCGGAAATCTTGTTAGCCAACTCTTCACGTCAAAGGTGTTTTGGGGGAGTGACTTACTCCGTTGGTGGGCTTGGAAGCTTTGTCAACAGCCTCCATGACACTGCCCTTTTCGTCGGCCACATCCCTCACCCAATCCGCCTTGTTGGTGCCTACGATCAGGTGGGTGCTCCAAGCCTTGATCTCGCCGTACAGGACATCGTCGTATTCGATTTTGAAGTTGCGCGGGTAGCGCACCGTGCAGCCTTCGCAGTCGTGCAGGCAGTCGTCGCCGTCGACAGCGGGGTCCGTCTTGGGGAACAGTTCAGTTACGGGGGGCGGCGCGGGGCCCTTGGAGCCGCCGCCGAGCAGCGACGTGGCGAGCGATTTCAGTGTAAAGGCCATTTTTTGCTTCACCGGCATGCGCTGGAGCGAACTCGGAGGTTGCGAGGTAAAAGCCACCATCGTGGGCTCGGCAGTGCCCTGTGGGGAGGGGCGATTATATAAAGTTCTGGGGAGGGCACCGCCAAAAACTTGGCAGATCGGGGTTCCGAAAGGGCTCCGAGAGCTATCCACCTGGAACTCTGCCAAACGGGCCGGGGTCCGGAAACCAAAAAAAATCGGTTCGGCTGGTGGGATCTCTCGTGCAGAGTGCTGTGCGCCGAGTAGCGCGCTCGCAATCAATCAATACGGCAATGTGCGGCGGTATCCGGAAAGTGGGGGATACTGATTGGCTCGATGGTCGAGATGAAGCAAGCCAGGAATGCAGGGAAGAAGAAAAAAAGCAACAATGGCTGATTGATAATGCAGGAGTGACAGAGCCACGCGGACGGCGAGACGAGGTACGGATAGCTGGACGCAGTTTATTTACACGAATGCCCAGGGCCTTGGGCGCGCGCGCGGCGAGCCCGTAATAAATACCAAAGGATTCTCCGTCGCTAACAATAAGCCGAGAAACTCTGGATATGCCCGCCTGCCTCTCTCGCTGTTTTTGGGCGCAAGGCACATTGGTTTACAGAAGCCGCCTATCTCCGAGACCGAAAAAACGGCCAGCGTGCGCCGCGCGCGCCATTACGTCGGTCAACGCACCCGCCCCCGTTCCAAACCTTGGGGAGTTATCAGATCTAGACCGCTCCAGCCAATCACTAAGCGGCCCTGTCTTGCTGACTACTGCCGGGTGCCGACCCCTCCACCCCGTAATTTAGTGGGGCGCACTTTGAGCGAGTCTATGGCGGTTGGGTTGTCATGATGCCTCCTCAGCTTCCTTACGTAGTCCCCCTCCCCGCCTTCACAGCCCCCTGTGGCTGCCCAGCACTGGCCCTTTCTCTTTACTAGCAGGGTGCCCTATCTCGGATGACGACGCGCTTGCCAATTCGCTATTGCTGCCTGCTCCATTGGGCAGCCTTGCACCGTGGCTTCGGCCTCGGGTTTATGAATCCTGCGCCATGATCGCCACGTTGCATTGCTAATGGGGAGTTCCTTCGTTGTAAAGAAGACTGAGGGTGACGTGACTGGGCGGGGGAATGACTCCTGCCGCCCAACAATTCTTTACTCCGGCCATTGTCTCGGAGTTGAGTTTTTCCTTGCTCACGGCCTTGGTTACATGACACGAAGGATATGCATCAAGCAGAGGGAAAATGAAAGAATAAGGATATTTAACCTAACCCACCATTGCCAACTTTATCTCTTTTTTTCTGGTTTTCCGCGGAAACGTCTTGCAGCGTCAAGTCAGTGTGCCATGCACCATTTTGTTACACCCGTTATCCAACCTGCGATCAAGTATGTGAAGAGATGATAAAAATCCAGAATCTTCTCATCTTTCATATATCCAGATGATTGTTGTGGACAACCATCGACTGACTATATTTGGTTTGTTTGATCTTTCATCTACTGATTTTAGATGTACGTGGATCCCTTGACCCACTTCCAAGTTGTTGGCAAGCTCCCGGCGAGTGGGGTTCTTGGTGATGGCTTCAAAGTGAAAAATATGGACTCGCACCACCAACCAATAGGAGCAATTGGTCGCATGGCCCAATGGCAAGGCGTCTGACTACGAATCAGGAGATTGTGGGTTCGATCCCCACTGTGACCTCTCTAACCTTCTCTTTTGCCTCGTGTTGCAATCGCAGCCCGTTCTTTTTGTCGCTGTGGTTGGTTGGTTGGCTTGATGATAGATAGATAGCATCAGTTTTATAGATGGGATTGCCTGCTGACAATACCACTGGGCTGGGTAGAGGACCAATGGAATGAAATGACTCGAAACTTGACGAGTCTGGCGATTCTGTAGACGAATAAGTCGCCAGCCCTCACAGCACCTAGCATGTGCCAAGCAATTCACTCCTCGTGGACGACCAGCTTGAGTAAAGAAAAGCATCGAGGACTCCATTGGCTCAATTAACAAGAAATTGGCTTGTCGTCCGGCCTCTTAACAAGAAGGTAAAAAACCCTGCACCACCGTTGGGGCAATAACCACAACTTTAACGTCTACTACTTCCACGTGCTTCGATGGCGGCAATATGGCGTGGATTATGAAAACGCTTCTTGAGCCAATTGCCCGCAGTATATGGGACAAGCTACAGAACGAGGTTGCCACAGTACGATCGGTATTGCTGTGACCCCTTCTATCCCCCGCAATAGCCGAGAACAATGACCACACTGCCAGAGTCGAGCTTTCTCTCTCTCTTTTCTACAAGTACATTTCCCTTCTAGCGTAGCTTGGGAAGAAGCCTAGAAGAATACCACCGATTCTTTAGACATATACTGAGCCCCCTCAATGTATAGCTTCTCTTCACAAACTGACATGGCAAAGTAATGAACCTGATTGAACAGAAGAATCATGCTAGGAAACCTAGCTGCATATTTCGCTATATAAGGTATCAATCAGAAAGTACCGGATCAATAATACAAAATGAATACATGCATACACGCTATTTTCTCACTCGTTGCCAGTGGCGCCAATGGTGGTTGCGCTGTCATCTTCGGCCCAGTTCTAACCCTTTAGACATTCTTCTTCCTTGCCTCGTCGTATTCCTCCTCTTCACTCTCATCGCTGGCATCTTCCTCTCCTTCTGTTTTGCGTCTTCGTACTTTCATAGCCTCCCTAATCTTGCGGGAAGCCTCATCAAAGCCGCCCGCAGAGTCCAAAGTTGTGAACCCGCTGACAGGGAATCCTCCCGATCCAAAAGCACCACCGATGCTGCCGGAACGCGATCGACTGCGCGCACGGGACGGCGGCCTAGTCGAGAAGATGCCCACTCTTCCAATGTTGCTAAACGAGTCGTTACGGGGCAGAGCACGACTGGATTGCATGGTGCTTCGTCGAGACAGAGGAGGTGGTGTCTCGGGATCAAAGCCAGTGCTCGACTGGTCGCTATCACGACGCTTGCGGGGAGGCGATCTAGGGTGGCCTTCCGCCTTGAAGAAGTCGGGTACAAGTCGGGCCTTGTCGAAGTCGGGGAACATTTCGGGTCCAAGCGTGTTGATAAGCTCCGTCACCTGAGAGCTCAACTCTGCTCGCCTCGCTCGCAACTTTTGAATGTTGTAGCCTGATGATGGCTGGAGACACAAAACAAGGGGCCGCAGCGACTTGAAAATATCCATGCCGACTTCACCGAATCGCAGTGCCGTAAATGTGATACCAACCATGAGGGGCCAGACCATGATGTAAATTGCCCAGAGGGGAACCCATCCGGGAACATGGCCCCAGAGCCGGTCATGCCATACCTTGAGGACGAATAGGATCGTGTAGAAGTGATACAGCATGGGGGCGAGACCCATTGCAATCAGAATCTTCCAGGTCGCCATGACATCACGGCCTCGGATCTTGACAGTTGAACCCGCCAGCGCCGTCTTGGCTTTTTGTATACTGATGAGCTTTGTGGCGACGAACACGGGCGAGAAAAGGAGCAGGCCAGGCACCGTGCCGATAAAGAGAATGATGAGCTTGATGGATCGGAAAATGAAAAGGAAGATGACCTTGAGAAGCGACATGCGAGCATATTGAACTTGGTGATCCTTCAGGTTAAGGTAGCGCAGACGAGAATTGTACTCCTTGACACCCTTGGAGAGCGCAAGGACACGCTCATCGTCCTTGTACCGCTCATAGCCCATTGCCAGTCTCCTGTTGAGTTCAACCACAACTGGGAGGGGCAGCTTCTTGCCAGTGGGGTTGTAAAGGCGGCGGGCGGCCTGGATCATCATGAGGGTATCATAATTGGGTGCGGAGACGGTGACCGAGTTGAGTGCTTGGTATACAGTGTCGAGGACTTGGCCAATAGCCTCGCGACGCTGGTTGTTGCGGTAGAGCTCAACGAGGTGGCGGGGAATCTCAAAGGGCGCACCAAACTCGACAACTGCGCGCGAGCGGAACTTGTGGGCGTGGAAGTAATTCATGCCTACGGGCACAATCTTGAGACCGCAGTCTGGGTCCTCGGCCAGGGTGCCCAGCGCCATGATGGCGACACCGGCCTTGAGGGGCAGCAGCTCGGTGCGGTCATGGCTACCGCCTTCAGGGAAGATACCAATGCAGCCGTTGTTGAGCAGGCGGTTGAAGACTGCCTCGTAGACCTTGGTCTGGTCGATATGGGGCGCCAACTTGTACTTGGTGCCCTCATAACCCGGGGCAGGGCCCTTTAGCTCCTTGTTTGTAAAGTTGCCGCTCTCGTCGATGTCGTCGCGGCCAGTCAGCTGCTGGAGAGCAAGCTTGCCCTTGAAGGGGCGCTTGACGCGGAGCTCCTCAGGCCCGAGAATCTGGGCGATATCAACGCTGGCGCCTGTCGTCTTCTTGCCGGGGGGCAGGAAGATCATGCCCTGGACCTCGCCCTCGCCCTGCCCAAACCTGGTGCCAATGCCACGGACGAGAGTTGGGTCGTTGATGGGGTCGGGGAGGTAGACGGTGCCCTGGGCGGGCTTGGCCGAGTCCTGGGCGCGGCCGACGGGGACGGATCCGACCTGGCGAGAGCCCCAGCCGATGAAGCCGTGGACAGATTTCTGGGCGATGAGGAGCGATACTCGACGGTTGGCTTCATTGCGGAGGGTTCGCTGGAGAATAAGGGCATCGACAAACTGTAAAATGGCGTTAGTTTACATTTTGGCAGGCTTGTTGAGCGGCGCTGCATTGGAATTGATGCGCAAAGGCTGCTGAGGGGAGGGAAATGGACAGCTTGTAACTGACCTGATTAGCATGAGGGGCAGCGACGAACAGCACCGGGCCAGACTGAGGAACGCGCCAGGCGCCGCGGGGCACGACCTCGCGGAAGAACATGTCGACAATGTTGCCGACAGTGTAGAGGAACAGGTCATATTTCCAGTTGACCATGGGATAGAGCTCCTTCTGGGCGGCAGGGCTCTTGGTGACGGCCTGGGACGTCTCGTCCTGCGCCGCAGCGTCCTTCTTTTCGGCGTTGGAGGCCATGGCGGGCAGCAAGTATAAAAAAAAAAGCTGCAAGGAATAGAAGAAGAAGAAAGGAAAAAGAAAAGGCCCGGAAACGACGGTAGGATGATCTAGTACGCAGCAGACCAGGCGGCAGCAGGACGACCTCTCGACTCGAGAAACTCCTTTAGCTACTCGCGCGCAAGGACTGAGCGTCGATGACGATGGTGGAGCGAGTGTGTAAAGCCAAGTTCGAGGCGTGGCGGAGGGGACCGAGTTTTTGGGGGGGGAGGAGAGAGCTCGAGAGAGCTGGGGCTAGGATTCCCTGGGTGGGAGCCGGGCGCCGGGCGTGGGACTAGGGCCTGGCTGCCAACGGCTGCAAGAGCTCAACCCGGACGAAGCGGAGGGGCGGCGACCTCTGTGCAGAAAAAAAAAAGGTACAAGGGGGTGTGTAATTGCTGCGACACAAATGATGAGAAGGATCCGGGCCTGCTTGCTTGCTTGCCCTCTGCGGCGGCACCTGTACATACATATGTGAGCTGTACGAGCTTGGATCGCCGCGAGCTTACTGCCTGGCTGTGCGTTATAGGTTGCCGCTGATTGCTTACTTGTCACTCCCGCACCCTCCTCATCTGGCTTATTGTATGTGCGAATGTAGGCACGTACTTATAAACAAACCACCACGGCCCCCCCCCAAAAAAAAACACACGTAGTGTCTGTCCATTGATCAGTCGCAGAAGTCTCCCGATAAAAAAAATTCTTGCCTCCTCCCTGTGGCTGCACCCAAGAATGCAAGGTGATGAGAGAGGGGGATCCCGTCGAAGCCGGGGGCGAATTGTTCCCGGCCGCTGTTTCTCGCTTCGGCTTTACGAACCATCATCACCCCACGCCGCCGGAGATCGAACGGATCCAGGTACTGGGTCCCATTTTTGCTCTGCCAAGGATTCTGAGCTCGGAAATGGGGGGTGTTTTTTTTTCTTTATTGTCTTTCATTTTCACAGGTTTTTTTTGGGCCGCGCGTGGAGACTAACATGTGATGTTGCCAAGCGGGCGGCGAGATGAGTGCGTGTAATTACTCGCCGCTCACGTTGCGCAGTATCAAACCTTGATGACATTCACACGCTCACACGCTCGCCATAGCTCCTTGGCGCCTCGGTGTTTATCAAGATTGCCCAGACTGCAATATCGGCCCCCCCCTCCCTCTCTCTCTGCCCTCCGTTTGGTGAGGAATGTTTCATCATCAATCCCCAACCCTCGTGTCCTTTCGACGGCTCACGCCTTTTGCAACCCGCCAATCACAGAGCCGCCCTCCCACCCACATGCTGCACCCGTCTAGCTGTAACCCTGGTCTCCACGCTCAACACGGCCTCGCTCATTCGTCACATGCAACCAACGGCTGCATGTCTCTCTTCTTCATCCCTTCTGTGCTCCGACTCTCTGCGCTCTGCACTCTGCACCGCGCACACCCAGCCTGCAGCGACTGTCAGGCTGCAGCACGGCTCAAGTTGGGGAAGATAGACCTTGACCGGGTTGGTTGCTGGCAAGTCGCTCTGCCTATCATTAGCCACCGCCCCTAGTCTCATGATCTAGCTTCCCCAAATGTGGCACGGTGGCACCCGATGCACAGTCGCGTCCCCAATAAATGCATGCACCAAGCAAGCTCGCCTCCGGACTTTTTTTCTTCTTTTTTGGTTGAGCTGACAGAGAGTTCCCCGCGATGCCATGGACGAGCGGAACACGCTGAGGGGGAAAAACACACACCTGTAGTATCCTAGGTTAAATGGAACTCGCCCGAGAAGCATTTCCGAAGATTGATGCCGTAGTTTCCCGCCTGACCGTTGAATGAGTTTCCCCTCCTCTGGCGTTATCTGACGTCATCGACGCCGTTCGCTGTTGTCGACAGCTGTGCCAGCATCCAATAGCTTGAGCCGACGCAAGTCCGGGACATGCATAATGGCCCTTTTGATAAGACATCTGGAACCGGCGCTAAGACTATCCTTCAAATTCATACAACGCTAAAAAATAGACTATGCTGCTGGTGCCAGTCGCTATGCTCATTACGCCTTGATAACCATGATAACAACACTCGTCACTTTCTGCCTCTCCGTCGGGTCTTCTTCTCCGGCACGCTTGCGGTCCCTCCTTCGATCTCCCCTTCCTCTATTTTGCCCTCATCCTCCAACTGCTTCAGCTTCTCCTGTCCTGAGATGAACATGGTCAGATCCCGGTTCATTTCTTTGAGGTCTGCGGTTTCTGCACGGAGCTCGTCCACCTGTTTCACCATGGTCTCGTGGTCTGTGTTTAGGTGCTCGATTCGTTTCATGAGACCTTCGTTGAGTCTCTTTTCCTCCTGAAGTGACGTGCTCAAGTTGCGAGCCAAGTTTTCGCTCTTGCTTGCTTTGTTGCGTTCCCGTGCCAAGTCTTTCTCCATCTGAGGAATGGTTTCCTTGCTGAGGGTATTATACTTCTCCTCCAGCAGGACCATCTTTTCCAAAGCCGTTGTTGCTTGCCCAGCTGCACCCTCGGCCGCAGCCGACGCTTTAGACGCCTTGTCTACCGCTTTGCTCAGCATCTCCTCGTAGTACGCCCGCTGCGATTCGAGCTGGCTCGTGATGAGGTGCGTATACTCTAGGCCGATACTTTCAAGCTTCGCCCGGGGCACCACGTCTTCGTCTTCGTGATACCCATTTTGTCCGCTTCTGCCCGGGAGTTCTACAACTTTGCCATCGCCCTTATCGCGGATGAGCCGATGAACCCACATGTCTCCGGCATAGTCCCACACGTGCTGCGTCTCGAGCTCGAGGGAAAAGCTGTGTGCTGTTTCTTTCCAGTGATCTTTGGCGTGACCTCCTTTGTAACGTCCGCATCCCACGTAGCCACAGATGAGGCAGATCCACAAGTCATCGGCACAGTCACAGATCGTGCACAAGTTGGACACGTGCGACCCAAACGGTTGTGTGTATGGATTCGAGGGATCGATACTTGCTCCAGGTGAAGTGTTCGTAAAACGGCAAACTGGGCATCCGGCTCCTTTCCAATTCTGCAGGCAAGTGCAGTGGAACACATGAGAACACGGTATTGTCATTAAACCGTTTGTTTCGTCCATTCGTTCCAAGCAGACAGGGCAGGTTGGTAGCTCGACGAGGTTGGGGGTTGGCGGAGGCAATGGTCGAAGGCTGCTCGACATGCCGGCCGAGGACGACAAACTGGCCAGATTCTGGCTCGGCCTTCTTCTAGTTGGCGTCTCGAAGGTGATTGTCTTGACAAAAACAACATGACAAATTTGAGGCTAAGATTGATCAGCATTACGTTCGAGATGTTGAGAATGAATTTTGGGCTTTCGGGACTGACCTCCATGGCGTTGAATACTTTGCCGTCAAACTCTCGTCGCCACTGCTTCGCTCGACGACTTTCGCGAAATTTGAGCAGAACAAGATATCTGCTCATTTTGGAAGTCATGACCATCCGACAGTGGCTGATATCGTCTCTCCACTTTTCGCCTATAAATCCCAAAAAGTCACCTGGAGTCATGTATGCAGGAACCGCTGGAATGCAGAGAGTTGTGCATCCATCATCGTTTGGAGTTTCCTCTCCCTCATCTTCCTGTTCCATCGTGACCAAATTTTCCGTCTCTTCGCCGTCTCGGTAAAAATGCACTATGCCCCATCCTAGCTCCGTATTTTTCGTCTCCAAGGGCAGATATTTGGCCTTTGTCGCTGTCCCAGCACCTCCGAATGTCGGTCCTAGCGTGGGCGCCGCTGAGGGCCCCGATCGGCTTCCCTCGCCAGACATTAGGTTGCCGGTGCTCAAGTCGAGAGTTTCGAGGCTCACGCGCCCAAATCGCCAATCCTGCGCCGCAGTTTCTGGGCGTATCGCGGCGATGGAGGATGGAGGAGGCGAGCTGTTTGTCCTTTGGATCCACTGCCGTTCTGATACTATCTCAATCTTGCGCTCGGCTTCCGTGGAGGGCTGGCGCGGGGCTGCCCCGCAGTCGATCACGCCCTGGGTGGAGGATGTCGAGTCGTGGATACTCGGTCGCGTTGATACCGAGTGATTGTGGTGGGATTCCGGTGTATTCGTTGGGATTCGGTGCAGGGCTTGCCTATCGGATCGGGGATGGAGGGGAAATTCGTCAAAGATGCTGGCATCGGGAGGCGGCAGCCAAGTGTTGCCGTCAGCTGCTGTGGCAGGCCCCTCTGCAGCCGGGGTCGGGGTAGGATATAACTCGAACTTGACGTGGTAAAAATAAGACGGCATGGCCTGAAGCCTTAGCCTGCGGATCAAAGGATGCCTGTTAGTGGTTAAGGTGTTGGAGCGAATGTGCTGATGCAAAAGGTTGGAGATATTTGGTCGGCAAGATGTCAAAAAACCAGGTCAGTGGCCAACAGACGATATAAATATTTCCGCTCAGCGTTACTAAGGGGGCAAAAAAAGGTAGGCGCGACAAGATTGAAGCAGGAGCCCATACAGGTTCGTCATCTCCGACAAAGAGTAGGAAGATTCAATCACCTGGAAGGACTCAATCTGAATTTGCGCTTCAGCTGGGTACATGTTTTTACGTGCGCAAAGCGGCCCCACCACCCTGGCCCTGGCAGTCATGAGGCACAATAGCGCCACCAGCCCCTCCCTTATCCACATCCCTCTCCACCTGTCATGAATCACACGTCACTAGTATCAAGTAGAGGCACAGTGTATGATTAGACTGCAATCGAGTCTGTATTGATCATCGCAACGCTTCGCGTGCAAGAACTATTGTACTACATGGATATATCCATCATGCCAGGCAAATTCATTTGCCCAGCTATTCCCAAATAAACCGAAACGCCATTCTGCTCGTCATGCCAGTGTCGTCATGAACCATATTCATCAGCATCGTTTACTGACCGCCACGAAGACGGAGGACAAGGTGAAGGGTGGACTCCTTCTGGATGTTGTAGTCGCTCAGAGTGCGACCGTCCTCCAGCTGCTTACCAGCAAAGATAAGACGCTGCTGATCCGGGGGGATACCCTCCTTGTCCTGGATCTTGGACTTCACATTGTCGATGGTGTCGGATGATTCCACCTCGAGGGTGATAGTCTTGCCGGTGAGAGTCTTGACGAAAATCTGCATACCACCACGGAGACGAAGGACCAGGTGGAGGGTGGACTCCTTCTGAATGTTGTAGTCGGAGAGGGTTCGGCCGTCCTCGAGCTGCTTGCCAGCAAAGATAAGGCGCTGCTGGTCCGGGGGGATGCCCTCCTTGTCCTGAATCTTCGACTTGACGTTGTCGATGGTATCAGAAGACTCGACCTCGAGAGTGATGGTCTTGCCAGTGAGGGTCTTGACGACTTTGGAGATGTTAGTGGCTGGGGGAATGTGCGGTGTGGATGGGACCAAGCTTACAAATCTGCATACCACCACGGAGGCGGAGAACCAGGTGGAGGGTGGACTCCTTCTGGATGTTGTAGTCGGAGAGGGTTCGGCCGTCCTCGAGCTGCTTACCAGCAAAGATAAGGCGCTGCTGGTCCGGGGGAATACCCTCCTTGTCCTGAATCTTCGACTTGACGTTGTCGATGGTATCGGAGGATTCGACCTCAAGGGTGATGGTCTTTCCCGTGACTGAAGATGAAGGTTAGTGATGAGTTCGAGCGGGGGTAGCGGTGGAAGAGTCGGGGGAGCTTACGGGTCTTGACGAAGATCTGCATGGTGTCTGTTGATTGATGTGTTGGAGATAGTGGAAATGTGTGGGTGGATGGTGAGAGTATTCGTTCCGAATTAGAAGAGTGCGTGAGATTATGAGTATGGGGAAAGGAAGAAGGATGTCACAGTGATGAAGGGGGAGAGAGGTTTAAGTAGAGGCGAGACGAGGCAGGAGGCGAGGCAGGCACCCGGCTGTCCAGGTTCAGACAGAGGGGGCGCAGTGGTGGGCGCAGGTGCGATGAATCACAGCCAATGGCGTGGAGCCTGCCGGAAGGCGCTAGAACAGGTTTGGTGACCAGTTGGTCCTAGGTACCTCAGCGGCAGCGGGTGCGGGGTGAGATCGGGAGTACTGGAACCTAGTCCTTATCTGTGGGTCCGGACGAGCCATGACTGATTCCAAACCGCTCAGATAGTGGTTGCTCATGCGCTTCCAGGCCTTGTCCAGGGGAACATGAGTGAGCGCTTAGCAATCCGGCAGATTGCGACGAAGCAGTGAATGAAAATTCTGCCGGATGTCACCTGGCGATGGTTGGGCGTGGGGGAGAGGGCAGCTGGGCCAAGGGCAATCGGAGCATGGGCATTGTCTATGGTGTCATCGCCTTTCGCCGTCACCGTCTTTGTTTGCCAGTCATGATCCGACAGCTGCGGCCAAGCATGGCGTGGCCCCAGTCCGCCCATCGGGCCTGGGGGGGCCTTGGGGGGCGTTCGCCGGCGGACCCAGTGGATGGATTTGCATGCCGCCGCTCCAGCCCGAAAAAGCCAAGATATGAGCCACGACCGCGTTGGATTTCCGGCTGTGGCGATCTTGCCTGAAGCACAAAGACCGAGCCTCGCTCGCGCCAGGAACGTGGAAGAGGCTCGAACCCTAGCGGCCCGCCGCCCAGCGCTTTCCATGTCTTGACTCTGGAGGCGGTGGAGTCCTCCCCTTGAACTGAAATGCCAGTGCAGCGAGTGCAGCCTGGCTCGCCGAAGCCGTCACAGACCATTCCCAGCCCTGCCCGGCCCAGTCAGTAGTCGGTGCGGGGTCACCGAAGCCGCCCGCTCAATCCGGCTGCTGTTTGTTGGCGGTGGCGACGTCATCGTTGGATCTGGATGCTACGCTGCGCAGGCATGTTCTAAACTTGTTCACGGTCGTTCCACTCCTCGGCGGCCATGCCGGACGACAATCCATATATTTCGAAACCTGCGGCGTATTGAGAAAATTTTTCTACAATCACGAGCAAAGAATGTTGATGACTTGAACTGATTCCTGCATCCTTTGTTGACTTGCATTGCATTTGTTGACCAGATGAAAGAACTGGTCTAGCAGCCAGTAATGCCTTACTTGCTACATTAGTTCGACTAACCATCAGTCGCTTTGCGATCAAATTATGTGCAGAAATAGTCTTGAGAGCTGGGATATTCCTATTGGTGATTGTGACTAGCATCATGCATATATAATACAATCCTTGGCCGATGCCGGGTTCAGCATTTTGTTCCACGAGACCCCTGCTGAAATTCCACACGTCTCAGCATATCTTACTCGGATTCCAAAAATAATACTCAAATAAGAACTGACCTAAACATAACTCCCCTTTTTTATCCCTTTGGTCAGAATGCAAGCGTGAGATCGTATGCATTCCCATTTTGGCCAACGTCCGTGATCCAGATCCAATACGGCTCGCTTGCAGGCAGTGCCGTTGGCTACAGCCTTCCTGGAAGCTCGATGGTCTGTTTCTGAAAAATCAGTCCTCCATTTGTGCAGTAATCCAAAAAAGAATCATACTTAAAATCACCTCCTAGTTCCTTAGACGAGGGTCCTGCCGTCGAGGAAATCTCTAATCTGGATTGGATATCGTTTCCACCATGGTAGTTCGGCAATAGCGCATTTTCTGACCATATCCCAATGGATGATCAATTTGTAAACGTCCTCAAACGATACTTCAACTTTCATACGTTCGCTATTAACCCGTATGTGGAAAATATGGGATTCAGGACAATTCCATTGAGAGTTCTGTCGAACCATCATTGGCAAGGATGGTCCATGTGCCCTGCTGTACAGCAGTGGTCTGCGGGAAAGGAGCGCAGCAAGGCCTGGTCGAGCCATTCTGAGAGGTTTGCAGGGTGAAAGATATGGCGGTGATGATGCCGGTAGAGAAATCAAATCTTCAGCACAGCACTTGTGGCTATTCTCATTTATTTATAGGCTCAGCCAGGCGACCAAGGAACCAGGCTACCATGGTGGCATACAAATAGTGTTCATCGACAGCCCTGGTCGTGTGAAGCTTTTCGCGCCGACCAAAAAAAAGATCGAACTGGACAAGACAAGATTCAATTTCGCATAAAGTCAGCCGCTTGTAATGGATCAGCTACCAAGTAGCATCTCAGCCAGCTACTCATATAAAGACGCCTTAGCATAAAATCGGCACATACGACCATACCCACTAGAAAATACCGGATCCCGTCCGCTCTCCGTTAGTCAACCTGGCGAGGGGTGGATTAGTAGTTGGGTCGGTGACGACCAGCGAATCCCCGCTGTTGTATGTTTTTTATTGTTTTTTGCCTCGTCGATCACGCATCTTGTCTTGTCCTCTTGTTCGCCGGGGTTGCCCACGAAGGGCATCGGCTTCGGGCTTGGCCGGCTCGCTGGAAGTCTGCCCTCAAAATGGAGAACTGTCGAAAGGAGGGTGCAAACTGTGCCCCTGAGAGTTAAAGATCAAGGTAAATTGGCTTTTGTAGATATGATAAGGTTTAGGGAATGAATCTGAACATGACATCACCAACCGGGCCAGCTTCAGCCCTATGGGAACCCACCGAAGAAAAACCCTTGTCCATCGAGGTATTGGCAAATCACACTGCAGGAACCAGCTCGATGAAAGGGCAAGAGTGAAACTCCAGGCTAGGCCAGGGCAAAATAATATCCATCTATCTAGTATACATTCGCGAGTTCCCATTAAATCACCGCATGTTCATGCTGACCCTGAAACTCCTCATCTTCGTCCTGGTCCTCGCTCTCGTCCCCTTCCTCATCTTCTTGCACCAGGTCATCTTCCTCTCCTTCTTCACCATATTCATCCTCGTCTTCTTCTGGGTCTTCTTCCGATTGGCAAAGCCGGTGCATGATCGCCCTCCCCTCGTCAACTCCCAATTCCACCAAAATATAGACCGGGTCCCTTTCCATCATGTTTGGAACAAGCATGCAGACGCTCTGCGTCGTCAGCTCAAACATTGCTTCCTCCTCCTCATATTTCGGGCTCCTCCTGATGGCATGGGCAACGATCGGTCCGAACTCGCCACGCAAGAGATTCCGATCGCAGTCGGTGATCTGCAGCTTCGGTATTCCAATGACGCGTGCATAGGATCTGTCATTGCGGACAAAACAGATGCCGTTTCGCACTTCGACCTCCACATCAAACAGCTCCCTGGCATATCTGGGCACTGTTGGCGGGCAAATATGAAAGTACATGTGGCATACGTCTTGGCCGTCCTTGGAAGCGAACTGTATCTCAACCCCGGCCGCGTTCACGCGCGGGTTCTTGCTATGAGGTGTCCTGGAAACTGCAGCCGCAAGCCGTGGCGGTACCAAGCGGTTTATGGCTTGCATGGAAATGTCTGACAATACATGACCATTCTCCATGCCCGGCAAGTTTGCGGGCCCATACGAGGCCGTGAGTTGATCTTCAGCAGAATCCATTGATGCAACAGATGCTGCGGGAGATAGCTCAGGGGAAGCTGGCTCACCTTGGTCCACGGCCGCGGGATCTGCATCTTCTTGCGGGCTTGCGCTGGGCCTGCGCCGCGCCCGAGATCTCAAGCCATATCTGCCCGCACCTCCGGCCTGGTGTCCCTCGGCCTGATGTCTTTCTGGCTGCTGAGAGTTCGCCTGGGCTTGTGGCGGCCGGTCGTCATCACCCAAACTCAGCCACCTTTGGATCTTTTCAGCAATTGCAGGATCGCTCTGCAAGACCTCACCCCACTGCCGAAATATGTCTTGTTTTTCCAATTCAGGCCTCTCCCTAAAGGCGTGGTACGCTATCCGAAAATGGCGCTTGTTGGGGAACTTTTTGTGGCTTCTTTCCAAGAGCCTCGCAGTTTCGTGTGCGACAAACGCATAGGGAGAGTTGGAATAGACGTGGTTTGATTGATTGTTTCTCCAGCCACTCTTCATTTTGGTGGATTGATCGATTTCTCGCAGCCGTTCAACGACGGTATCGATGAGAATGTTGGCCATTTTGCCGCTTGTTGATTAATTGAAATATATTATATATAAGATAAGAATGAACAGAGAGGAACTATTAATCAAGCTCCGCGTCCTTTGGATTATGGCGACATTTGCGCATTATATAAAAATGTCCTCAAAGAGCAGAGCGTTGGTGTTGTTTGTGCTCATATATGTTCGGATACGTTCGAGGGAGGGGGGGCCAGATTTTTATCAAAAGGACAAAGACGTCCGTCATGCACTATTGCCAAGTCTTGTTGCGGTGAATTACTGTCGGGCACTTGCATCAGCCGCTCTGAAAGAGAATTTGTTGCCGTGTTTAATCGGGTATGGAGACAGCCAGTCACCTGCAGCTCGCCTTTGTTGGCTAGGCCAAGCGAAACAAAGAAGCAGTTGCACTAAAAAGACTGTCGCGAAGGGTAAAATCCAGCTGGGTGGCCGGGATGTCCAACAAAGAGATTTTTTCTTGGCTCTCTTCTTTTGCTCGTCTGGGATCAATCATCCATCCATTCACCAAAACAGACGACGCCCCCGTAAACGGCAGTTGGCCATTTTGCTTTCTGCATCTTCCTCGCCCTTACGAGGCAGTCATGGTGTATTTTTAAAGCCAAAGCCCTCAAGGAATGTGCCGTTCCATACAGGAAAGGACGTGGCCGAGCGAGCTCTTGGGGATGTGAACAATGCTCGCAGGAAAAGATATGTTTTTTTACAGCGCCATTGTAAGCGAATATATCAAAATGGTTGTTTCGGTCAAATTGCGAGAGCTCAAGTCTTGTGTCTAGAGCTTGGAGGTGTCCGTCTGGTTCTCGCATATCCTTGGTGCGGCAAGACAACAGTCCTTTCCGCCCTTCATCTGTGTCCATGGCACGACCACTTGACATCTCTATTTCTAGACATAATGCCCCAGGCTCAGTACAATCAACAATAGTGTTAGTTTCACATAGTGCGAGCCAGCCAAGGAAATACGCGGACTTCAACGGATGGTGCAAAAAACACTAGGTTCGTAGTCGAGTTTCCTGCACGGTGTCGGGATGATGCTATATTTTGTCTACACTCCATCGATTCACATGCAAATTAAGCCAAGAAGGTTAGGTAAGCTCAGGTTTCTATGGAGTATAAACTTGATCATCGTTCCCATCCATGTACGTGATGTGTGTGACACAGTTCTGTGTCAGCCTTACATCCAAGTATTCCAATCACGAGGCTCTCGGTATGTCATCAGGAAATGACAGGCAGCACATGTTCTTGCAGGAAATTTGCCTTTATAGATACACCCTTCTAAGCGATTCACACAACCGCACTTACAGTTGAACAGTGTTTGCATGCGTCATTGTGGCCTGGTTCCTGGATCACCCGCCGCTTGTCTTTTTTTCCGCTAAAAGTTGATAAATACACCCATCTAAATTTTAGTCCCATTCATGCCTGGCCCTAAGTCTTCAACTAGCAAGTTCAGGATACCGTTGCGAAAGCTGTTGCCAGAAGAGGGAGCGAGTGTCACGAATGAAGTAGTTGGCCGCGAAAAGCTGCTCATCTAGCCAGACCGCCACACCGCACAGGGAGTTTCTTAATCTCCAGTTTCCACCTTTTTATATTGCTACAACGTTTTGAGATGGTGCAACCAAGAATACGTAAATCCCGGTTTGGGGGCTTTTCATCCAGCTGCCTCATCCGAACCATCCGCGGCATCCGCACGCTCCAACCTTGCTCAGCGTGCGAACAATTCGCCGCGTGCCTCGTCGGGCATGAGCTCCTTGGCAAATGTCGATTCAACACGTCTGTTGGGCGCTGCTGTTGGCCAACAGGGCCTCAAGCAAACAGGAGCCATCCCCGTGTAAGTGACGGATTCGGCAGAAGAAAACCCACCCACCTGAGACCCCCACAGGCATTCATTCCTCAGAAGGAACGAAAGCAGAGGGGAAGGGAAAACGTGACTTGAAACCAACGTGTTTCTGCAGCAAACGTGTCTCTGGTGCTATTTTCAGTCTACTCCCGCATGTCGTCATGCCATACACACGCCAATGCAGACGGCGCTCGATTCGTGAAGCCGCGGGTTGCGCACACGAGCGAGGAGAAGAAACCCACTCGCCAACCCTCGGTCCCGCAGGCTAGGGCGATCTCTCGTCGGCGCGCCGGCCATCGCGGATAGATGACCCATCCCCATCTCATCTCATCTAGCGGGAGGGGGGAGACAACATGACGCCGGCAGGAAAGGAGACGAGGGGAGAGAGGAATCGCCAAGGTGCGTGGCGCGATTACGACTCGGTGCCACTGCGGAAGCCGATCCGAACGAGACTAGAAGCCTGGTCGCTTCGCCGGCGCATTCGCTTGATTCTGCAGAGAACAAGAAGGAGAATGGACGAGAAAAAAAAAAGAGCCCACCGCCGCAGACTCGCACCGCCACCTCCCTAACCACCATTCGCCAACCTACGGTCAGCTCATATGGCTCAAGCTTTTGCCTTCACCGCTCAACCCGCCGCCGCAGGCATTTTTGCCCTCCCAGAAATCCTGCTGTGGCTGTCTCACCATCTCCCTGCAAATTCCTGCACTCTCCTCGCTAGCACCGCGGGAACCTTGCCTGTTCGAGCGCCGCGTCTGGTCTTGGGCTTCTGCTTTGAGTCAACTCTGCGTCTCATCTTCTCTCGTCTCGTTTCCTCGACACGTGCATGCATTCATCACCCAAGGCAACCGTCAGAATTGTTTGGTAACCGTAAAATCTGATATCTTGTTGCTCAGTGCTATAGGCACTGGTCTAGCTAACTGAGCTTTTTTGGTAACTAACCGAGACATCCTCGATATCGTGCAAAAGTCCGCCCCAATACGAAGGTCCGGCCCACTTGAGCTCGCCAACGCCTTGTAATCCCATGCACACCTCCTTTCATTTAGTTCTCAGTAACAATGCACAAATCATTTCGTCCTTCAAATGCCATTTCATGATCCCATCAAAATCGCCCATATCAGGGTCTGTTCTCATCTGTATTTCATCATCTTCCCAATAGCTTAAAAAAAAACAGCCAAATAGCAATAAAAGCTTTGTCTTCTTCAAGTCATACAATCATAGAAGAAAGTCATAAAAGGTCATAAGACACATTTCCCGTTCTTTGTCAGGTAAATTCGTGCTGTATGGCGGTGACCAGCCGGAAGAGAAGGTAAAAAGTCGTCGTTGTGCTGATGCTTAGACCAGATCTGGGTCCATTGTCGTCCAAGATGCGTATTTGGAATCTTGCCAACGCTATATCGCTCAAAAGAAAACAGGAAATCAATCAACAAAGGAAAACGGGGGCAGATAACTGCCGATAATAATATAGGTGACAACCATGATCAAGCACCGTCGGTGATGGAGGCAGCCTTAGTTAGCCCGAATAACAAGCTTGGAAAGGAACTTGTTGGACAACGAGTCGAAGTCGTAGCGGTCAAACTTGGTCTCCTTGCGGGTTCGGAGGTAGGCCTCTGCGTTTCGTTAGCGCTGCTCGAAATTCTCAGCTTTGGAATCGTTACTTACCGTGCTTGATGACGGATTGTCGCACTTCAGTCATGGCCTCGCAGACAGCCATGTTGTTGTGGAGAAGGTGGCCGTGCTTGCGGGTGTCCCAGTCGGTAAAGGCAGGGAGCTTCTGGGAGATGGCGTGGAAGAGACCGACAATGACGCCAACGGGAGTAGTCTCCATGTCGGTACAGAACTTGTTGACGGCAGCGGGGTCGGGAACACGGTAGTGGCAGTCGAACTGCATCTCCTCCCAAACAGCGAGAAGGATCGAGGCCAGCATGAAAATGGTGGGCCAGTTCTTCATCTTCTCACCACTGTAGACTCCAGAGTAGAGAGCAGACAGCTCCTCGAGGATGTCCTTCTGGAGCTCACGCCACATGTCGGCAAGAGCACACTTGATCTGGAAGTTGATCATGACGGGAGCAACGGTGCGGCCGTAGAACTTGGAGTCCTCATCGTCGATCTGGCCATCCATGTTGACCTCGTCACCCTGGCTCTCGACCATGGTGATGTGCATGGTGAGGTTGTAGGCGAGGACAAGCTTGAGAGCCTTGCGGATGACGGGCATCTTCTCCTTGACGTAGTAGCGGTGAGCAGTCTTGAGGATCTCGGTGATGAAGGGAGTGCCCTCAAAGTGATCATCAATGAAGTCCTCGAAGGGGCCGTCAATGTGCTTGTCAAGGTACTCGGAGAGTGCGTCAAGGCGAACACCCTCGGCGCCAACATCAAGCTTCTCGGTCTTGGTCTCAAAGTCAATGGGCTCCTGGTCGGTGAGGGTCGACTCAACCCAGTCAACGGAGAAGCAGCTGTCGTCGGCGACGTAGACCTCGCGGACCATGACGGGAAGAGCAAAGCCGTAGCCGTGAGTGATCCACATGAGAGTCTCCTTCTGGGAGAAGCCCTTAACATTGTAGACAGAGACGCCACGGTCCATGTGGCGCTCGTAGTCAGCCTTCCAGTCCTTCATGAAGTAGCCAATATCCTTGATATCGATACGAGTGCAGGGAACCTGCCAGAGACGAGCGTGGGAAGGCTGGCAGCCAGCACAAGGCTCGCCCTTGTCACAGGTCTTCTTGAGGAACTTGCATCGCAGACAAGCGCGCAGCTTTCTTATCTCGCTGGCTTGCTTTCGCTGCTCAGGCAAAAGAGGTCCCTTTCTACGGCCAACCTTCTTCTCGACAGTACCATCCTTCTTACCGTTGGAAATGCGTCGCACAACGGGCTTGGTGGCCTTGGCGATGGGGCTCTTGCGAGGGCCCGAGTTTCTGCGGTTGGTGGTGGTGGAAGGAGGCGAAGTCGAGCCAGCACCGCTTCCAGGGCTGTGGCGAGTGGTCGAGGAAGATGGCTCCGACTTGATGGCGACAGGAGCGACTGCAGCGGTGGGGCTGACGATATCGTGGCTGTGGCCGTGCTCTCCGGAGGCGAAACAGTTGCGGTGGTTGTTGCCAGCGTCGACGTATCCCTCGGACTCGGGGGAGAAGGGAGAGTAGGGGAAGGGAGCAATCTCCTCGAAGCTACCGAAATCCATCGAGTTGGAGCCGTCTGATGAATCCGAGTTGGTCCTCAAGTGAAGAGTCTGGGAAGGGTTGAAGATGGCAGCTCCCTGGGCGTGAGCCTGCTGGAACTGATCAAAGTTCGGCTGGTTCCAGTCAACCATGGCCCAGCCCTCGCCGGAGGACGAGGGGAGCGATAGGACCTCGAGGTATGTGCCCGTGGGCGAGTTGCTGCCGACGCTATCAAGGCGGGGAAGACCATCCATCTGCAGAGTGCTCTGAAACTCCTGCCAGTTCTCCATACCGGTGCTGCCCCACTGAACCGCTTGGGTGGGATCATCCATTGAGGGCATAGCGTTAAAGGTTGACTCGAGCAGGTTGGCCTGCAGAGCCGCCTGCGTGGTTGCCGGAAGGTAGTCGAGGGGATTGGGCTGGAAGTTTGCGGGGAAGGCATTGAAGCTCATGAGGGCGGCATCCTGGATGAATTGGCTCATGTCGGGAGCTGCTGCGAGCTGCTGCTGCTGGAGAGCCCAGTCGGCGGTCAAAGGATTCGCGGCGGGCTGGAAGGGCGACTGTTGTAGCGGCGAGTGGTGGCTATGGGGGCTGGAGGATTGAGAAGGAGGGGAATTGCAAAAGTCCTCCGGGCTCGTCGCATGCCCTTGAGGGCTTCCCGTGAGGTCGAACGGCATGTTCCAGGCGCGAGTGTTTTGCGGCATGATGTTTGAAGCTGCCGAGGGGCTTGAGTGGGTTGTGGCCGTCTGGTACGTCTGGTAGGCTGCTGTGCGGTCCCGGTGGTCAAAGGTCAAATCGAGCAAGGCATCACCCCCGCCGTTGTTGAAGTCAACTGGATGTGTCATTCTGGGCGAGAAACAGAATCAGAGTGGAGGAAAAGAAAGCGAACGTTGCTAGTATTGTAGAAGACGAGCGGATGACACCGCTCTTTCGTCAAATCCCTGGTGAGGTGAAGGGAAGAGTTTTGGAAGCGGTTGAAGGAGGAGAAGAGTGCTGGAGGTCACTGAAGCACGGCCTGTCCGCACTCTCGTGGGCGGTTGTCGATGGGGGTTAATGGGGGGAAGAAGCGGTGAAGGTCATCCAGCCCCAGCCGGGACGCGCAGCCAATGAGCAGCGGCAGGGGGCGCCCACTGAGCATCCACTGGACCGCTAGGCCACTGGGGACACCCGCTTAACCCGCTGGAGGGCGTCGCTGGCGCCGCTGGGGGGCTCGTCGGGGAGTAGTGGTAGGGGGGGCCGCTGCTGTAACCTGCGCCCCCTGTGGAGCGGGGCAGCCAATCATGGCACAGACGATAGCACCGTTCAGGTCGTGGATGCACTGTGGGATCATGGTGGAATCACAGTGCGAGGGGCGAAGAGTTTAATGCTGCATCGCCCGATTCTGCAGCCCGCAGCCCAGTAAGAATTCGGCGCACCGCAAACTGCCAGCCCACCACCTACAGTGCGATTGCAGGCACCACACACATGGCCCTTCCTCACCCCACCATCACCAGCAACGGTGCACACGCTTCCACTGCTCACGCCCAGGCCAGGACACAATGACGACGGTCTTGATTCAGTCCGGCGTTACTTTATGCAGGCCCCTCGATGGCCTTGGACTGACTTGGAGAGCCAAGGGTTCACTCGGCCACTACTACCACGGCCACCAGATACAGGGACCAGGCCTCGACGCAGCAAAACCCTGCGCTATCGTCTTGGGCCGACAACTACCAAATCACGATATGCAGCGGGGCGCCTCGCCAGCAGATCCGCAGGCCCTCCTGGCCACTCTGTGCAGCAGGCGCGGGTAGTTTGCAGATGAAGATGGGGCAAAAAGACGACCGTTCTCTGCTTGTCTCTCGGCAGCGCGACCGACCCTCTACGGCAGTGGAAATTGTCAAGATGTCAGAAGCAATTGTGGTTGAATCTCACCAAAGGGACCCTGTGTTTGCACCGCCCGGATTACGCTGTTCCCAGCCACCGGTGCCAGCCCCAGCCTCGGCTCATGGCTGGGGCCCGGACCGGACTCGAGCACAGTGCACAAGCGCCGCGGCAGCACCCATAACGAGTCAGGCCCGCGGGGCAGAGCAGCACCCGCACGGAGCGCGCACTGTCCGGCCGCACCGTCCGGTCCCCCTGGCCACCCGCCATCCACCCTCAATCCACCACCAATCCATCCCGCCCACCTCACCGTGCATGGCCCATGATGACACCCGGCAGCGCATAGTTGCAGTTGGCCTCCTTCTCTCTTGGTCCCGTTGCCCGCAACGCTCGTGCTATCATCAGCAATGGCAAATGGCGACGCCGGCGTCTCGCCCTCCATCCTACCCTCCCACTACGACGGCAGGTCCTCGCATGGGCCCTTGCTGTATATCATTTCCTTCGTCTGCGCTGTTGCGTGGCACGGCAGCTGCAGCATCTTTTTTTTTTCAACCATCCATCACGATCCATCTCCATCGGCCACCTCCACTATACAAACTAGCCGCTACCGTCGTGCCCCATTCGCGACCGCGTCTACCATGATGAAAACATTGATGCCACCACCATTTTTAGCCAACCCGCAAAGTTAGCCCCTCGATTTGTTGCCCCTCGCCCCTCGCCCCTCGACCCCTCCGGAGGGACCATGACGGACAAGTCATTGACCTGAACCGCGGCGGCACGCCACCAGACTCCGCGGTTAGTGAATGAATGGCCATCTTGACTCGCCCAGTAATCTCGGAATGCAGCACCCAGCTGCACGTGCGAGGGTTCGACGCTCACTCATGTACGAGTGCCCAAGTAATTCAGACCTCCGTCCGCCACGGCACTTGCGGCCTTTCAGCTCCGCGTCTGCAGCGCTGAGGGGTCCAGAGCATGATGGCTGACTTACAAGGATGGAACCGCTTCGGATTTGGGAGCAGGGGGAGCCAAATCCGCTGGGCGTTTCGCAACTCAAAGTAAACGGACTCACGGGCCTTCCAGCCATCTCGCCTGCCAGTGTCATTATCCGCAACTTATTCGGCCAGCCTCCTCGCCTTCCAAGGATGTGTGCTCTTCTGGCAACCTTGGTCGAGCACAATGTTTTGGCCTGTTTGGCCTATTTGGCCTGTTCGCACGCCGATCACGCTCCATTCTCCCAACCCATCTGTCTGTCACCTTGGGTGTCTGAGACCTGTAGCTCGTGATGCACTGCCAGCGAACACGTCAAAGGTGACAGTATCCCGGCTCATCGAGGCCAATCACATCCCGTATCCGAGCCCTACCGTCACCCAGATCTGGTCTGGATTCTGGCTCGGCTCTGCACGACAAGCCCGCGCAGTGCGTTAATGCGGTCGACGGTTCCCTCCCAGTCCGGCACCGTCTCTCGCCGTAACGAGCTGCCCAAGGGGCAGCAGATCAATGGTGCGCTGTACAGCAGCGCCGTCGTGCGAACTTCTGTCCCGTGATCCACAGCTGCTCTCTAGTGGAAACATGGCAGAGTCAAACGGTCTTGGTTGGGCGGCATACCAGAGGTTCACATGTTGATGCACTTTAAAGTGACACACTACCACGCGTCTCCGGGGTTTCCCGGGTTAGGAATGCGACATTCATGACGTTGCAGTGCCAGAAGCCCGAGCGGTGCTCATCATTTATTACAGCCTGCAAGAGCAATAGGTGGTGCAAGGTAGTGCAAGGTGGTGCATGCATGCTTGTCAATGAATGGTGCCAAGCTTGGTGTAGTTGAATGTCGTGCGCCGAAAGTGCTTCTTCCGCCTGCGGCCAAGCGATGCACTCTGGCCTCTAGCGCCCCCCTTGCGTGTAAATGGGATCACCTATCGCCCACGCAACAAGAAGACAACACTTCCACGAGCCACGAGGTTGCTGGAGATTTGTCGGCATATCAAGCAGGATCAGGAGGGGATACAACGTGTGTGGTGCAACTCAAGCCACGATTATGGTCAACCAACGCCAACCCTCTGCTGTCCCCCTCCCCCTCCCCCTCCTCAGCTGGGCAAAAACGCCATGACCACATAACGGTGAAGATAGGGCAGAATGAGGCGAAGCAGTTGGCCAGGTGCACTGTCTTCATCGTGGCCCGTTCAGCGCAACTGCCGGCGAACAGAGGGAGAGTGTTGATGTCAGATTGTCGGCCGCTCCTAAAGCAAGGAGGTGAGGTATGATAGCGTTCCGCAGCATCGCCAGCTGAGCATCATCTCACTGTGACCCCCAGCTTATCCGATCATGCCCTTGCCCGTATCGCATTGCATACATTATTTTTTTTTTCGCCCCTTGGTCGCTTGACCGCATATGACACAGTGCGTCTGCGTTTCCGAAGCCATCCTTGCCCTCACCCGCGTGCACGTCTCACCAGACGGTCGCTTCCCTGGTGCAAATGAGATCTACGGTGCTTATTCTTCCGACTGACTGCCATGCCTGAATTGTTTGATGGAGCTACCACATAGTGTGCAGTAGGCCTAAATGAAAATCAAATCAAACAAGGACCGCGTTTCGCGATCGTGGACGCTGGATGGAACGCAGCGTCCTCCCTGATGACTGAGGCCCAAACCTGACCCGTTTCGCAGTAAACCCTCAACCACGGTCTGCGAGCCAATGGCTCCCCAACAGGCCTCACGATGAACCATGCATCCCTGGAGTAGGATGCTCTTAGCTCGGGCGGGCCACACTCACGTCATTTTCAGTTAACAAGAGTTGCCCTGAGCCAGAGCCTCGCTCATCAAACCCGGGTGCTCCTTGTCTCGGTGTTTAGTCAAACTAGCCTGCTGGCAATGGCGGCGTTTCGTCTCCGTTCGGTACTAACCATGACGCCGGATTCCCTCCCATCAGCCCATTCCCGCTCAGGGTCCTGGGAGAGCCCCGGAGAAAATCATCTTGCCGGGATCAACCGCTTCTGCTGCTGCTGCTGCTGCTGTTGCTGCTGCGCTCTTTCGGCCGTCGCCCGTGTAATCCTGGGCGAGACCCAGGGCCCCCCTCCCCCATTCCGATCCGAACAAGCAATGTAACGTCTTGACTTTTTCCTTCCTTTACAGCCAAATAAATCCCTCTCTTCCAATACGCGTCGCGGGTTTGGAGCGCCTCCGACTTTTTGGCGATCCTACTGGTGGGCCAGCGCTGGCACCAATCTCAACTATTACTGCATCAAGTACGGGCGCCTGCTCCACACCAGATGGCCGCCCGCAACGTCTGCGACGGCGACAGGCTCTTCCCCGCCTCGACTTGGTGGGGCTCAGCTCTGTGGATGAGGAGCGAAGTCTGTTGCTTGCTTGTCATCCGGCCCAGGGCAGGATTAAATCGGGGCGCACGGGGATTTTGCCTTCAAGCGCCGATAAAGGTATCACGGCCTCAGGTGGATGAAACGTTTCCCGAACTTGAAAGAGCTCGGCTCGTTCGAAACCTAATTTGCCAGAGAGAGGAGCAAGGCGAGAAAGCGCCATCAGATCATCGCCGATTCCCTTGGGTGCGTGGCCAAGGCGTAGTAGTGCAGTCGCAGCCGTAGTAGCCTCTCACCATTCAGCAGCTATCGACCCGGCCTAGTCAGTGGCCGTCCGTCCGTCCTGGGCCCAAGTAAATCCATGCCCAACCACGTATCCAGCGCCGTAGACGGGCGTGGAAGATGGTCGAAGGCCCTGCGTATGCGTGTAATTGACCCTGGGCCTGCCGGTTGATACCTTGACTCACATCGTCAAACTCGCAGCGAAGTCGCATCTTCACAATTGGGGGTTAACCAGAATCCCCAGTCATCACTGTTTTGCTTTTTTCACCCAACGGTCTGCACCTGCACCCCTCATGGTCTTATTTTAGGTGACGTTGCCATGCTTTTTTTGGTCTAGTAGCTCGATGCTTGCCTTGATCCACCTCACTCGCTCACTCAATCAATCAATGGCTGGCAAGACATACCAAGAGCTCTCTCTATCTCATGCCGCCCAGCTCCACCTCAAGCTCCAGCTCCAGCTCCAGCTCCAAAGCCATGGCCTTGGTTGAGAGATTCGTCTCGCCCTGTCCACGCAAGTTTCGTCACGTTCCTCGGAGCTTCAGTCTCATCACTTGGCACAGATGACTCGGCCATAGTAAATTTTCATAGCCTCCCTCTTTGCAGCCAGAACTTGTTCATAATAATAGCACGGGCTGCTTTTGAGCATGATTCTTCTTGAGAGATTGATCATGATCCATGGGCTTCCATGAGCAGTGTATCTCGAGCAACGCATATTCCGGTCGTCTGTCCCCTGAAATGTCTTCCCCTGCCTTCTGTCATCATCTTCACAACCGTCACATATGGACTCGGGACAATTCAAACTCATCAATCGCCGTGGCCTTGAGGCCAGTGTCTCTCAGTGTTCAAAATAATTTTTTCAATGCCAATGTGTGATCATCCATGTACATTATTATCCCCATTCTGTTCGCCATTGTTCCTACCGCATACTCTGTTGGCCGTTTTTCCCTTAAAATACCGCAGTCTTGATGACAACTCTCGTACTCGGTATCTCCATTTTATGAGTTGAAATGAGATGAATCTTATCAGTCATGTTGACTTCTATGTGCTATGAGTCAGTCACACATATTTTCTCAAGTTAAAGTAGCCACGCCTTGAAATCAATGGCACCCATTTTCACTCACAGCCCCTGACAGCGTGCTCTACTTCACCGGGAACAAGGATACGAGCCTCGATCTCATAATTTTGAAGTTTGTTTCAGCAAAAAGATAATATGTCATCAAACCTCTCATTATCAGCCATGAAGCGAAGGCTTGGTCACATTGTAACATCAAAGACATGTGACAGGTGAAGCGTCAACGCCTGTGCTGTCTCGGGCTTCCAGTCAACAAAGTATCCCAAACACGTTTTCTGGCACGGAAAAGTTTTGGAAAATCGAATAGCCTCAGTTTGTGATATGCAGAACCGGTCAAAAACTTCTGTGATCAACTTGGGAGATTTCACAAGCTCCCCCTTCACACCATGCTCGCCTCCTTACGTGCTCCATGGCCAGCAATGCGTCTTCATACAACGCTCAAGAGCCATCCATCTCTAATTTCACAAATTCTAGCACAATTAATTGCTGTTTATCTCTCTTCAACTGAACACAAGTGCTCGCGCTCCATCCAGGGCTTTTTTTGCACTCCTCCGACCCACTTCTACACCAGCCGTGCCAGGGCCAGGCGTTTCCGATCATACGAGGTATTATCATGCCCAGGGAGTGGAATAAATTCGCATGAGGAGGCCCTTGGTAGCAAAGTCTACATATTGAAGCATTGAAGGCTATACGGTGTGGGATCTCCCATCAGGTTGATGCCCTAATACCACCCAGCCAAGCCCATCTTGCGACCCCTACATTTTTTTTTTCGTCATTATGTAACAGGTCCATCTTCTACCAGTGGCAGCTGAGACACTCACACTCCTGCAAGAATACTCGGACCACTATTCGAACCATTCTCCCCGATCCATAGCATATCAAGCACGTATGCGTGTCACGATAATAAAAGTGGCATTGCCGGCAATTCCCAGGTCCAAAGACGCCGTGTGGGCAGTTCATATGCTCCACATAGTTTTGGTCGCCACCGCATCGGGGACAGGTTTCTTCTATACGCTCGCTGGTCTCAAGCTTAGTAACTCCGGTTCCTTCGCAGATCTCGCAAGTTGGGTCTGCTCGTTTATCGCGGCTTCCGCTGCTGAAGTCGCTGTCGGATGTGCGATTAGAACCACTCGAGCTACTTGAAGAAGGCATAATGAAAGTAATTTTTTCCCCGGTTCAACTAGTACAGTCATTTCAAGTCTTCTTTGTATCAAACTTTCCGCGTGAAAGTATTTTGAGGGATTTCTTGAGGGCTTTATTGAAAGCAACGGTGTAGTAGCAAAGATTTGAAGCGGGATACACCTGCGGGGGGTGAATCACAGTGGCAAGTAATCTCTTATCACTGAAACACGGATGGCTCGTAAAATTCAATGACACTTGTAGTGTCATTATTTGTCATTGTATTCTTGTTTCACTTGGATGCACATCTTGTCGCTAAATAGTTGTTGGACGATTCAATGACAATCGAGCGAAACCCAACCCTGTGAGCACTCTTCCATTCCAGTTTCTACAAAGGACAAATCATAATACAATATTTTACCAGATTGCCCGAGCTATTATAATTGAAAACAACTTATTCAAATAATAACAAAGCCTAGAATCAAGGGCTACACTTTCAGCCCAAGTTTAATATCCTTGGCGACCACCACCACCCTATAGTTCCACGGCCAGAACATGGCATTCAAAGAAATGTTAGGTAGATTGCTTAAGACTCCACGGATGAATACATCTTATGATTATACTAACATAGAAACTCTGCTTCCTTGCACTTCATCCCATAACCCCAGATGTCCTCTACAACAGTAGTTGCAAAATACATTGGAGCGGTTGATGGACGCATCATTCAAAAACTGCCTCTTCTCCTCTTAGTTTGCAGTACAAAATTATCTTCTCCCATAAACGAGGCTCCACGTGATTTTTTATCCATCTAGCATCTTTAGGGTGTCCCTTCAAGAAGGCGATGTCGTCGTCAGTCATGAGCATGTTGCGCCGGAGTCTCATCTGGATGATTTCGCGAAACCTAGAAGGGTCCCACGGAGAAGGCGCTCCAATGTCTGTATTTTTGACATGAATTTGTAGTGGTGGTGCAAATGGATATCTCAGCAGTTTTAATTGTATCTTTGCAGGGAGAGGCTTGTTAACGACGACCCTAGGCAGTTGCTGTCAGTGAAAGCGCAGCTGGATAAGCTCGTAGCCACTCACAACGATTTACCGGTCCATCGGTACCATTGAACCGGCGGCTCAGCGGCAGACTCGCCGTGGTCGATGAGAAAGAAGCAGACTCGGTCGTGGTAGGCAAAATCTCCGCCGTATATGTTCCAACGGTCCTGGCCCCAGATGAAGTCGCGATCCCACAGGTGCTGACAAATGACGTTTCGCATGAGATTTATTCTCTCGCCATAATCATCTCCCGGGACGAGATGCGTTCTAGTTTGCACCAGTATTCGCTCTGATTCTGTTGGGGCGGCCACATATGGAGAAATACTCAGTTCGTTGGCAGGTGTCTCCATGATGAATTCTCATGGGCAAGAAGCATGCTTTGCCAACAGTGCGATACCAGCGTGTATCTTATAATATTTAGTGATAATTTATTGTCTTTTCCCCTGGGAATTGAAGAGAAGAAAACAGGTCGCGTCCAAGAAGTCGCGGTTTCTTATGCTGTCCATGGCCAAGCGAGCTAGTTAACCGAAGTGCGCACTTGTGCATAAGCCAAATGCATAGTACGACCTGTATTCAAGTTGTCAAATAGTGAAGTATCCACCTCGGTTCAACAGACTCCTCGTGGGCACTATGCTGTGCGAGTGCATGAAACTTGTTGTAGGTTTCCTAGGTTCTCAGTGCGACGCTCGCCTGTGGCTCACCTTCGTGAACAAGAGTAAAACATGATGCATTATATAACAAGAGGCTACTAAACCCACAGTGTTGTTTGATTAAGCGTAATCAACGGGGCGACCGAGTGTGATGGAAGCGATCTGCACGTTTATAGTGAACCGCCACACCAAACGCGCCTTGCAACGATGGAATTGTACGCTACGCTCTAGTCTATGATTGGACGTTCTTAACAACTGCCAGGAGGTATGGTGCTCGGTTTTAGTGCTTCCATAGGTTCGAGAAAAGAGAGAACAACACTTTATGTCCAACTCAGCGGAGTAGTCGTGGGTAAGCAAGCAATGTCACCAAGTCACCACCCACACCCACAGTTCAGTGCCAAGTCCCCCTCAGCAACCTCAAAAAACCTATTATAAATTCAAGACACAATATTCATGCTCTCAGAACATATCGGCGATTCCTACTCCAAGGCTTTATAATTTATACTTGAGTGTATTGTTAGTCGGATGTGTGCTAGTTCTTTTCTTTCCTTTTTTAGTTTTTTAATGAAGACCTTTCATTCTATTGGAGATATGATATTACAAGTTTTTGCTTGTTTTGGGGCCTTGTTCCGAGGCTCTAAGATCCGATAGCGGTGGATGGCTACCTAGTAGTGAGATAGGATCAGTGAATACCATAGGACAAAGGCGATTCCGCCACGGCCACTAGTAACTCGGTATTAGGCTTCATGAAAATATAAAATTTAGACCGTCCAAGGCTTACAGATGCATATATTCTTATGGTGTTCGTCGTCGCTGCAATAGATTCCCGTGCTACCGGATAAGAGTGAACGGCTTTCCCTAGCTTCAATAGCGCCTAGACAATTACAGCGTCGTTTATGCCGTGCGACAAGTCCGAACAAAGCGTTTTGTCGCTATATAAATCAAATAGAGACAAAGGAAAATATTTCGCATGTTTTTATCTATTATGACTGACTGAAATAATGTTCGATGTACTTAAGAAAGGCGTACTGGCCATCTTTGGGCAGCAGCACCAAGCAAGGACCATCGTTCTCGCCAAAACTCGCTTTTCAAATATTCGCTTCCCGACCGAAAAGTCGACCAACTGCATACCAAAAATAATCTTCTCTTCTTTCTACCGGTTTTTTTTGGAGCAAATTTGCGAATAAAAGTGTGCTTGAATAATTCGTGCAGTGCTGTGTGCTTACAAGCCATTGGGCGGGTCGGAAAAATATTGTTGCAACAGAATTATTGTCGAAGCTGCATGGAGCTTTTTGGGTGTGTAGTCTGCCCCTCCCCCTCCTTCACCACTGACTCACCGTTTCGCGACAACCGTTTTCCAACAACACGACACAGCCGCGATGGCTCCCACGGGCACCACCTCAGCGGAGGACCTCACCTCGGAGGTCCTCCTTGCATTGTCCAAATCGGACCCTATTTTGTCCGCCGAAGCCTTCCCCCAAGCCCCGTTCGAATCTATAAAGGCTGCGCTGGATCGCCTCGCTTCCCGATCCATGATCACCTATGAGCAAATCGAGCGCTCCGAGGCTTTCCTAGAGCCCGAGGCCGAGGTTATTGTTACCCACGGTAGCCACGAAGCCCGTGTTTTCGAGGCTGTGCGCAAGGCATTGGGTGGTCTGTCAATCCAGGACCTCGAAGCCGAAGTCGGTGATAAAAATGTCACCAAGGTCGGCCAAGGCAAGGCTTTCAAGGAGAAGTGGATTAAGAAGGAGGACAACAAGCTTGTTGCTCTGGTGGGTTTATTTTCAATTTCCGTCAAAAGCTGCACACTAATACCGTTGCCAGGTTGAGTCCATCAACGATGTCACTCGTGAGCAGTTGCGAACTATCCAAGAAACACGAACCCACGACAGCAAGATTCTCGCCGATTTGAAGAAGCGCAAACTTTTGACTCTTCGAAAGGCCATCTCCTTCAAGATTGCCAAGGGCGAGAAGTTTGCGCTTGAGATGGTCAAGGAGGAGACGGATCTGACAGCTGACATGCTGGCTTCTGGTTCATGGAAAACAGCAGCCTTCAGTAAGTAATCATGCCGGTACATGGACCACATGAGGCGCCAATAGCGCGCCTGTGTTACATATGTCATGTCCTTGCAACCCAATATTTGTTTGCGCAAAGCAAAAACAAGGCTAACACAAGTTATAGAGCCTTACAACTTCAAGGCTTTGGGTGCTGACCAACACTCCGGAGCCCTTCACCCCCTCAACAAGATGCGACACGAGTTCCGGTAAGTCAAATTATATGATAGGTGCAAGATATGCTGGTTTCGCCTATATACCCCAGCTATTGCGCCCCGCACATAGCGAGCTCCATTAAGCTGAATTGACAAACACTAACACTGTGTCTGATTAGACAAATCTTCTTCGAGATGGGATTCAGTGAGATGCCTACTAACCAATACGTCGAGTCTGGATTCTGGGTATGTGGCCTTCTCCCATTTCATTCAGACACCAGTGAATGTGGCACATCATGACACTTCGCAAGAATCCTGCTATAGTCAACCATTGACTAACACATGATAACCACCAGAACTTCGATGCTCTTTTTGTGCCACAACAGCACCCTGCCCGTGATCTGCAGGACACCTTCTACATTTCCGACCCCAAGGTTGCTTCTCGACCCGGCCCACTCTCCCCTGATGACAAGCAGGACTACGCCAAGTATTTCGAGAGTGTGAAGCAGGTTCACGAGACCGGAAAGTTTGGTTCAATTGGTTACAGATACCCCTGGTCCGAGGAAGAGTCACTAAGGTATGTACTCTCCCTACCTGTAACTAGGGGAGCCTTTGAAGCTAACTCCATCTAGACTTGTTCTTCGAACACACACTACCGCTATCTCGACCGCAATGCTGTCCAAGCTTGCGTCTGAAAGCCCTGACGGCCGTGCCAAGCCCGCCAAGTACTTCTCTATTGACCGAGTTTTCAGGTATGACTCTCTAACCCCCGATATGGCGCGAGCACCATTGAATACTCACATTCTTTAGAAATGAGTCAGTTGACGCAACCCACCTTTGCGAGTTTCACCAAGTTGAAGGTGTCATTGCCGACTACGGATTGACTTTGGGTGGTCTCATGGAGTTTATGGAGAAGTTCTTCACCAAGATGGGCATCACTGAGTAAGATCCAAGTACCCCCCCTGGTATCGTACGCAAATAACTAACGCATCGGTTTACAGTCTCAAGTTCAAGCCAGCGTACGCTTAGCTCTCCTTATGAAATCCGGTATAATACTGACCTGAAAATGTAGTTACAACCCATACACTGAGCCCAGTATGGAAATTTTCAGTTTCCACAAGGGTCTTAACAAGCTCGTCGAGGTATGAACTACCCCTTGATCATTTGCTATACTCCCCTTCCTTGTTCGGGCCTTCTTTAACTCATGCCCATGAACCACGGCCCACTTTTCAACATGGTGCCCTTCTTTTGGCAATAACACGCTGACATTCTTCACAGATTGGTAACAGCGGTATGTTCCGACCTGAAATGCTGGAGCCCATGGGTCTGCCAAAGGACCTGAGAGTCTTTGGTTTCGGTCTGAGCTTGGAGAGACCGACCATGATCAAATACGCCATCTCCAACATCCGAGAGCTCCTCGGCCACCAGGTAGACCTCAACTTTGTTGAGAAGAATGCCGCGGTGCGACTGGATAAGAACTAGAAGCGAGGCAAAAAAGAAAAAAAAAAGATACGGATAGACTAGCGACGATGAAAAGACGTAAAATTTCTAGAGGAAGTGGAAGCATCATTTCCTTTGCGTCTGTTAGACTTGCGGCCATGGACGCCTTTGGCCAACATTATCCCTCACCCTCCTAGAGCCAAGTATTTTCCGGTGAGCGACCCTAGAAAGGCAAGCAGATGAGCCTTGCCGTCTGCGTAAAGAGGGAAGCGAAGCGAATAGTCTGGCTCTACATGTCTTTATGGTAGTTACGTTATAAGGTTACGGAAAGAAAAGAAAAAAGAAAGGTCACGGGATCAAATCAGACCGTCGTAATGAATCCATACAACAGCATGTCCATATCTGTACACAAAACATGGCTATTACGTGGTTCTCCCAAAGTTCTCCATCGGTTCTCTTCAAAGAAAGAATCCATCGTGTTCTTCTTGAATCAAACATGAGAAAAGTCATGCTACACTCAAAACTCATCCCCCCCAAAATGGCAATGATATTCTTGCGACTTCTCACTGTAGCAAGTATTCCCAAGTGGAAGAGCAAAGGTGTTTGGTTGTTGTGGGAGATCTTTCGCAGGGCAAGCTCCACAGAGCTACTTGCTTGCTACCTCCTGTGTCCCTATCCTTGATTGACACTGATCAAATTGGGCTTCGTTCTCGAGGGCCCAACCACAGCATGTCGAGCGACTGCTGGTGAAAAGACGGCAAGGTACTACAGATTTGCTCCATCAGGTCCATCCGTCAACACGGCACACGGTTCGCAACCCAAGTAACGAGGTGATCCCTTGTCCGACAATGCAACTGAGGACGCTGGATCGATTGCCAGCGCAGGTGTGATACCTGCAGAGCCTGTAGGCTGCAGCCATCGGCAGTATGATGGCTGATCTACATGGGAGAAGCATGTCTAGCGGTGTCTTGGTGGGCAAAAGTCGCATCCTTCGCGACCAGTCACCGGCCTCTAGTCGCTCGCTCCACTGGACAGTGTGACTTGCACTTTGTCTTTCTCCCCTCCCCATTAACTTGCCACCATCGAGCGTTTCATTTTCTTCTGCTCTGGGTCGTCATTTCCTGCGAAGGGGGGGCAGTCAGTCCACCTCAGATGGACAGCGGCCCAAGAGAGCGGCCCAGGAGGATCCATCTTGAGCCTCCCCACCCACCTCTCCCTCTCTGCGCTTCTGTCTTGCAGGTCAAACCTGTCCCAAAGAAGGATCACCCCCAACGCATCTGAAGATGCGGTGAGATCAACGTATGATTATTTGATGACACTCAGTCGCTAGATGCAAGCAAGCGAGGAGCAAAAACAAAAAAGAAAGCCTGAGAAAAGGGGCGCGTGCTGCAACACAACTAACCGGCTCACCGGGCATGTAAGTGCTCACTGATGCAATGCACCCCAAAGACATACATGCATATGAAACAACTCCATTCACACGCAGGTTTGGATGTGGCAAACGAGCGGTTTAAGGTTGGCCTGGAACTGCGGGGTGCGAGTCAGAGCTGAGGCAGACGCGCAAATATCTCATCAGCTCTCGACCTGGCGGTATTGTTTCCGCGAGTGGAGATGGACATCGTGGTGTTTGGTGGTTGAGAAGGGGGGTGTTGCGCCTCCGCAAAATCTCATCTCGCTACCGGTGAGTTTTGGACGTCTCGCAGTGGGCTCCATTCGCGAGCGTGCAATTTCAATTGCTTGCTTGGCGAGCCTCCAGCTTTTGATCAAATCCGTGTCCGAGCCAAGCGGAATGAGACACCCGGTCCAGCAGAGATATGGATCCATATGCAAGTTTTCGGATGCACCTTCACATCTAGGAGAAACTTGGGGGGTTACCCATCCCAGAACTGAAAACGGAAATTTCGGATCCACGCAATGGGTTTGCAACTGAATCTCCTCAAGACCCAAGAGCACTCGTTCATCCTAGATTGCTGCCATTTGCGATAGATGTACTGACTGAACAATAATTCACAGATATGTGCGCTTTTCTTTGTGCGTGTTTTTTTTTTTTTTTAGCTAAACCTTGGATTTAATAGAAGTTGTGTGTGGGTGATTGAGTGAAGGGGCGCAAAATTGCAGATTCGCAACGACGTGTTTAAACAAGGGTGACGTGACGGTGGTTGATCCAGAGCAAGGACAACAACACCTCTTGCTCTCCTAGCTTAGTAGTAAGTAAATATCGAAGCAAAACACTTTACATCAAACAACATGGTCTACATACGAAGGGGTTTCCCCATGTGTCCCCTTGTTGAAACATCCGTTTTTCGTTGGCGCGAGTTTGCAGACAACTCGTCCGTGGTGGCTCTAGGGTAGCATTCACCCGGCGGGAATAGAGCGTCACCAAAGCACCGCTCGGGTCGTGCTTTTCGAGAGCCAAGGCTTGTGGAACTCAAAATCAATGGACAATAGAAGCCGAAATAGTTAACTCCAGCTCGGTTCCTAAACGCCATCGCCGTGATCGCAGCGTGGCATCTGCGACGGCGTGGCATGTCGTTGGCGAAAATGCTAACCGATTAACAGCCGACGGACAATGCTCACACGACTGACATCGGTTCCTATTGTGGGGTGGGCGCCACTCGATAGTCGCACAGAGATGGCAGAGAACAATATCAACGAGATGAGGGGATCTCTCTTTGACGACAACATTAAATGCGCCGGCTAGCCGCATAGTTGCGTCATGAAATCTCGACCTCGCCTGACTCGACCTCGCCCGCGCATCATCTTTCGGCACAACAGCAGCAGCAGCAACAGCACCGCCAACAACAGTAGCAATAGCAATAGCAATAGCTTCACCAAAACCACCGCCAAAAGAGGCAACATGACCTCCGCTACAATCCAAGGCGCGGCCTACTCCCCAGGGGGGGACGATGGATGGGTAGAGCCCTCTATCCCGCGACTCTTTACGTCTGAGCCGCCTATCCGCGATAGCCTGGTGACTCACTCATCCACGGTTCAAGATGAGACGGTCGATGAGTGCCTCCCCTTCCTCACGGCGTACCAGCACGCCGACTGCAACGCTCACGGCCTGCCCCATCTGGACCGCAGCCGCCACATTAAATTTCTGCACCGGCAGCTGGGAAAGTTGCCCGGCGCCTTCACCTCCGCCGATCCAAGTCGGCCGTGGTTCTTCTACTGGTGCCTCGCCGGCCTCAGCCTTCTGGGCGAGGACGTGGCCCCCTACCGCGAGAGACTCATCGAGACGGTCCGTCCCATGCAGAACGCGCAGGGAGGCTTCGCCGGCGGCTTTGGACAGACGTCTCATCTTGCCACCACGTATGCGACCGTACTGTCGCTGGCCCTAGTCGGCGGGCAGGATGCCTACGACGTCGTCGACCGGCGGGCCATGTGGAGATGGCTGTGCTCCCTCAAGCAGCCCGATGGAGGGTTCCAGATGGCCCTCGGGGGTGAGGAGGACGTCAGGTATGTCATATTTGCCCTCCCTCTTGCGCGCCGTGCCGTCGAGGCCCGCTTGTTCTCCCCCCATCCCTGACCAGCATGCGTTTTAGGGGGGCCTACTGTGCAGCCGTCATCATCTCTCTGCTCAACCTCCCCCTCGACCTGTCACCGGACTCGCCTGCATGCTCTGCTGGCCACACTGGCCTGTTTACTGGTCTGGCCGGTTACGTCCACCGATGTAGGTTACCCAAGGCCCAGTGTCGTCCTGATCGCTCACCAATAAGGCCAAACGTACGAGGGAGGCGTGTCGGCAAAGCCGGGCGTTGAAGCGCATGGTGCATACGCCTTTTGCGCTCTCGGATGCCTCTCCATCATTGATTCTCCACATCGAGTCATCCCGCGGTCAGTCTCTCTCTTCCCCTCCTTGACTTGTCCACTGAAGAGGCGACATGAAAGCATTGCATGCTGACTTTGTCCCAAAAAAGACATCTCGACGTTCCACTCCTCATCTCCTGGCTGTCCTCGCGGCAGTACGCTCCTGAAGGCGGATTTTCGGGTCGCACCAACAAGCTCGTTGATGGTTGCTACAGCCACTGGGTCGGAGGTTGTTGGCCCCTGATCGAGGCCGCTCTCAACGGGCCCAGAGGTGCTGCGGCCGACTCTGAAGGCCAGCCGCTCCCGGACGCGACGGCAAGCCTCTTCAGCCGAGACGGGCTGATCCGCTACATTCTGTCTTGTTGTCAGGATCAGAGCGCACGGGGTGGGCTGAGAGACAAGCCGAGCAAGTGAGTGACCACCCTCTTCAACCCCTTCATCCACATTCGATGAGCCATGCCAACCTTAACCGATAACCCATTCTAGGTACTCTGATGCATACCACACTTGCTATGTTCTCTCTGGCCTGAGCTCAGCCCAGCATAAATGGGATTTGACTACCCCTCGTGCTCACGAGTCGATCATGGCGGGAGATGCATGGACTGTGTCACCCTACTTGGAGGGCGAGCAGATTTTTGACGAACAGGACCGCGTCTGCACGGTTCACCCAGTCTACGTGATCCCGCAGCAGCGGGTCGAGGAGATTCAGGCCTACTTTGGGTCCAGAACTGGTTTCTAATCCACTCATGCTGAGGGGGCGGCTCCTTGGAAAGGTTGACTGAGAGGCCAGTTGGACGACCGGAACCAGAATGGAATGAACATGATTGTCACGTGTCAATGGTCATGGCAATGGTGACGGCGACATGAAGGAGAGACATGGGTTTTGGGACGTTTGATATCCAATACTCGGAACAACTCTTGGCCGTGTCAGAAATCTACTCGGTGCATTTGCCAAGGTGGTCTGGGCTGGGGCGGACCATCTGTATTGTAATTTTTTCTCTTGTCCGCATCCGATCCGGCATGGCATCTGCGTTGTCGAGGGGCATTAAGATTGCGGCCTATCCGTTTTCGAATTCAAGATACAGCACTCACACCGTGCACCGTCCAAGGAAGGCGGCAGCCGACATGCATGTGCCAGTGAGCTCCAAAGTAAGTGTGTGCTGCCGCGCGGGCAAGCTTTGATTTGAGGGGGGAACACTATCCGGCCCATGGGTCGCCAACATGGTTCGCCCGAAGGCGGTGGACGTCCGGGTGGGATGTCATGGTAATTCGCCAATCCAGCGAGAGCTTCTATGGCGCCATGTCGTCAATGGACATGGGAGAGGGCCAGCTCATCGTCTGGAGAAGCAGGGATGTCATCAATGGACGCAAGCGCGGTAGTATGGTATGCACACAGCTTGTTGGAGATGGGTGCTTCAATGAAAATCGGGAGGGGTAATGGACGGCTGGCAGGCTTGGGGAGGGGATGATCCCACGCCGCACAGTCGCAGCAACGCAGTTGCAGGGTCTGCACATCATCTCGGACTCCAGGGCTGGGGGCCCGGCAGCCAGGCGAGAGGCGGCGAGGGACCCTTGACGCCCTGTACCAGAGCCGAAGACCTTGTGTGCTCGTTTGTCGTGATGGCCATTTAAGCGTGCTTTCTTTTTGCAGACGTCGCCGCAGAAATCCAAGACATACATGGCGAGGCCGGCAGTCAAAAGAGGGTCCATCTTTACTGCCATGGCCAGCGCAGGGTGATGAGTTAGTGACGCAGCCGTGGTGGGCTTTTGCCGTTGAAAGACCTAACCCAGTGCAGCCCGCATTGCGCAGACCAGACCAGACCGCAGACCGCTTCGCTGGCAGGGCACTTTGTACAGGTCGAATGCGTCCGACGGGCTGCGAGGGCTTGCGTTGATGCCCGCAAGCCCGGTCAGTGTATGGCCACAACCGCGTCCTGCCCCCGCCCTTGCCTGGCGGCCGCATTATAGGCGGCCAGGTCCTGTGCTCACGTACATACAGCTCTAGCAAATTCAAACATGGCCGGCATGCCCTCCAAGACGTCAATCAGAAAGCCCGGGAAAAAAGAGGGGCCGGGGAATTGTGTCTGCGCATGTACATGTACAAGCGCCGCGGGATTCCAGACGGATCCCGATGGTGGCTTGGACGGGGGAGGAGGGGCAGCCGAGACATGGGACGGCCGCATCCGTAGGTAGCTGTAGTATACCCGGGAGACCTGATAAAAGGTTTGCGAGGTAGAGATCTCACGACGCCGTTTCGTTGATATTCGTGACGTGGGAGAAGAGTTGTCCGTATCCACCACAGCGAGAGTGGGCCAGAAAGCCAGGGTCTTGCAACGGTCGGCAGCAACAGATTTTTTTTAGCTCTCGATTGAAGTTGCCACTATGCCTAGGTAATTGCGGTTTGTTTGTGCCAAAAAGCTTTTTCTGCTTTTTTTTTCTCCCTCCCCCCCCCATCCTGGGCCACGTTAGTACTGGTAGCCATGGTAGCATTGTTCAAGCATGATCGGACAGCTGTCTAAATTATGCCTCCCACAATGGCACCCAATGTTGCGAAAACGAAACCGCCGATGTGCGACATGAGAGCACGTCCCCTTTGAGGGGTCTAAAACCTTTTGAGATCAGCCGCCAGGGAGCAGGCGAGGTCCTTGCTTCCGATCGTGAATTGCTGGAGAACCCAGGATACGATTACCGACGTGTCGGGGCCTGTGTTGGCAGCCAGGGTAATCCAGGCTTCATTCCAAAAGACAGCCGCGCCCTGGTCCGTGGGCTAATTTTTATCTTGAAAGTGTCATCAACGCAGCTCATGTGAGATGTCCATTTGTTTGTCCTCAAGCCTCGATGGCTTAGGTGGCGCTTTGACGATAGACCCAAAGTACGCTGCTACATGAGGCGGCGTTTAGGATTGTCCCAGAGAGGAACGGTGGGGGGCTGATCGTTGAAGGACCGGATACCATGCCCTCAATTACATGTATGTAGGAAAGCTGGTGGCGAATTGGTCATGCCAAGGAATTTGCAATCTTGCTTGCATCTGGTCCTGGTTGGGCATGGGAAGGAGATCGCCAGATAATCGACAGTCTGTTCCGACCGGTGTTGCCTTGAAGACAGCAATGATGTCGCTTTGCGCAACTTTGACCGGGGAATAGATTGAACAGTGATTGGTGTAGCCCATAACCAGGCCATATCGAACGACAATGTCCCGTGATATTGGATCCAGGTTGCTGTTCTGTGGGGATATTCAACAACACGTACACGGGTTACACCCTGCCCAGACTAGGAAAAACGGCCAGGTATGGGCCATTGTCGATTAACGGCACGACCCTGTATCATTCACCATGGCAAGTTGCGTGCCCCTCCCTGCCCCTCACCTAGTCGATCCTGTTTTGGTCAAGGCTCAAAACGAGCAGGTCGGAAAAAGGAACAAAAACCACAGGCTATGCAATCGAGGCGCCCCGAAAAGCGGCCGCAGGGCCGAGCCCTTATTGTCTGACGGGGCGATGTTTGCGCTGGACAAATAATGTTGTTGCCAAATCCTGGAGCAGCACAAGACCGGCAGCATCGGAGTGATCAGCTCCTTGGTTGTAGCTAGCTAGTTACTGTGGACTGCTGGCGCTTATCGTCATCTGCTTGGCTCGAAAACGACGGGATCCATCGGTGGGCATCGGTGGACATCGGTGGCCTATTTTGGGTGGTATCCCTAGGCCGTGGCCAGGTGCCGGGTGGAGGCGACTCTGAAAAAGATGCAGAGAGATGCAGTTGTTCAAGCCAAAACCTTGCTCGATGTTGTGCGGCGCAAGGAGGCGGAATCAGAAACTTGTGGACATGTGTGCCATGGGATTGCTGTGGCCGTCACGTCAGAGAGACTTAGCGGCCCCAGCGTCATTCTGGAAGAGTTCCAATTGTCGAATCGCTGTCAGTCAGGTTGTGGTTCTCCCCACACGCCAGTGAATCCACACACCCACAGGCTCGCACAACCTTGGGGCGTGGCCTTAACTATGGCGCCGAGAATTTTGGAGCTAGCGGAACGGCTGCCACCCCGGTCAGCAAGTTGTTGTCCCTCGGCGTTCAAGTTACGGTACCATCGTGCTGGTGACGGCCAGCGAGGCCCTCTCGATAGCAGATGCATCGCACCCACGGCCGCGGGGGATCCAAAGCGAGGCTCACCCCAGATTGCCTGATTCATCGACGGGCACGACGGCAATGAGGGCACGAGCACAAGCACGACTTTGGTGAGATGGGACGACATGGAATTAGTCCTGCATGTAGCAATTAGCAGCCAACTTAGGTGCTGTAGTGTAGGCAGTCGACTGGGTCGAGTACCATGGTCGCAGAGCAAGGTACCCCGCGCGCCCGGCTGGGTCGAGTACGTCTCGCTACATTGGGGACATTTCCCGTTGTTGATTTCAAAAAAAAAAAAAAAAAAAAAAAAAATCAACAAGAAGCAATGCCAACTCATCATTGCATACGGGTTGAGGGCTCCTAAGGGCCTGCCTTTTTGCCTAGTTGCCTCGCCGCACGCCTCTTTTTGCTTGTGCTCGTGCTTGTGCATCCTTCCCCTCCCCCTCCTCTTTTTTTTGTGCTCCAGGTCTCCTCCAGCTGCCTCTGCTTGTGCGACGCACCTGCCGAGGCATGAAGCGAACAGGCAGGTATCCCCCCACGTAGGACAGGTGGTGCAGTACTTTGCTGCCACGCTCGCCTCCGTCGCTTGCCTTTGCTGCTTCCTTCCAACCTAGTCCCTTCCTTCTTTCCCTCTCGGGGCAGGTACCTAGTTGCAGGGGAGTTAGTTGCGAGCCTACCTAGTCTGGCGCCTCCAAGGCCCACCCAGAAAAACAAAACAAAAACATATTCGCCAGGTACCAGCTCTCAACGGCTACAACGCCGTGACAGGCCTGTCCACCACTTATTCCGTGTTAGCTGCAGAGAGGCAGTACGAGTCTCGTGTACCACGTTACAGAAAATTGAAAAAAAAGAAAAAAAAAGAAAAAAAGGAGCCCAATCATTTCCCTCCTTTCTCCTCACGCACTCCGAACGCAGCACAACACTACTCTACACAACCTTCAGCCACCTACATCGGACAGACGCCCACATCATCTTGACGAGAATAGACCCCTCCATCATCTCGCAGAATCCGACCAATCAATCCTGCCACATTCACCGGTTCCTTTCACCACATCCCATCCCAGACTGCAGTGCTGGGGAGCCCTAACGGCCGGCACACCTTCGCCCACGACCACGGCCTTGCCCACACACAGCCAGACGCATAGCCCAGGGCAGGGATGTAATGGAGCATGGGAGTGATCCACTGGGCCAGCCACTGAATGTCCTGTTCATGCACGTCGTCGCGCTGCTCACCGACCCTTTCCAAAGTAGACTCGTTGTGGTGGTGTTACTACTGCGCTACAACTATTAGCCATGTACTGTACCTGTTCTGTCCCGTCCGGTCTGGGCCTTGACGCGCCCCCTTATCCAGCATGCCCAGAGAGCCTGCGATCAACCTGCTTTGCCGCCCGTCGTCGTGCTCTTTAACGAGAGCACAACATTGCTTTCGCCTGGCTACGGCACAGCTCCCGAGCGCCTATTTGTGAGCCGTTTTGCCCATTCGAGTGCAGCGCAGAGCGTCATGCCCGCGTCGTTCGACTTCCTGGGCCTCTAATATGCCTCAGCGACCCGCGCGCTCTGGCACGCTGTGCGAATCACCCACGTTCCCAGCCGCCACATGGCGATGAGAACGTGGCCCGCTTTCACTGAGTCGTTGCCCGTTGGCCCCCAGTGCAACGCTCCGGTCCCCCAGGCTCCATGCTAGGGCCGCCCAACACGGCCGACCATCTTCCTCGACGTGACGGGACGAGCACCCAGAAGCCGGCTTTGATACTTTCCGCTCTGTCGGTTGCGCTCGCAGCAGCGAATCGCAACAGCCGGAGCGTGACAGGCACCTAGCTTGACATGGCTCTTCCTGCATTTCCGGGCCTGGGGCTCGGCGTCGAATGGGATGGGCGACCTGGTCCTTCCGAGTTCCTCTTGTTCCCCTGTGGTCCCTTTGCTGTCCTTGTACGAGACGGTACTTGGGTTGTCAAGAAATTGTGCATTAGTGGCCGTCAGAGGAGAGATCTCGGAGGTCGAGATGGTGGCAGCGAACCAGGCACATCCTGACTCTGACACTGTCGCGCAGCCTGTGAGAGTGTGCGAGGTAATGTTTCTTCTCTCGCCCCCCTTCGCCGTCGGGTCACCACCACCATGCCTGCCCCTCGCCCCTCGACACACTCGCGCCCTCCGCTTCAACGACAGACGAGGTACCCGCCCCTGTGCCCAGTGTGGTCTCCTCTTTGCCACTGGGCTAGACTGCGAGGAAATTACCATGCGGCCTTGGTCTGCATGGGCTTCGGACGCCAGGCCCTTGTCTGCGTCTTGAACGGGCCCAATATGCATCCCCAATGCTGATACCGTACCCCTTCTTACGAATTTTGGTACATGTTTTGTACTCGACCGCAGGGTGCCCCCGTAGTCACTGCTCTAAAAAACGGCGGCCGCGGGCTTGACCTTTGGGCGGGGGAGAAAATATGCGAGGCATGGAAGAGGCGACTACTATGGTCGCAGAAGAAGGGCGAAAAAAAAACAAAAAAATAAAAAAGCATAGAAACCAAACCAAGAGGGTCAAAAAAACAGACTAGGTCCCCTCCGCGGTAAGCCGGTGGCCGAGGGCGTTAACTTTGAGACTTATCAGAGATCGCCTGGTTGCTGCATCCATGTGTTGCGGTGGAGTGGCCTAGTCGCCAGCGGTTTTGATCAACTGGCAACCAGGTAGGCCAGCGCATCAAGATGGGTCACACTCTTTCGAGAGCCGCATTGTTGCTTGCATCTTGCCTCCATTCGCGCGTCGACCTTTGTCTCCAGACACCCCCGGTCCCGCGCTAACATGTCTGTTTGCAATAAAGGCACATGTCTCGCCGTCCGGAGCAAGCCTCTCTCGTCCACACCAAATTGCACCAAGCCTGCAATACGTAGTCCACCCTACTACTTCAACGCACTCCCAAACCCCCACACGACTTCCTCTCATTCTCTCTCAACTAAGAACGACTTGTCACGGCCATTTATTCTTGAAATTTCCTCCTTCTTGTCTACCCAAACCTGATCCGAGCTCTGCTCACGCCCATTCTCGAACCATCCCCCGCCCAGCCAAACCAGCTCTGACCGTCTGCCTTCTTCGCTGGGCTCAATTGCACGCCAGCCATCATATTCTAAGCCCTCTCTATCCTCACTGTCTTCCGCCTGGGACAGCATTTCCACTTCCCCTGGTTGCGGACTCATTTTATTCCTGAATACCCTCACCGTGCCTTTCGTCCTAGCTTGATCTCCAGACATCAAGCCAGGTTACACACTCGCTCCTTCGCACATCGGCCGTAAAAGTTCTCTCCGCCAGGCCGACACGTCCACTCACCACCACAAAAATGGGCGGTTTCTACATGCAGTACCTTGAGAGTAAGTGGCAAGCCGATTACCGTCCGTCACAGAGCAACACCATCTCGCCGTATTAGTCGCCATTGAAGAGTTATTCGTATAAGTGGGGTGCCACCCGCGGAGAGGGGCAATGGCGCCCCCTCCCCCGTGTGATGGCCCTTGCATCACCAATGGCGGGGAAATGTGCCGTGCAGCGGTCTAGCGACTCAGTCACGAGCATCAGGTATCCCCTGGGTTTGGAATACAATCTTCAAATGGCGATTTTGGCGGTACTCGCTCGAGAAACAGAGATGAATCGCTTCACGATTTATTTCCTCCTTTTTTCCGTGGCCGGAAACTCCCCCGATCTACAGAAAAGCTTCACATTGCTCTCAATTTGCCCGTCAACATGACCTTTGGACTAACCAATGACTTCAATTAGGCCTCTGCCGGCGCCGAGGATGGACAGATCCTATGTACGAGTGTTACCGTGATGCCGCTGGCTACACGTGTCTTGTTCTTGTCAACGGTCGGGAGTACCAGACGGACCTCGCCTACGAGTCGGACCAGCTTGCCCAGGAAAACGCCGCTATGCGTGCCTTTATGGTGTGTCGCAACTTTTCCGTCAATGGAGGCATGCTGGCCCGAAACGGAATTGTCCAAGGTCTGCCAGCCCAGGATTCGGGTCGCCGCCGAAAGAGCCACCACACGTCTTCCCGAAACCACCACAGCCGACGATCTGGGAACCACTCCAGCAGCAGCTCGACTGCCTCATTTGACTAAATCCTACGACGAAACGGGCGGGGCCATGATAAGACCAAGCTATTCTGGCTTGGGAATCTGGGAAACGAAGACAGCTCGGCGGCAAACGAACCTAGGAGCAACAGGGCAGCCAAGGCGCAAAGCAAGGCATACAAGCGGTTGAAAGGCTTCACAGCGATCCCAAGGGATATACCCACACCACCTCCTCGGCGACCCTCTCACGAGATATGGGGAAGGAAACGTTCTTCTTTCTTTGTTCTTTTTTCTCTCTCTTCTGCTTTCACTTCTGTTATTTGAACGGAAATTAGCGGTGCAATATTTTTTCCTCAGTTTTGTTATTTCTTTTTCCCTTTACGATTTACGACTTTACGACATCACCGCTTTTTTCTTAGATGCGACATCATCTTCACACAAACGGCCGGCACCTTGCAACTTGTCAATTTTACTGTTGCTTTTTGTTCTACAACCGAAATTGAACGGGATTTTAAGCTAAGCGTGATTATTTCATATCTTTGTTGCGTACCTCTGAAAGCCTGCTTTTGTTATCGTCTACGATTGGATGGCTTTGGCCTCTACACGACAGGGGATGGTTGGACTTGAACAGCATTCATTGGCTTCTGGTCCTGGCGCATTCCGCGGTATTGTCATGCCGCAAAGCGGCTACTGAAATATGACTGGAACATTGTCAAGAATCCCAGACCAGGCCCGAGCGAAGTGCCTCGGGGCCCCTTTGTATTAGCAACCTGGGAGACCAACCACGATTGGTTCGGGTTCCAAGCATGGAGGAGCGTCGGAGTCATACATATGAGGCCAATATTTGATTGGCTTGGGTTTCCTTTTTTTGCAACTGGGATGGCAGTTTGATCACTTTTGACGACGAGAAAAGAGCGAATAAGCAAACGAAAAAAAGCGAAGCATCTTTATTTACTTTTTCTGAGGATCATGTTACCCTCTCGGAATGTGTGGGCGGTATTCGGACTTTGGCTGGCTATCTGATTATTTCTTCGAGAAGAAGACAAAAGCGAAAAGATTGCGCGACAAGAATTTGACGAGAGACGCGATGGAAATGGAGACATGTCACGACTAAAGGGGTAAAAAAGTTGAAGCATTGGAGGCAAAGCGATTCTTTGGCCAGGAATGAATCCGAGACGAAGGGATGAGATGTGATTGATGAGGGACGAATCTGTGTGGTTGGATGATGATGACTTGACAAGACACTTATGACGATAATGATAACGAACTTTTTTTTTTTTTTTACCTTATGCTTGCACAATGATAGTACCTTATCCCTGCCTGTGAATTTTACCGCGTAGAGATCTCAGTCGGGACGACGACGGAGAATCCGACTGGCCGGAGTGAAAGAATCCTTCACATCGGCCGTCGATCAGCAAGTCAAGGATTGCGGCATCATGTGCTGACACGGGACAGGCTGATGAGGTCGCTGACTGGAGGGTAGTTTGGCAGGGGAAATTACACGAGCAAAATCTTGGCTGTGACCAATGTCCTAACGGTTCGGTTTGTCGCCACTTTTGGCTGGCCTATAGGACGCCTTGTTCCGGGATGACTTGACGAAGCAAGTATACTATGTACAGGTGATCAACTACCGAAGAGCCACTGTGGATCGAGTTGGACGCGCGCGCAAACCGAAACGTGGGGAAACCTTCCGAGCATAGGCGCACTTTCAACCTTGATGACGGGTGAATTGCTTTTCGCATCCTGACTGCGGCATCTTACTGGAGGGCGCCATTGGGCCGCGAAGGAGCTCGGGCGACAAGTCTGGTGAGCAGCCAAGACGGGGGTGACGCGTTTGGCTGCAAATATGTCATGCCGCAAAAACCCAACCATGGCGGCGGGGCTGTGTCGTGTGCCAACCGTGTGACGGCCATGGAGAGGCGGCCATGCTCGAGGCCAATGGCGGGATGTGTTGCAAACATCTAAGTTGAGCTTTGGGCTATGCCTTCCATTCGGGATCAACGGAATGTCTTGATGGCTTGTCTCGGCGCCGGGTTCATCCCGGCGCACTCACATACCATCTCTTCCTCACGCGCCTATGGGGATCGAGCATCCTGTGACACGATTCAAGCACCGCTACACTCAATTGACAGCTGCCAGCCCTGCCATGCTAAACCCGTTGAAGGCCGAGCCTGATTTTCAAGTGAAGAGACATGACGATCGTGGGGTTGGCGTTTTCTGTCAGGTATGACGTTGTGTCAATCTAATCTCGACAGCAATGGACCCCCACCGAGATTGCTCATGTGGTGACTCAGAGCAATGTCAAACCTCGTCTGGATCTGGGCTGCAAGCGGCGTGTAAAAAGAGGCTGCCGATGAATTTGCTTGTTTGACACGACGGCGGGAGTCGGCCACGGCCCGGACGAGCAGTTGCGAATGAGCGACAGAGATTCCAGCCCGTGGTCACGAGAATGCGACGAGAAGGGTTCTAGACAGGAATTTGTCGGTGACAACCAGAAACTATGCCGGATGGAGTCGAGCTTCGTTTGTCCCCGACCCTTGGTGTCCCGTGCCCCCGTGCTGGGTCGTTGTCGGGAGGAGGGCCAGACGCGGCTTGGGCGGGACGGCACCAGAGCTAATTAAGAAGGGTAGCACATCATATGAGGTTGGTGGGTATGATTCGCCGCGCAGACTTTGAGCAGCGACAGAAGGCGTTTGAGAATGATGCAAACGGCAGCACCAGCCAACAACTGCAAGCAATCTCCGGATGACCAGAACCAGATGTGAGGTTTCCCCAACATTATGCACTCTGGGCCGAGGGGGACCAGCCCATGGAGGGGGTACGGTACACGATGCTACGATATACGTGTCAATGTAACATTAGATGCAGTCAAATAGCTTGTGTTTTACAGAGATGAACATGCTTGGCCTGACTTGCAGATCGCTCAAGGGAGCGTTTTTTTTTAAGGTGGTACCTTACATCAAAAATAAGGGGCCCCCGGTTCACAAGGGACGAAATGTCAGAAACACATGGGACCACATGTACTGAAACCCAGAAACGGCCAATTCGCCAACGAATGCGCCCCGTGCAGGAAGAAAAAAACACGTGAGACAACGGGGGAAAGGGAAGACGAGAAAAAAAGAAAGTAAAGGAGTCAAAGGGGGAAAAGAGGAAGGACAAGTGCTTCTTCCGTCCACGCCAAGACGGAACAGATCCAAAACTATTCGTCAATAGTCCACCACATGGGGTTTGGGATTAATTAGGCTATAGCTTAGCAAGGGGGCGGGAGGACGGATTTCGATCGATTGCGGGAGCTTCAAAAGACGTCAGATATTTAATTAAAATGGAGGTTGACGGTTTTATTGCGTAAAGGGTCAACGGCCAGGGTCCTGGGCGCTACGGGGTTCTGGACGCAGCATCCAAATCTGCCCAGGGTCAACGATGCCATGCCATGCCATGCTGGCCTGCTGCGCTGCGCTGCGGCTTCGGCGCGCATGATCTGGATCAAGCAAGGAGAGACAGCAGAAAGCCATTGAAGGCGCGCGTGCAGGGACGCAAAGGGAGCAGAGGAGGATTGATCCGCAGGGGAACGGAAAATTGAACAAGCGCGGCCAACGTCGAATCCTGCGGGCAGCCAATGCACAGAACGAGGAGTAAAATACGGACGCGAACGAATTCAAACCGTTTTTTTCGCCTCTCTCATCAATGAGATGAGTCGAGATGCGGCTTAGCCCAGGGGCGCTGCCGAGTCGGGACAGTAAAGTGGCAGCACCCAGCCCCAATTTCGTCAGGGGAAATTTTTACGGGCCATGGGAGTCGAGCCACATTCGCCCCTCCGGGCGTGCGTGATTGGCTGTGGCGGCCCCTTTCCACCGTCTTCATCACGGGGGCGCCCTCGTGTCGTGGATCGGGTGGCCCGTGTGCTGAGTCGAGCTGGGTGTGCCAGTTGGTGCTGTGGTGTGCGCTCGTGTAGGTACGAAGGCAGGTAGGTAGGAGCCAGCCAGCCAGCCAGCCAGCCGCCAGCTCTGCTCGCCGCACGCACGCACGCACGCACTGAGGTGGCAGCTTCCAGGGCGCTTCCGACCCCCGTGCCAGCCTGCTAAATGGCTGCTCCGTAGGCGTCGTCAGTGGCCGGAGCCGGCACCTTGTCCCACCCACTCAGGTTCCCTCTCGTGAACTCTCAAAGTTCCCACGTTGGCCTTTCAAAGACCCTCCTCCTCCTGGACATCTAAACTCTCCTTCCTCCCTCCCCTCTCTCTCCTTGCGCCTTTCCGCCAGACATCCTCCATTCTTCACACTGCCCGGCCCTCGCTGAGATTCCGAGATACCCTTTCTAATCTAATCCCCTCGAGGTTGCGCCTTGTTCTATTCATTCTCCGGCCCTCTTTGTTCTTACACACTCTCGCTGTGAACGCACCACCCCCTGCACCTTGACCTTCTCGACGCATACGTAACCTCCGCAAAAATGAAGGGTACGTGTTTGGCGATGCCTCTTCCCGCCGCGCGCGCCCGCTCGGCCAGGCGCATGCTTTTTGAAGTCTGTCCACTGACCGCATTGCAGGACTTATTCTCGTCGGTGGCTATGGCACCCGCCTTCGCCCTCTTGTACGTCCGTTCCTCGGAGCTCCCTGACAGCTATCCTCTGTCGCGCAGAGAGCCCCCTATACCTTCCAGGATGACGAGCTGACGGGCTTTGTCCCACCTCTAGACCCTCACTCTCCCCAAGCCTCTCGTTGAGTTCTGCAACAAGCCCATGATTGTCCACCAGATCGAGGCGCTGGTCGCAGCTGGCGTGACCGACATTGTGCTCGCCGTCAACTACAGACCTGAGATTATGGAAAAGTTCCTGGCCGAGGTACGATCCCCACCCCCACGCAAGCTCTGGACAGCCAAGCTAACAGATTGCCGCCTCCAGTACGAGGAGAAGTACAACATCAACATTGAGTTCTCTGTCGAGTCTGAGCCCCTCGACACCGCCGGTCCCTTGAAGCTTGCCGAGAAGATCCTTGCCAAGGATGATTCGCCCTTCTTCGTCCTCAACTCCGACGTCATTTGCGACTACCCTTTCCAGGACCTCCTCGCATTCCACAAGAGCCACGGTAACGAGGGTACCATTGTCGTCACCAAGGTTGAGGAGCCCTCCAAGTACGGTGTGGTTGTCCACCAGCCCGGTCACGCCTCCCGCATCGACCGATTCGTCGAGAAGCCCGTCGAGTTCGTTGGTAACAGAATCAATGCTGGCATGTACATCTTCAACACCTCCGTTCTCGACCGTATCGAGCTTCGCCCCACCTCGATCGAGAAGGAGACATTCCCCGCCATGGTTCGCGACAACCAGCTTCACTCGTTTGACCTTGATGGCTTCTGGATGGATGTTGGACAGCCCAAGGATTTCATCAGCGGTACCTGCTTATACCTGTCTTCTCTGACCAAGAAGGGCAGCAAGGACCTTACTCCCCCTACCGAGTCCTACGTTCACGGCGGCAACGTCTTGATTCACCCCTCCGCCAAGATTGGCAAGAACTGCAGAATTGGTCCCAACGTCACCATTGGCCCCGATGCTGTTGTGGGTGACGGTGTTCGTCTGCAGCGATGTGTGCTGCTGCGCGGCTCCAAGGTCAAGGACCACGCCTGGGTCAAGTCCACCATTGTTGGCTGGAACAGCACTGTTGGCCGCTGGGCTCGCCTCGAGAACGTGACAGTTCTCGGCGACGACGTCACCATTGGTGATGAAATCTACGTCAACGGTGGCAGCATTCTCCCCCACAAGTCTATCAAGGCCAACGTTGACATTCCCGCTGTCATCATGTGAAGAATTACAAACTTCACAACCTCTCACCTGCTCGGTGGAGGCCATACCAACCGAGCCCAATACCCTTTAATATCCAATAACGTCTAAAAAAAGTGCAAAACTCGCCACTCTCCAACAACGTGCTGGCACCATCATATTCCCCAGGGGGCCTGGTGCGGGATTTAGAGCCTGCCGCTCTCTCTATTCTAATGCGACTCGCAAGTGTCTGATGCCCCTCTTTATGCGTGTTTATATGGCGTCCGGGGCGGTTTTTACAGCAGGCAGGCTAAGGCCATGGCAAGGAAGGCAGGCAGGCATCACGGCTTTAAATGAGGAAGCCCATGTATGAAAGCTTTATAGGTACCGAATCGAAGAACGGGTGGTTCAAAACCAGCATATCAAGTTTCGCGTAGCGCGAGGTCGTGATGGCAATCGAGCTTGGCTTGGATTGGTAGTGTCGTAGTGCTTGTGTAGTGTTAGTGGGGCGTTGCACTTGGTGCTTGTCACATTGCTCAATCGCAGCCGTATTGTTTAGCGACTGTAGACTGAATCGCCAATGCTCCAGCTAGTTAGTGAGTCGCCTTGTTTTTATGGGTGATTCTCAAACGAGCCGATGTTTGGTTGGGATCATCCTGCATAGTTTACGCTTCACGATGAGCCTCACTATCGTAAACGATCCACAACATCCACCCTCGAGCCGAAGCAGCGCCGCAGGTCCACGGATGATGCGTTAAAGAAGGCGTAGGAAGCCAAGGGGCTTGAACTTGAAAAAAACATACAAGCTGAACAATTTGTTACTACTGGTCTTTTTTTCGGTGTAGAATTGGGACTGATCATGCTGTCAATGTCTCAAAGCCCACCAAGTGACTATTGGTTTCATCCCACAATGCCTTTGAGACAAATGCTTGATGATCGAGATTTCAAGTGTCTACTTACCTTGCGATTCAGGGTTCGTCTTTAAAAAGAGCCAATTGGTTTCAGACAGATGAGTTCAAATCTTAGACCAAGTTTCTCCAGAGGCCACATTTTGCGCATGCCAGAACAGAAACCGACAACATCAGAACAGCAGGATTCCACGTTTGAGCAAAAAAAGGATTTCTGTGGGGGGTGATGTCATGCTTTGGTAACGGGTGATTTGTTCCCTCAGTTGTGGGTGTCGCGTCTGGTTGCGAAAACACCCGGTGGCGTCAGGGAAGGCTATCCACAAACTAAAGGACGAGGTATCCATCTTGGTTATGAGGAGCGCCCACGAACAGCACTCTGGGGCGGCTCCCGGAACTATTCTGGGGACGACCTCTGATAGTGGAACAACGGACGAAATGCCTGAGTGGGTTCCCGGCATGTGACCTGCATTGACACCGGTTTGGGTACAAAATGGAGAATCGGGCCTTTTCTTGACACGGGGAGAAATACAATAGCGAGAGAATGGGGAATTGTGAGGAGATGAGAGTGGTTGACATGTGGGGGATGGGGCGAAGGAGCTCGGGACGAGTGTGAAGCTGTGGTGGGAATAACCACTTGCCAGAGGCTGGACTCGGCAACCGATGAATTATACCGAAGAGGCCGAAATAGCTGTACATGGCGTACGACTTGACGTCTGCATCTCCGGGTAGCACATGAGATCATGATGGGGGGGCGTCAGATCTTGGCTCTGTGGGAATAGGCGAAAGCTTGCGACTTTGATGAGGATAGGCTCGCAGTTTATGTATGTACGAAACGAGTCAATACTCTATTCCCGTTGCCGGATCCTGCCTATCACCGGATGGCAATAGCACACGGCTATATCAAGGGTTCTCGAATTGGTGTTGAACCTGGAGAAGTACCAGCCTCGGTCGAGCCCCGGTCCCGGGCGGTCTCTGGGGGTGGGTGATGCGGCACCACCGCCCGGGGGGCTCCAGTCGGTGGTGGATATCATCGAGCTGGTTGGTGAGCGTGGGGGAGGGCTCGTTGATGAGGTGGCCTCTCGAACAGGTTACTGAGGGCCATTTGCGTTGTACACAAAGGTGATGTCTGCTGGGGGATTGGCGTCACGCACGTGAGAATGCCGGAAGGCTGGCCGGAAGAATGGTGTGTTTCTCAGTCATGGTCCCATGAGGCCGTCATATCATCGCAAGCCAAGCCATGGATTGACTTGGGCGCCTCGGAAGCCGTCTCGCATGGCGTTGTCACGGAGTAGCGCCTCGCTAAGAGGGCGGCTAGGAGAGGACCCTCCCAGAGCCTCTTTGTTTCAATTGAGCAAGGCCGCCTCTTTGGTTTTTCAACCCGTGTCCCTCTTCGCACGCTGCGATTCGCTTGCACCAGGCAAAGTCAAAAAAAAAAAAAAAAAAAGAGGAAGCAATAGGAAAGGAAGCAGTACTCGGGTAACAATGATGCCCTGCTAGCTTCAAATGTAACCAGCCACTTTGCATTAAATAGAAAACAAACCTCGCTCGTCGCTGACCAGAATCTGCCTGTTTTCCCCCCTTCTTTTTCCCTCATGGTTTCATGATACGTCCGTCGTCTTCCGACAACAACGAACACACCCACCACACCCGACACCGCCCCCGGATCGAGAGGTTCAATTGGATTTGCTGGCAAATATTCGGGGGCTCCCCTGGAGAACGTGACAGGGTCTGGCCAGTTTGCGCCCCCCATTCTCCGATCAATTTCCTTGGGGTCGAGCCCGCCCAACTCAATCCTCGACTGCCGAAGATTCACCTTGGGCCTGCATATTCGAGGGTTATTTTCAGCACCTGCTCCAGCCGACACACATCCGCGGGACGCATTTTGGCGCACGCGATCAGAGGCAAGGGATTGAGCAATTAGAATTGACTCAAATTGCATGTAAACGAAAAAAAAGTCTGGTTGGATCTGGGCTGCCCGCCCCAGAAAGAAAATCCTGAGCCCTTCATTGAGTGAGTTACATCCATAGCACGTGTTTTCGCAGGCTCCCGAACCATACCAGCACTGTCGCAGCTGTGCCTGCATCTTGCGTCCTATCTGTGGTAGCAGACGACTCGAAAGAACGCAAGTGTGCATCTGCTGCAACTTGACAAGGCACGCCGCCGTCATCACCGTCTCGCCGGTGCGTTCCCAGTTGACGGGCAAAGCCCACCTACAACCCACTTGGGGATATCCACAGCGCGTCACCACACCCACATGCAGCCCACCCGCTACACCTTTCCAGGAAGGGCATCCAACCAAACGTCGGCGTCACTTTTGCAGAGCACACGGCCGCATATACCGCACACCACCCAGAGAAGTCGCAATTAAGCGGCGGGACCTCCGTAAACTCTTCCCCTTTTACCCCGAAGCTCACCCGCAGCCTGCCGGCCCCTCCCCAGACAAGGATTAACGGGATTATCGTGGCCGTTCCGGTTGTGGTGGAGGCCCGTCACTGGCACTGCAAAGCCAGAGAGCAGGACCGACTCTCTGTACAAGTGGTTTCACTCCCACTCCCGACTTTTTTTTTCACCAGCACGAGACGAGAGACGGGCCGTTTCCATTCCAGCACCCTTGGCGCCGGGGAACCAATTGTCAAAGAAATCCCTCGGCTGATTGGCACCACGACTCCGCCGTTTGGCCGTTTTGCCCCAGAGCGAGGCTTGAAAGGCAGTTGGACACGAGATTGCGCACCTTCAACCGCGCCGCCCTCTAACCAACACCACCGCATTCCACACACCTTCCCGTCGACGGGGCCCCAGCGCCGCCTCGTGGCGCGAGAGTCTGGGGTTACAGGTGGCGAGTTACGGGCAATGGGGGGGAAATTGGGTGAAATGGGAGCAGGAGCAGCACATGGCCAAGACGACAGCAGACGACGCCTGCCAAGGTTGTGGCTGCTCGTGGTCATTGTCGTCGTCTTAGTGGTGAGTTGCACTTTTTCCAAGTACTCTGTTCCCAGCCCGCCGGCCCCGAACTTCATCTCGGTCTAGCAACCGTACTCCCGCTCCCCAGCCCGGGCCCCCGTCTTTGCTGTCCCATCCATGCCCGCATTGCCTCACCTATACCCAAGTCTGGGCTCAGCGCGGACGGGCATGGCCTGACCGAAACACTTCCCCCGGTGCCAGCGCCATGTCAATCTATATGCATGCCGTGTTGTTGTTTTTGCCTGCAAAGGGGGAGGGGGAAAAAAAACAAGGTGCCTAATTCCCCGTCCCCAGTGGGAAGCACATCATCACATCACTCATGGCCTCCTCGGATCCCAAGGAAAGGCAACAGGGCCGTTGGGGTGGCCCAGCTCGGCGTATTAGCGGAGCCCCAAAAGCTTCCCCGCAGAAGCTCCAGTTTACCTTTTGTACGCTGAGGCTCACTGCTCTCGACGTCCTGAAAAGCCACCGAGCCGATGGTCCATCTCCAGGCCCAGTCCCTGCACACACCCCCATGGAACCCCCCCCCCATGGCACACGACATGCACCCCTGTCATACCCACTTCGCCCGCCATTGGAGTGTACCAAAGCCACTGACACAGAATCCGTCAGCTCTCAAAGCTCGTCGTCTTCGGCGACGCCAAGGTCCAGTTTCTCTTTGCCCAGCTAGTCTTTATACCCTCCTCTTCGCTGCTCTCCTCTTCACCTTCGCCTTCTCCCCCCTCTTGTCCTCTCACTCCTCCATCACTCCTGTCGCCTGCCCTCGCCCGCTTCGATCCTGTCTGCAAACCTCGCACTCCCATCCAAACTACTGCGCCGCCCTCTCAACCCCTCACCATGGCTCTCGCCGAAGAGACCAAGAGCATTGTCGCTCAGTTCGACTTTACCGATGACGACCTGAACCGTCATGTGAACGAGTTCATAAGCCAGATGAGTAGGTTTCCCTCCTCGCCTTCAATGCGCAATGCGTCGCAATTTTCTGTCAGCTTCTCGCGCACCATCGGCATACGTCATGACATCCAAAGAGAAAAAAAAAACTAATTTCCCTCTCACAGGCGCTGGCCTCGAATCCGACAAGGCCACCTTGGCTCAGATCCCAACCTATGTCACCGGTGTCCCCAATGGCACCGAGAAGGTGAGCAGCTGCCATTGGGCGCTCCATAGAAGGGAACCTCAACTGACATGTGAACTCGCTGCAGGGCCTCTACCTAGCCGTCGATTTGGGCGGTACTAATTTTCGCGTGTGCTCCGTCATGCTCAATGGCGACACCACCTTCAACCTCACCTACAACAAGGTCGCCATCCCCAAGGAACTCATGGTGGCCAAGACGGCCTCGGACCTCTTCTCCTTCCTGGCCAAGCAGATTGAGCTGTTCCTCCGGGAACACCACCGAGATCACTTCGAGAGCCACATTCGCCGCCGCAACACGCGCAGCACAGCTGCAGGGTTCCGCGACGAAAACATCTTCCGCCTCGGATTCACATTCAGCTTCCCTGTCCAGCAGCTTGCCATTAACAAGGGTCTGCTGATTCGATGGACCAAGGGCTTCGATATCCCAGATGCCGTCGGCAAGGACGTCTGTGCTCTTCTCCAGACGGAAATCGACAAGCTCCACCTCCCCGTCAAGGTCGCCGCTTTGGTCAACGACACTGTCGGCACTCTGATGGCTCGCTCATACACTTCCACCGGCAAGAGCAAGTCTGTGTTGGGAGCCATCTTCGGCACCGGCACCAACGGTGCCTACATCGAGAAGACCAGCAACATCAAGAAGCCAATCCCTGGCGAGTACGACGACACGACCGGCGAGATGGTGGTCAACACCGAGTGGGGTTCCTTTGACAACACCCTCAACGTCATGCCTTCAACCCCGTGGGACAAGGCACTTGACGAGCAGAGTGTCAACCCTGGGTTCCAGATGTTCGAGAAGCGCGTCTCCGGAATGTTTCTCGGAGAGCTGGTGCGATTGGCCGTTGCCGACATGATCAAGGACGAAAACACGTCGCTGTTCCGCGATCTCAACTCAAGCACCAACGATTGGTCCACCACCACCAACATCGCAGCCGACTCCAGATTCCTCAAGCCTTGGGGGCTCGACAGCGCCATCATGTCAGTCGCCGCCGCCGACAACACCCCCGAGCTCTCCACCCTGCGTCAGGCGCTCGAGGGCCTTCAGGTCTACACCCCCTCGCTAGAGGATGCTCAGGCCTTCAAGTCTATCGCTTTCGCCGTCGGCCGCCGAGCTGCCAGACTATCCGCAGTTGCCATTGGCGCCATCGCGATCCAGTCCGGCAAGCTCGACGACCCCAACGAGGAGGTCATCGACATTGGTGTCGATGGAAGCTTGGTTGAGCACTACCCTTACTTCCGAGACATGATCCACGAGGCTCTCGCTTCCATCGAGGCCATCGGCCCTAAGGGTGCTGAGAAGATCCGTATTGGCATTGCCAAGGACGGTAGCGGCGTTGGCGCCGCCCTGATCGCCCTTGTTGCTGCGAGCAGAGAGCACCCCACCGATTACATTGAGGATCTACGATCTCAAGCCAAGACTTCGCGAAGGCCTAGCGATGCAATGGGTATGTGCTAACATCACCGTGACTCGCCTAATAACGTTGCTAACCTTTTTTTCCCCTCACAGCCGAAGATCTTCCCTTTTCCAACAAGACGCTGCTGGTCGGCGGCATTATTGGCGTGGTAGCGGCCGCTGCTCTTTGGTGGGCGAAGCGCCGTTGAGAGAGAGAAAAAAAAGAAATGCATTTTGTTTTAGCCTTTTTTTTATACTATTTTAGGGCGGTTCTAGGTCTGCATTACAACTGCATCTAGGAGGTTATTTATCGTCGTTGAGGGGTCTCGGCGTCTTCGTCCCTGTATTTTTCCTATGACGAAACAAACTTGTATATATCATTCATGGAGGGTTTATGAAGCGCGGCATGAAGCGGCATTTGTCCAAGACGTGGTTAGAATGCGATTCGGATTTGTATGAGCTGATGCATACATGAGACTTGTCTTTTTTTCTTTTTACCCATCATATGCTATTTATCTAAAAACGTGTGTGTGATATGTGTAGACCAGCAAAAAAAGAAAGAAAAAAAGAATATCTGATTTCTTCGCGGTGATCTCGTCTATAAATTGATTCCATTCCCTTCCAATAAAAAAAAGCTGTTGCATCTCGTCATGATTCTTTATTAATGCGTATTCTCTTGTCAATTGCCTGTAGGCTGTACACTACCCTTCTAACATGTCCAACCATACACACGTCTTCTAGTTTCCAAAGGCGGCGGCCGGGTATGAACGATCTCGCTTCTTGCGAGCGGCAGAACTGCTTCGCGAGCTTGTGGTAGATGTAGGAAGGAGGGTAGCGGAAGGGGACTGCTTGACGCGGCCGGCGGCCATGTCATCGGGCAAGTCGTTCCACTCGGTCTCGGCCCTCTGGTTCTGGTAGGACTGGCCCGACAACGTGCGAGGCAGAGGGGGCGCATTTTGTGCTCTGGGAGGTCCAGACATGGGGGGCAGATTGACAATGGTGGCCGTCGTGCTCTGGGGGACGGAGCGCGGGGGAGCTGCCGAGGTAGCGCTAGGAGTGGTCGAGGGCAACGAGTTGCGAACGGAGGCGCTGACAGGTCGGGTGACGAGCCAGGCAGAATCAGGACGAAGCTTCATATAGTAGCCGTTGATAGCAGGCTCTTCGCGCTTGAAGCCCCGGCCTTCGTACCACTTGAGGCCGTCCTCGTTCTCGGTCCAAACGTGCGCCGTTACGGTGGTCACGTTGACTTCCTGATCGGCCACGGCGGTGGCGACAATGTTGTCCAGGGCGGCATTGACCAGGCCTAGCGAGCGGTAAGGTGACAGTAGGCAGAGGGACTGAATGTAGAGGTTGTGGTTCGCGGCACCGTCCTCGCTGGGAGCGCCATTGATGAGAGCAGGCTCGACGCGGCAGACAATGCCGCCGACAACCTTGGCCTCGGCGCCATCATGGGCCCAGGTGATGACGCGCGAAAAGGGCCCCGAGTTGGCCGGGTCGACGGCGCGCTGGTAGAAGCTGTCCGGGTAGCTCACGGGGAGGAGAAGAGCGTTGATGCGGCGGAGGGCGTTGACGTCGTTGCCGGTGACGGGACGGATACAGGCTTCGCGGGGCAGATTTGCGGGGAGGGGCGGGATTGTGTACCCGGCAGCGGATTTAGACGAGGCCGGCGGGGGGTTGCTGATCTCTGGCTCCTGGTTTGGAGCAGGTGCACCGGCGGCCGGAGGAGGAGTGGGAGCGGTTGCTGTCGATGTCGGGGGGGCTGCAAACTGAGCGGGCGTCGCTGAGGGCGTCGGGCTGGCGAGTTTCGACGAAGGAGGCGGCGGTGCGTACTTTGGTGTTTTGGCTTGGAAAAAGGATCGGATCGAGAGCTGTGCGGGTTTCGTGGTCGGGAGAGACATGATTGCACGAGAGGATGACCACGAGGGAGAAGGAAGGATAACGAGAGAGAGACAGAGACAGGGAAGGAGACGAGAGATCAGCGGGGTTGACTGAGGTGTGTAAAAGGAAAAGACGAGGCAACTGGCAAAAGGAAAATGTTGAGGACGGGCGGACGGACGAAGAAAAAAAACACGACCGCGGGTTTCGTTTCAAGCTATCAACCGGACATGGCTTGGAGGTGAGTGCTAGAATTTACGTTTACGTCGAAGCTTCGGTGCCATGAACATCCATTGGCCGCATGCCCAACTGCCATTTGCAGCAGCTCGCTGTTGCGCAGAGAGCTGTTCGCGGCCGCCATTCGTCATGAGCCTCGCCGCCACCAATTGTCTCGGATGCCGCAATGGGCACCCCGCTAGCCCTGCCCCCCCGGGAGCTGAACGGGGAACGGAGAACGGAGCAGAGAACTGGGCCGCTGGCGCTGGGCCTCTCTCCCTCTCCCCTGAAAGCCCGCCCCCGGAACAATCCAGAAGGGAAAATTGCAACGGGAAGTGCTAGCGCAGCACAATTCCAGACAGCGTGTTAGTGGAGCTAAGGGGAAGTTTAATTAGGGGGCTCGTGGTCCCCCAATTACCTCCGCAATGCGTGCGGTCACCCCGTGTTCTACACGTAGCCGTGATGGATTGGATCGAGTATCTGTAGGGCCCCTCGCCCTTGGCGGGTGCGCCGTCAATCAGTGGACTTGTTCCCCAAACATAGGCGTGTTGTGCTGCATTTTCTTCTTTCTTTTTACCATGGACGTAGCAAGATGGGGGAGGACGGGCGGTGCGTGGCGCATCGCTACCGGAGTTTTATGGGCGCGCGTGGCATGAGCACTTGCAGACCTCAACGCAGCGGCGGCGATCCAAGTGGCCATTTGGATGCCTTGCGCGCATTAAGCAATTGTAGCTGACTGGCGGGCGTAAAGACGGCGAGGACCATTTTCTCCGTGAGAGAAATGGTCTTACATCATACCCGAGTGGGATTTTTTTCTTTCTCGGATCACTTGGTCGTATTCCCGGCCTTGCTATTGCTCTGTTCCAAATTGATGTTTTTTTTTTCTCCAACGCAGCAGTTCCGAAATGATCCCTGTGGCCACCGCGCTGAGCGCCCAGTAGCAGCCGATGGATGGTGCTCTTCTTATCTGACAGTCCACTAAGAGCGTCCCCCGACCTTAACTAACTCAACAGGAGAAACAGCGGACAGTCGTCATCTTGCCAACCTCGAATGCCATTGACTTGGTCGCCTTCACGTTTACTTTTTTCTCCTCCATCCCTCTCTTACATCGGAAATCCCCAATCACGTCACTACTCAAAGCCGAATTTTTTTTTTTCAAAGCTCATGGGTTTGTACTTTGTTTCAAACAATGACAGCTAAATAGAGGAACAACCAGAGGAACAAGAGAAAAAAAAGGAGCCCTTGTTTTATCAATTTTACCTCACTTAACCTTGACTTCACTTTTGCTTCACTTTTACACTTTTGAATCACCTTTCCTATTTAACTGCATGCAACAAAATTTCATGCAAGTTCTTGCCGCATCTCTGTTTTCGCAGCTCACCATTCGTCGCTCTCACAGGCTGGCTCTTTTCCTCTTGCCATCGCTTTCCATTTTCTCGCCCGGGCGACGACCGACCGGTATTGAACCCACACCCCCCCTCCACCCGGTAGCGCTACCGCCGCCCGTCGCTCCCTCGGCTTCATCACACGATTTCAGTTACACACCCTCCCGCTGAGAAATCCGTCAGCCTTGGCCAGGTTTTTCTCCTTTGGCGACTCGGCGACACCATGAATGCCTCGACGGGCAGGGCGAGCATTATTCGCGCCCGCGATGATGCCGGCAGCATGGACAAGTTGGTAAGCACCCCATCTCCCTCCCCGTCTTTGGGCCAGCCTTCCCTTTTGTCGCGGCTGGCGCACTTGCTCGCGGCCCATGATGGCCTCCATCGTCATGGCCATTCTGCATCGTGCCCCCATCGCAACACACCTGCGTGCCCTCGTTTCGCGCTGTCTCTTCTTACTCCGCTGCTTGGCCTCGCATGATAGCTGACCATTGTCGTATCGTTGATTGGGATAGGCACATGCCATCCTCGACGATGTTCTCTACAACGTCATTTCCGACCTCTTGATGAAGACGCACCGCGAAGAGAAGCAGGCAAGAGCCACCACTGCAGCTATCCGTGTCGAGAAGCTGGCCTCCGATGCCTCCGAGGGCTCGACACCCGACTCCAAGCCCGACGTTCGCATCGAGACGGACGCTGCCATCTACGAGGACGGCAAGGTGCTCCTCAAGGGCAACCCGCTCAAGACCACGTCCGAGATTCTGTGCCCCAAATGCCACCTCCCGCGACTGCTGCATCCGACCGACGGCAAAGGCTCGCGGAAACCTGACCCGAGCATCATCTACTGCAAGAAGCACCCCTACATTGACAAGCCTGGGTGCGACATCTACGGGCAGAGCTGGGTCGGCCCCGGTCCCGGGCGCGGCAAGAAGAAGAAGGACATGGAGAAGAACGCAGACACGCCCACGCCTGAGCAGCGCCCGCCCAACGTGCTCTCGTTCCCGTCGGCGACGTGTAGCAAGTGCAAGCGTTGCATTCTCGTCACTCGGCTGAACAACCACATGGGCTCGTGCATTGGCAACAGCGGCCGCAACGCCAGCCGTGCCGCCGCCCAGAAGCTGAGCAACGGCGGATCACAAAACGACACTCCTCCGTCGTCCCAGAAGGCCACGCCCACGCCTGGATCTCGCGCCGCAAGCCCCAAAAAGCGCGACGCCGGGAGCGAGGACGAGGAGGAATCAGAAAACAACCATAAGCCCAAGAAGCAGAAGCTGAAACCGACGCCCCTGCCACCTACTAACAAGAAGGTCATCATCAAGACGAAGCCGACTCTCAAAAAGGAAAAGGTCAAGGGCCTCTCTTCGCTGAGCCAGGAGACCAAAGCCAACTACGACGGCGTCGCGGTGCCCCCTAAGAAGCCCGTGGCCAAGGGCGTCAGTCCCATCAAGAAGCTAAAGGTTGGCAGCAAGCCTCCGCTGGGCTCGCCTAAGCCAAAGGTCAACAGCATTCGCGACGCAGACGGGGAGTCGGAGTCTTCAGGCACGCTGTCCTCTCCTCCCGCGCCGCCCCAATAGAAGAAGGGCGGGGGATTGGGCGTCAGCCGTCCGCCTCCTCCCAGCTACACCAAACATTCCTGACTTTTGACTATTTTCACGGTACACATATACACACAAAACGCGAAAAATACCCCACCCCGCCCCCTTCAATGGCAATGTATTGCCGGACCTCTTTATTTTATTATTGGGAACAGCGTTTTGCTCGCCAGCGCCAGCCTGGCTTTTACTGGCTCAACGGGTTCACCTCCCGTTATTTTTGAGGCTGGTTGGATATGATAGAGGCATGTGGCATGGAGGTGCGAGAAAGGGGGAGAGAGGAGCTCGTCTATTCTGCGTTTAATGGCTTCTGCTTCTGCTTCTGCTTCGTTTGCTCGTTGATGCGCTTGCAGAGCTCCTTTTTTTTGCTTCTTCTCTCTTTCTTGGTTCTTTTTTTTTCATCTTTATTTTTTATCTGTATTATTCTCCCAAAACAAACACTGCATTGGTACGGGCGGTTTTTGGTTGGCCAGGTCATTGGAGACCAGATCATTCACAGCATCACGGAAAAACAGGTCTGGGGCGTTGGGCGTCGTTGTATGTAAAGAATGGATATCTCGCCCAGAGCGTCAAGAGGTGCATCCATCAGCTAATTTCTCCCATGCGCGCGTGTGTGTGACTTTGTGGGCCAGTGTGATGCGTGTTTATTTCATTGTTCGTCTCCCTGTTGACTTTTTTGTTTTTTGAGGGCATTCTATGGAACTCCTAAAACGCCAGCCCATGCAATCAAATCCTCATTCATGTGTATGTTCTTAGGCACCAATTTTGTACGTTCCTGCTCTGCTTCGGATATCAATTCCTCTTCCTGTGGTTTGGTCTAGTTCTCTCTTCGTCGTCGCCCTCTTGTCGTCCCTTTCTCCATTTGTCTGCTTCCCCCGCTCAAACCTCTTCATTTTCGTCGACAACCCTGGCCTTGACAATCTTGACGGGCTGAACGGGCTTATCCTCGGGACCCGTGGGGACGAGCCCCAGGCGGCGGACGACGCTCATGCCCGACTTGACGCGACCAAAGATGGTGTGCTTGCCGTCGAGCCAGGGCGTCGGGGCGAGGGTGACGAAGAACTGGGAGCCGTTCGTGTTGGGCCCGGCGTTGGCCATGCTGAGGATGCCGGCGCCCGTGTGCTTGAGGGACGGGTCGATCTCGTCCTCGAACTTTTCGCCGTAGATGGAGGTGCCGCCGCGGCCGGTGCCCGTGGGGTCGCCGCCCTGGACCATGAAGTTGGGGATGATGCGGTGGAAGACGGTGTCGTTGTAGTAGCCGCGCTTGGCGAGCGTTGTGAAGTTTGTGCACGTCTTGGGCGCGTGCTGCGTGTACAGCTCCAGGGTGAAGGGACCCTGGTGGTTGGCGACGCGGGGCGCGCAAGTTAGCACAATCTCTTCTTCCTTTCTGCTTCTCTTCCGTTTTGTTGTTGTTGTTGTTGTGCATGCTACACGGAAGGATTGAGGGGAGGGGAGGGCAGCACGGTGCGATGGTCGCGCACTTACCATTGTCGTCTCAATCACAACGTTGGTTGCCATGTTTGCCTCGAGTCGGGGGGGTGTGTGGGTTGGTACTTGGAGAGCTTGGTGTTTTGTGGTCGACTGGCGACGGGCGGTGGAGGGGTCTTTCAAGAATTATGAGTTGCGACAGCTTTGCGCTGGGCTGGGGGGCACCGTTTGCTGCTATCGGAGCCTGCCATTGGCTGCTAGGAAACGAAAAGGACCCCTGCAGGGTCCCTCCCCCCACCTCAGCCCAGCACCCGGCCAGTGATTTGCAACAGACGTCATCTCCCACAAGCTCTTTTTGAGAGAGTACAGCTGCTCGCATCTGCGTCCGCCTTGCCGTCGGACATTTATCCCTCCTTCTCCTTCTTTTCATGTGAAGAGGGGTGCCGATATTCTGGTGGCGTTGATCATCTTCACTTGCCGGAAATGTGGTGAAACCTCACAAGAGTCCTCGCCCTGCAAAGTTCTCTGTTGCGTGTGCTTTTTGAGACCACGTTGCGACGCCCACCCAAAGAAAAAACCACCATGTCGGACCCCGTCGCTATGCCGGCCCAAGAGAACCTGGAAGCTTCCTTTGATGGTCTCAACTCAACTGTTCCGGATCAGGGCTTTTCTTCCTACTTCAAATACATCCAAGACCTCGACTTTCTTGTTCTTGAAGTCAACCTCATCCTCAGCGCACTTGGCATCATCTACATTGGAGCCCATGCAGCTCTCCGACGGCCACCCTCTGCAGCCCAACCGAAATCCAGCGAGTGTAGCAAGGACTGCAAGGGTTGCAAGAAATGCAAAAAGGAACGCGAAGATGAGCGCTTCGCGCAGGGTCTGGAACCCTCCGACGCCATCATGTTCCCCGTCATGGCAGGCATCGTCCTTGTCAGCCTGTACTACCTCATTCAGTGGCTGCAGGACCCTAACATCCTGAACAAGATTATCCGGTACTACATGTCCACCATGTCTATTGCCAGCTTGCTATCTCTCTACTCCCACGGCATCGAGTTTGCGACGACGCTGGTGTTTCCCCGTTTCTGGAGAGCAAGGGACGGCTCCATCAGACAGGCTGACCAAAAGACTCGATCGGTCCAGGTTTGCGATGATGTTGGAAACCCCACCACTGGAAACAAGGCGGCAAGCAGTAACCCGCTTCCCGGTCCTCTGTCTTGGCTGGCTCCAACGGAGAGGATGCGCAAGGCACTTTGGGACGGCCGAGATCTGCTAACGCGACAGTGGGTTGTCAAGCTCTTCATTCACGGCGTCGGCAAGGAAGAAGGGAAGATCAAGTTTTCGCACATGGCTGCCCTGGTCATGGCACTGGGTACGGCCATTGCCTACTCGTCCACCTCGTCTCCCTTTCTCTCCAACATGCTGGGATACGGCATGTGCTACGGATCGTTCCAGCTACTGTCACCAACTGATTACCTGACCAGCACACTAGTTTTGGTGGGGCTCTTTTTCTATGACATTATTATGGTGTTTTATACGTACGTCCACTCAGAACTCCTGCAGCTCCTCGTGTGCTGAAACCGCTAACGCATATGCAGGCCATACATGGTTACAGTGGCCACGAAGCTAGACGCGCCCATCAAGCTTACATTTGAGGCGGCAGATAGAAAGAGCATCCTCGGCCTGGGAGATATTGTCATCCCTGGCATGGTAATGGCGCTGGCTCTCCGATTTGATCTGTGGATGCACTATTCGCGCAAAATCAAGTACGAGTCTACGGATCTCAAGGTCCTAGAGAAGGACGCAACGAGCGGAGAGATTACTACGAGGAGCGATGTCAAGCACAAAGAAGTCAAGGCCAGGTATGTCGACGCAAAGGGAAACTGGGGCGACAGGCTCTGGGTTCGTGGAACCATGTTCCTTCGTCGCCCCAAGCAGCTGCCACCTTCTCTCGAGGCGGCACAGTTTCCGAAGACGTATTTTATTGCATCCATGGTCGGCTACCTACTGGGAATGCTCGTTACATTGGCCATGCTATTGGTTTTCAAGCGCGGGCAGCCGGCGCTATTATATCTCGTGCCCGGTGTGCTCGGATCTCTTTGGTTGACAGGGCTAGTGCGCGGGGAGATCAGGCAGATGTGGAAGTACACGGAGGACGGAAGCATCGATACGATAGACGTGGTGGTGGACTTGGATGCGGACGGCAATCCCATCAAGACGATTGGCGAGCTGAAGGATGGTGTGGTTGACACAACCAAGAGCAAGGACGAGGACAAGGACAAGGATGCGGACGCAAAGAAGAAGAGGGAAGAGGAAGAGGAAGAGGAAAAGCGTGGTAGCACCACGGATGGTCACAAGGTGTTTCTGTTTTCTGTGGAGACGGAGTGATGGTGTTGATGGCACTGGGTTGTCGGTTGAGAGAGAGCCAATGAGGCATGGCGAGGCGTTAAAATGCAGTCACCTGACGAGAAGCAGGAAATTATGGGAAAGCTTGCCGCGTCTGTTTTTTCGTAAGCCGCGGGGGGCAGATGCGTTGTTAGGTGTCAGGTGTGTGTGTGCGTGTGTGTGGGCGTGGGCGTGGCATGGGTAGCTGCGTGAACGTGAATTTATCGCCTTGAACTAGGCTGACATGGACATGATGCTGCGCCTGTCGACCCAATCTGGATGCTTGTAGGCGGCATGTCCACATCTTGCGCGTTTAGACCACCCCCCCCCCCTTGACTTTGATCTTCCTTCCTTCTTTTTTTTTTTTTTTTTTTGTTATCCATCCCTCTCCTTCCGAATCAGGAATTTCATGGAATCTCGCACGGTTCACCAGAAAAGTATATAAGGCAACCTGCATCCCGCCCTTTTCTGCCTTTCCTGAGGCCGTGTCACCATCCATCTTCATCATCGCCAGCAAATAGCTTCACGGTGTTGGAGACAGACAGCCCCCTCTCCTGCTCAAACCACACTCCCTCCCCAAAAGTAGTCGCAGTTGCATAACCTCCTCTTTTTCTTCCCCTCTCTCTTCGGCCATTAAAAACTCGTCGGTCGGTTGAGGTAACGTCGGAGATAGCCCACTGTTGTCGTAAGTCTCAGTCTTTCACGTCGGTCCGTCACATCCGCTCCCCCCAAAGAACCGACACGTCGTAGGAACCTCCGCTCGCAGAATCAGAATGCCTCCGTCTTTTATTTAATAGCCCCGGGTTTCCCCTCAGTCCTAATATCGTATCCCATCTTCTTTCTTCTTCGTCCTTCTTCTCATCCCACGTGTCTCTTGTCACTTGACACTTGCACACCTAGACAACAACCCTTGTGGCCATAGACGGTGTCGGCTGTGGTGATTTACTTCATTCATCTCCGACCTCTTTGGTTCATCACTCCAGATTTCGTCCGCAATCCATCAAGTCCATCATCTCATCAAGTCCCCTTCATCACCCAGGACAAAACAGTCGAAACTGTGGCTATAAATGAAACTAAACCTACAAGTTTGAAAATTACCCTCGAGATCATGGAAATGCTGCTCTTGGCCACATTATGATACTGGATAGGGAATTAAGCAGGAAGCGAGGAGTCTGGTTGTGCCTGAAAATACTGAAACAAAATTCGCGGCATACCGCATACGCACATCTATAGCAAGACTAGTGAGAGACTTGGGGCAAAAATCAAATTCTAAATTCGTGAAGCCTCCTAACAATTGCTATACTAAACGACAACTATATACTCCAGCGCTTCAATCTCCAACCAAATCCTTGTGGCGCCTGTGCTCATATTATAGGTCCGAAAGCTTCAAAGGTTAGCAGATGTCTTTGCGCAGTTGGAATTTGACTTACATTATCTGGGGAATTAGTTATCTCATCGAATGCTTGTAGAGTCTCGAAGCCCATCGCCATCAACGGTTCAGTGCCATCATCGACCACCTGATTTGTGTTAGCGGAGTAGGGATAGTCGTCAATCTTGGAACTCACCCAGCTTAGAACAGACTTTGAAGCCTTGTGGCTCTTGTTTTGCCGAACACCCATCAATGCCAGACCTTGAAGAACAAGAGACGAGTTTGGCATGGATTGAAGTATGGGTGCCAAAATACCTCCGATTTCTCCTGTGCGGGAAAACAGCGCCGGAACGTGGGTGGCCAGAGGGCTGTTTTGGCGACAGATGATGATTGTTCCCAATAGATTACCGGCAGCATCCTTGGCTCGCACAATCCCGCAAGTCTTTGTCTCAGATAAAGCGAAACGGTACAGCTCCAGGATCTCGGGGTTTGCGTGAGCCCCCACGTGATTTAGTACCGTTTCCGCATTGTCCAGTCCATGGATCAGATCAAAGCTGATGTTGGCTCTTTGAATGCTTCCAAGTAGCCCTTCTGGAACGGACCAGTTCTCAAGGTCATTAATGACCATGTTTGTGACGCGGCGGGGGAACTGCGTATCCCAGCCACTGTTTCCAAACCAATCTCTGACCGTATTCGCCTCGACATCCACGGGAATTCCAGGGAAGACGCCAGGGAATCCCATTCCAATCTGAATCTTTTTGATGCCACGTTTCTGGGTAAGATTCCTCATGGCGCGGCGATGGAGAGACCTGCCAATTGATACGTCACGTTTCGAAGGTTCGACGAAAATTGAGCCCAAAATACCAACACCATTGATAAAGTATGTAGCCGCGAATCCGTAAAGAGCCTGGGTGCTAGAGTTTCTCACGACGAAATGACTTTCTTGAATGTGTGGGTTCTTAAGGCTAAAGGTTGCTGCAGTTGTGGTTTGGAGGAACGGAAGATCGGGCGCGCTTGCTCGGTAGATGGATCGCAACAATTCCTCTAGCCCCGAACCATCACGCTCCGACTTGTATTCTTCTACAAGCCAGTGCTGTCTTGATTTCAGGACCTTCTTGCTCTTTCTAAGAGTTCCGGGGAGTGATCCCTTTGGAGTAGTTTCGCCGACAAGGGCCCTTGCAAGAGCGTGTAAGGCATTTTCTGTAAAGTCGAATGTGCAGAGATATGTGCCGATAGACTTATCCATGGCAAAGTCGTATGGCGAGCTGACTGCGACGACAATGAGTTGCTTTTTCTGGCCACGGCTTCGGAGCATGGAACACATCATATCAACGTGCTTTGTGAAACCGGCTTGGTAAAGGTTGCGGTTCGCATCGGCCGTAACAATTATGATACAAGATGCCCTGTTAATCAAGTTTTCATGCACTGTCTCCGTGTTAGCTTTGTATTGCGTTGGTAGGCTTCCAAATTTTACCTGGTCGGACTCCATTGGCAGTGTAGCTGGTATGCAAGAGTTTCTCGTTACGCGCTCGAGCAAGCGACTTGCCGAATTCTCGAAAAACCCCTTCGCCGCTCATGATAGCACCGCGCTCTCGGTCAGCATGAGCCCACTGGTCATGGGTAGTGTTGGCCATATGCTGCGAATCCTTGGATTCCAGCAACTTCTTGGTAAGTGAAGACGCCGGCAGTGGCTTGACCAATGGTGTAAGAAGAAGCAACTCTTCTCCTGGGTGCATCGACGCAGAAAGTGGGAGAAGCTTCTCTTTATCTCTAATGACAGTGATTGAATCATCATATGCCCGACGCGAAAGCGCAAGATGGCCTGGGTGAAGTTGAGAAAGCCTCGCAATTCCCGGAGGGTTGAGGGCCTTTTCCCACGATGTGCATGTTGCCTTGAGTTTGAGAACACGCTTCAACGATGTGAAGATTCTTTCCTTGGAAATAATGCCACTTTCATAACCCAGTTTCATGCCTTTGATAGCCTCGAGCTGAACGTCGTATGCTCGGCAAAGCAGGACCAGATCACAGCCCGCTTCCACAGCCATGACAACTCCATTCTGGACACCAAGCTCTTGACTCAAAGCCTCCATTTCCAGACATTCGGAGATAGCAACCCCATTGAACCCCAGGTCGTTGCGCAATAGGTCATCCACAACCTGGTCGGACAGACAAGCGTGACTCACATTCATGGATGGGTTGGAAATACCGCAGCCTCCAATGAACATAGCATCTAACTTGCCGGAAGCAATGGCATTTCGGAATGGAATCAAGGCACTTAGGCTGAGCTCTTCAAGAGTTTGGGTGATGATGGGCACGTCGAGGTTGGATCCAAGAAAGTCTAAATTTCCATAGGAGGGAAAATGTTTCCCACACGATGCCATTCCAGCATCACGGATACCTTTTAGAGAAGCAAGACTATACTGAGATACTTCTTGAGGGTCGTCTCCCATGGCGCGAACGCCCAGTGGTTGATAACGAGCGTTATTCAATACATCAAGGACCGGTCCAAGCATGAGATTCACGCCGCATGCAGAAATCTCTGATGCCGTAGCCTTGGTTACTTCATAGGCGAGATCAGCTCGACCAGTGGCAGCAATGCCCATGGCACTGGGAAATTGGCAGACATAGTCCTCGTCAAAGAGGCTGTTGACTCCGCCATTTTCCTGATCAAGGGCAATCAGCAATGGCTGAGGATGGCCAGCCCGTTTAGCAATGTTCTGAAGTTCCTGGACAAGCTCAGCAGTCTGTTGAGCAGCTGCATGTTGTTAGCGTCAAGGACCGCCACTGTATATGGAGTAAAGGAGCGCCTGTGTAAATTGGGTTTGAAAATATTGAAATATGGAACGATGGCAATACTCCAGACGGTCTAGCCGCATTCAACCTACATTTCAAATTCTTGGCAGTGAGGATAATGGAGCCAAGATGGTGGTCCTCGATGAGACTTCTGATTTGTGGGGTGACCTCGGTGCCATCCCATCCCATGATCAGGATCTGGCCGATGGCCCTAGAGGCAGCGCCATGTTAGCGAACAGCACGCAACGAACCACGCCCCATCGAGAGCGGAGAAATACATGCCGCGGAGCCGGAGCACCGAGGCGGAGCAGAACAAGAAGGCCGACGGAGTGGACTCATGGCGATGGCGGAGGGCGCGGAGGGCGCGGAAGTGACGCGGGTACGTACCAATCGAGGTTCTGCCATAGTGGATCTAGGCCGCTGTCGTCTGAGAGGGCCATGGCTGGACGGTGGTGGCGCTGGCGACGCCCAGTGACATGGTACCCGTAGCCGGCGGTGGAGTGGGAGCGTTTGCCGTGCAGGTGCCGGTCGGTCCTGGGCTTGGACTTGAGGTAACGATGAGATGGCTTGTCGGGGGGCGGCGACGACGACGACGACGACAATGAATCTGACCGGGCTGATTTGTGAGGGGCCATGCTGTGGGATGCCAGCGTCTAAACTTCGGCTAAGCGGCGTTGGTGGCGGGTGATTGGCTGTGCGCCAGCGGGCAAGTCGCCGGTGGACCCCAAATGGTTGATGGATGGCAGCCGGGTTAACGTTACATGGGCCGGCATGGAAGGGCACTGTGGTATCTCGCCTGAAACTCTGAAATGCCCAAACCTGAAGAGTGGATGGCGAGTGGAGGGAAGAGCGGATTGTTGGGTCGAGACACGGACGGACGAATGCCAGCCTCTTGTATTCGCAGGTGGCCCCATGCGTGACCCGGTCCGAAGCCGGGAAACCATCCACCGGGTGGTAACCTTTGATCCAAGGCAAACTCCAACTACATTACTTTCTGGTGACATGAGATAGGCGTGGCAATCTTGGCCGGTGACGAGCTTTACTTGTCTTGTCAATCCCGAGATACCGCCTTGATAGCGTCACCATGAACCCGTTGACGCAGGCACGGTGCAACACGCTCCGACTACTAAGTAGTCGCCAAGTCTCTCTCATGGGTGCGTTATTATTTGTTTTGGCCAGAGAGGAAGACCCGAAGCGATACACGGAACTCTCTGGCCAAAACGGGCACTGAGCTCTCCTTCCGAAGCTTCCATTTCTCGAGAAGAAGAAGAAGAAGAAGAACAAAACATGCCTAGCGCCGTCCCTTCCAAAAGTGGAGTGACCAAGTTCACCAACTGTCGCCTCCTCAAGGGCGATGCTCTGGTTGAGGCGGACCTTTGGGTCAGCTCCCTCACCGGCAAGATCATTGACAGTCAAGCCTCGTTCTACGATGAGCGGGCTCTGCCTGACGCAACGGTTGATCTCGGTGGCCGGATCATTGCTCCTGGCTTCATCGAATGCCAACTCAACGGAGCCTTCGGTTTCAACTTTTCGACTCTGCCAGATGACATTAGTGACTATGGCAAGGAGCTACAGCAAGCCAACCGCCTTCTGGTCCAGACCGGGGTGACATCCTACATTCCGACAATCACAAGCCAACGATCGGAGGTGTATCAGAAAGTGAGATGCCCTAAGCCCCCTCGATCTGGTGGGGCATTGTACATGAAGCTAATGCCATCCTAGGCACTCCCGTTCCTGGGGCCGTCTGGGGAACGGCGGGAGGCCGGTGACGGGGCCGAATCTCTCGGTGCCCATTGTGAAGGCCCGTTCCTGAGCCCCACCAGGAACGGAGCGCACAACGTCGGCGTTTTGATCCAAGCGCAATCGATTGAGGATCTCGAACAATGCTACGGCGCCGAAAACATGAGACGGTCCGGCGATAGGCCAGCTTCCATTAAAATGATCACGGCAGCCCCGGAGCGCGGTCGAATGATGGACCTGATTCCTGAGATCGCATCGAGGGGAATAATTTACTCTACTGGCCACTCGGACGCGACGTACGAAGAAGCGTCCCAAGCCGTTGGCAAGGGAGCGACCATGATCACTCACCTCTTCAACGCGATGCGACCTCTCCATCACAGAAACCCTGGCATCTTTGGCGTTCTCGGTAAGGCCGAGAGCCTGCGCCGGCCATACTTTGGCATCATCTGCGACGGAATTCATCTACATCCGACGACGGTTAAAATTGCTTATAATTCGCATCCCGAAGGCTTTATCCTGGTCACAGACGCTATGCACTTAGTTGGCCTTCCCGACGGGGCGTATCCTTGGATCAACGGCAACCAAACGTGCAACATTGTAAAAAAAGGCAACACGCTGCTCTTGGAGGACTCTGAGACAATTGCTGGGAGGTAGGCAGCTATCTATGATGGAGCCTGCGTGAAACATAACTAACGGCTGCTAGCTCCATCACGCTGCTCGAATGTGTCAACAACTTCATTCAGTGGACGGGTGCGACAATTCCCCAGGCGCTCGGGGCTGTGACATCGACGCCAGCGGCCATGCTTGGGCTCCAAGGGGTCAAGGGCACGCTAGACGCGGGGGCGGATGCTGATCTGGTAGTGCTCTCGGAGCAGAGCGCAGGAGGCTTGCGCCAGTTAATGCTGGAGGAGGTGTGGAAGTTTGGAGCGAACGTCCGTCGGGCCGATCCTGGCAATGTGAAGGGGGGGGAGATGAAGTAACAACGGGTTTTAGATGAAGGACGACTGTGAAACTAGACGGTATGCGGGTAGATGGGATGACATGCATGAGAACGAACCGAGGCGTTCAGTGTTCAGTCTCCCTTGAGCTCCTTTCTTCTGCGCCGCGTGGCCCGGGAGCCAACACGATGACATTGCAGCGCCGATCAACCACTGTAGCTTCCAAAACGATTCGCGAAACGCCGTAGCTGGTGCTAAATTTACTCTTGCAGTGGGGGGACTCCAACGCCTCTAGCCTTGTCGCGCAGCGCTCAGCGAGATCATCCAGCCAATTGAGGCAGCCGAGCTGTTTGATAGGGTAGGTCGGCCCAGCCGCCGTGGGTCATCTCCGCGGCGCCTCCTCCACCTCCGCCTCTCCTCCGCTTTTTCCAACCGCGCTTGCTCTCCAACAAAGATACCTACTAAAACCAACACAACCCAGCAGCGCCGTTTCCATCCTGCGCGCAATTCCCACGGCTGCGCATCGACAAGCGACTCGCGATTCGTCCCCATCTGCCGTGCCGCTGCAGCCTGCTCCGCCCAGTCGCACCCCCGTCGGCACGAGCCTTGCGACCGTTGTCAGGTGCGCTCGTGCGTCGCTGATCTCACCCGCACATCCGACCCAATGAAGCGATAACAAACAATGCAATGGCAACCTTCAACTCGATTTCGGGGCTCCCTGCGAGCGCCTCTCCCAACGACCCCATGGCGATGAACATTGCCGGCCAGGCTCAGGGCTTGAACATGGACGTTTTCGACCAGGAGCTTGCCTTTGGCGAGTCGCTACTGTGCGTGACCCCATTCGTAATCTCAAATCTTAATGCTGACGGCCAAAGTGACGGAACCACATTGCACAATCTTCCCTTTACTCCCGCCTACGACCTCGACAGCTTTTCGACCTTTGAAGATCCGTTTTCATCATACCCATCACGGCAATTCGATCCGCAGCCGAACCACCAAGATGCGCTCCAGGAAGAGTCGTCGCCTCAGGAGCTTGATAACAAGCTCCTGGGTTTCTCTGCCCCCATCCACAGCGCGACCGTCATCGACGAAACGGGCCAGTTCGCAGAAACCAACCTGAGCGCCGAACTCTATGGCATGTTCTTCGTTGCTGAGGATGTATTTGGTGGTGAGACAAGTGGACGGCCGCTCGAGCTAACATGTTATCGCCGAAACCTCTGGCAATGTTCCGGCCAAATTACCCTGCCTCGAATTGTCACCAATATTGTGAACGACCAAGGGGTCCACCTCCAAATATTCGAGCTGGTCGCGACCATTGCAGCTGTTGAATCAATCGATGGAAAGCCCACCGAGATTATATCAATTCCTTGGAAGAATGCCAATGCGCAACCCGCTGAGGAATCCAAGGCCGCTGGCGCACCACCTAATATCACGCTGGATCTGTCCTCGGGGCAAGAGATTAATGCGCGCCAGGTCAGTCTTCCCGTATCGTGGAAGAGACTCCAGTTCAAGCATGCAACTGCAAACAATGGTCGCAGAAAGGGCCTGCAGCAGCATTACATTGTTAAGATTAGCCTTCATGGCAAGACCAAAAACGGCGAGCTTGTCCCCATAACCGAAATTCACTCTGGCCCTGTCATCGTCCGGGGCCGAAGTCCAAGGAACTTTGATAACAAGAAGGACGTCCCTCTCACGAGCGAGAAGAAGTTGGAGAGGAGAAATACAATGACGTCGGAAAACCCAACACTGTTGCGCATAGAAAGAGAAAGCTCACAAGGGTATATGCCAAAATATTCTCCCATGGTAAGTCTTTTTTTTTCACGTCATACGCAGCGTTGGCCAAGCTGACCCCTTAACAGTCAAATGATTGGGCAACTCCCCAATCGATACCACAGCCAATCCCTAGCCCTCAGCCAGGACAGAGCCATCCCTCCAAGAGAATGGCGCTCTCACCAAACCCCCCAAAGCCGCCTGTCCCGGCTTGGTCTAACGAACCCGCCAAGGCCATGCCTGCGCAGCCCAAAAACCAAGCGCCTCGCCACAGTGCTTCCCTCCCCATCAATCTTTCCCTCTCTGAAGACGAGAGGAGCCCGAATCGCTCAGGCTCTGACCTTCAGAGCCCTCAACCCAGCAAGGCCATGGCCATTCTGGGCCAGAATGCAGAGAACAGTCCTCGTGAGGAGGGGGATCCCCTCTACGAGTATTTCCCCCTGACAGTGGACGATTGGTACGTTTCCACGCCCCATATAAACCAAACCCCTCACTCTAACCGTGTATAGGATGCCCCCCGTCGATGCAGTCTATCGACCCCACGTCGTCCATCATACCATTGTCCCGCCTGAGATGAAAGCTCAGCAGATAAGAAGTAAATCGAAGCGGTACTTTGCGGCAGAGTGACAAAGTGCAGGCATACTCTAATGACTTATGAACTGGTGATAACACGGAGTGTCATTTTCTTGTATATCTACATATTTGCATTCCAACCTGTGTAATGTTGTCGGCTACCAGGCCTGAACATGTTGAGCCGTGTCCAAGACACGAGAATGCAAGTATATTTCTAGCATTAGCAAAGAGGTGGAAGCGACTGAGATACCATAGATTTCGGAAGCGAATTTTATTAGTTTCATCTGCTGAACACAAAAACTTTTGTAAATGCTGCCTATAACCCAACGCCAACGCTAACATGACTCAACACGTAAACCAGCGTGTTCTAAAAGTCCCATTTTGAGGTAATTCTTTTAATCATCACTTCATGAAATTCCCGCGTTAAACCTGTAACGACTGTGCCTGTTTCCTCAATCGACTACTCTACAATCTTGAGCATCTAGCATCTAACCTTGGAAGCGAGCGGACAAGACCAGCTTTGTCTCTAGGAATGCAACGTTTACTGCTTACCAACCCTTTTCTTTCCTGCTTAGGCTCCGACGGCACCCATTCTCATCATCTGTTGCTCGGGATTCGGCGTAAGTCTGCGGTTCAGGCTCGGCTCGGGGATGCGCGATGCCATGCGGTCAGGTACAAGGTCAGGGGAGGCGGAGCGAGAAGAGTGTGCGCTCGCAGGAGCCGCGAGGAGCAGGTGCGAAGCAATTGGCTCGGGAGCCACGAGAACGGGCGACTCGACTTTTTGCACCTTGGTCTCGGGGATGGTGACGCTTCCCGTGCGGACTCTGGAGGGGAGGATTTGCTCAAAGCCTTCCTCGAGGGCGACCTTTTCAATGCTCTTGAAATACTAGGCAACATGTCAATCCCTCGTTCGCGTGTATACACATGCACGTGCATGCTATTCAGGGTAGGAATGGGAAATCTTACCTTGACCGTCTTGACCTGAAGCTCTAGGGTGGCATCCTCGTCGACAACAATCATCGGGTGAGGATGAAGCTGCAGGCACGAGAGAGTCCACATGTGGTTGACGCCCTGCTCAATACACTTCTGAAGCGCAAGAGCCTTGCGAGCGCCCAGGATAATTACGACGACTTCCCGCGCGTCCAGGACGGTTTGTACCCCAACCGTCAGAGCCATGCGCGGCACCTTGGCGAGGTCACCTCCAAAGAAGCGCGAGTTGGCCAGGATGGTGTCGTAGGCCAGTGTCTTGACGCGGGTGCGGCTGGCTAGGCTCGAGCCGGGCTCGTTGAAAGCGATGTGGCCATCCTCGCCGATGCCGGCTAGGAACAGGTCGATTCCTCCCACAGCCTTGATGGCATCCTCGTAGGCGCTGCACTCGGCTTCGAGGTTGGGAGCATTGCCGTTGAGGATGTGGACGTTGGACGGATGGATGTCTACGTGAGACAGGAAGTGCTTAAATATAAACGAGTGGTAGGAGTTGGGGTCGTCCCTTGGCAGGCCGACGTATTCATCCATGTTGAACGTTACAACGTTCTTAAAGGAGATCTACGGTCCGTGTTAGCTGGCTAGCCCCACGACGGCATGGCTCCCACGAGGAACCCGAGCAAAGATGAGGCGGCACCTACCTCCCCGGCCTTGTATTTGGCAACAAGAGTCTCGTAGATGAGCAGGGGGCTGGAGCCAGTGGGCAGTCCGAGGACGAAAGGGTGTTCCGGGGTGGGCTGGAAGGCCTTGATGCGGTCGACCACATAGCTGGCCACGTACATGCTGGCCGCACGGTCATCATCGCGAATGATCAGACGCATGGTGGCAGTGTAGACGGATAATCTATACGAAAACGGTCTAGTACGCCTCGTGTCCGAGTGGCAGGATGTATTGAAGGTGCAAATGGAAGGGTAAATTATGCCACTTTACTTGCGAGCGTGGCTGACCGTGCTTCAAAAGGTGACTTTTTTTATTTTTAAATTTTCAGGATTTGGAGGGCGGCCGAGGGTCAGGGCAGTTGCTTAAGAGCATTGCTGGGAAGATGGGGTTCACGGGACGTCACCAGAGATAGCATGTGCTTCGGCTCATGACCGCGATAGCATGGTGACGTCTACGCCCATCGCGCTCGCTATCTGCCATGTCTAAGTGGAGGGAAAATCGGGACACGAACTGGTGGACCGGACAGTATCATGATGGGGGACGGGGATGGAACGTCACTACTCTTTGAGGTCCCGTAGTCCAAGCGACGCGGGAGATCAACGTGCCGCCCAAAAAGACTGCTACTCGCTCGGAGGAAGCACCATCGACCACGAGGAGGATGTGCCTCTGTACCATGGGCGGCCGACGCTTCCGGCACCGTTTGACGCTTGAGGCTTGCTCGCAACCCAACCCAACGTTGCTCGAGGTCATATGACTTGCCACCGCCGGCCCCGTGGTGTGGTGTGGTTTGGTTTGCTGGCAAGTTGCTTCAAGACAAGAGCAAACAAGGCGCGACGAGCAGCAGCTTGTCACGGGCGTTTCGGGTGCTAGACTAACACGACGGGCTCGCTCGCGGCTGTGGTTGCGGATTTCTTTTTTGACAGACCGGGGTGACACAGGACACACGCCCGGTGTGCTTGGCAGGCAGGTTGGCCGATATTGTGACTTGCTGATTGCCCGCCACAGGTTTAATGTGAGCCGACCATTCACTTGTGCTCATACATGCACAAAAAGCCCTCCACCAGCGCGGCCAAGCGCACGCAAACAAACGGCAACAATATTCTTAGCGACGACGGCCAACATGGTTTCTCTTGTGCCATATGCGCGTCGGCCGCATTGGCAATCGGCCCTTTCGGCGCCGGTCCCCGCGCATGCCGCCAGCCAGACTGGATCTAGCCGTTTTGTGGGGTTTTGATACAGCGATCAGACTGCGGGACGCTGAAGCGACGTTGTACAGAAAAGAAAGAGAGCAAAAAAAAAAAAGTAAATGAGTAGCAACAATAATGGAAACAGCAATGCGCGTGGGATTAGCGGAGACGAATCCTGTGGTTGGCAAAGGCCAAGACTAGCCAAGGATGGGGGGGGGGAAGGGAGTTGGTTGCAGATGTTTGGTTTCATGAATTTGGTTTTTTTTAATTTGGTTAATTTTTTTTCTTTCGCAAGCAGGATTGATGGGATGCAACTTTGGGACTTTTGGAATCAACGCCACCAACCTTGCATTGGACGTCACTTGTCGTTCAGGTTTGAACTCGGATAGCCAGCCAACCAACTAAACTCTGCGGCGATGCTCGATTCGGACAATAATCGATTCGCCCTCGCTTAGCAGCGCTAGCAGCCTGGCCCCCCCCGACCGGTACGTCCCGGACCTGTCACCTTTGTCTTTGTGGACGGCGGGAGTAGGGAAGGGAAGTACCTTGGGCTTGGCCCCAGATCCACCCGCCGGGCTCACTGGCCCCTCCACGCAACGTTACAACAACCCCATCCAGCCCGGCTTCAGACCGTCTCACCCTTCGAACCAAGCAGCCACTCGCGCGCGCGCGCACATTGGACGCTGCACATGGCATGGCATGGCTCAACGCACCCGCGCACAGGACATGGGGCAGGCACAGACGCAGACAGGCACAGGCAGTGAAGCAAGCAAAGGGCCACCGCCGGACTCTGCCAAGCGCCGGCACGTCGCTCACCCGCCCAAGTTCTTTCCCTCTCCCTCCCCTGCTGAGGGGCTTGGCTAAGGCGACACTTGTGTGCGACGTAGCGTACAGTCATTAACAAGTTGATGCTCCCTGGTCCTGGCTGCCCTTGCTCCCTGATCCCTTTGCCCTGTAACGTCTTGTTTCTGGTCGATCCCTCTTCGCCAGTGGCTTTCGGTCTCAAGGTTTTTTTTGCTTCTGTTGATCTGTCGTCCATCCATCCATCCTCTGCTCATCATACATACCCCCCCTCGATTTGCTTTTGGGGACTGGCCATTCACTGTCTCGTTCCACCGCGTTTGGTCTCGTCTCATGCTCCTCCTGATCGTTTCCTTGCCGCCCAACCACTCACTCGTCCATCCGATCCGCTTCTGCTAGGGTTCCGGCTCCTGGGCTGGGGGCGTCAGACAAGCCCGCCCCGTTTTCTCTCATGCGAGTGACCGCTCTAGACTGAGTCGTTGGATTTTAGTATTTACTTTCCCTCATCCATGACTTGACCACCTTCTCGCCTCCCCTCCATTTGATGAGCCATCGCTTTTGTCTATTCACTCGTTTGCTGCCATGGTAACCTTTCCAAGGCAGTTCACCACTGCCATCATCAAGAGCCTCCTCCGCGGCAAGTCGCTGCTGCAGGCCATCCTGGCGTACTGGACAAGATCTCTGGGCGTTATCGCCGACGGCAAGAAGCGCGCCGCCACATCACCACGGCGTTCCAAGGACGAATTTCTCAGGGAGGCCGAGGCCCTTCTCCTCGACCCCGTCTGCTATGATGAACTGGTACGGCTGTCGCTGGGCTTGAGGAAGCAATACGTCGAGCGTCTCCAAACCAGCACCGAGTCCATGCTCCCCTCTTACAACCACCAACTGCCAAATGGAACTGAGAAGGGGCAATATCTGGCCCTGGACGTGGGGGGTTCAACACTCAGAGTCGCCCTGGTGGAACTCCGAGGACGCGATTCAGGTGGCGAGGAGAGCAGGATTCTCAGCATACGAAACTTCGCCATCACTCCCGAAATTAAGAGTCTAGAAGGCATGGCCTTTTTCGATTGGATGGCTGCGAGGATCAAGGATACGCTCGCGGAGCAGGTTGAGAGCCAGGCCCTGGAGGAGCCATTGCTCATGTCTATGGCATGGAGCTTTCCTATCGAGTGCGTCAATATTGCCCTGATATCTTTCTTTTTGTCTGTTTCTCCAAAGGCTAACATTTCCCAGGCAAACATCGCTCAGTGGTGGCAAGCTGTCAATGATGGGCAAGGGCTTCATGGCGAACAAGGGACTGATTGGCCAAGATTTGGGTCAGATTATCGAAACTGCATGTGGTAAACAAGGTCTCAACGTAGAGCTCCGGGCCATCATCAACGACTCGAGCGCTTGTCTATTGTCCGAGTCTTACGCTCACACATCGACTCGATTTGGACTCATCCTGGGTACCGGCGTCAACATGTCTGCCTACCTGCCAGTCTTGTCGATAGGGCAATCCAAGCTCGAGAACCGGCCCGCCGAGTGGACTCACCTAATCGTAAACTCTGAAATCAGCTTGTGTGGGCGTGGTGTCCTGCCCATGACCCGGTGGGATGAGCTCCTCCGTCAAGGACACGCCCGTCCAGATTTCCAGCCATTAGAGCATCTCGTTAGCGGCATGTACTTGGGCGAGATTTGCAGGCTCATCCTTGTCGAAGCTATTGAGTCGACCGGCGTATTTGGCGGCCTGGTGCCTTCGTCTCTGTCAAAGCCGTATTCTTTGGCCACCGAAACACTGTCCAAAATTGAAGGGTACGTATCAAGACTATTTCGTTACTTTGTTTCTGAGGCTAACGTTTTGCAGCGATGCAAGTTCCAACCTTGAGGATGCGTGCAAGGAATTTGCACTTCGTCATCCCTCACCCCACACCCCAACAAAGTCCGATATGGCTTTTCTGAGACAGCTGGCGTCATATGTTTCGAGGCGTTCGAGTGCCCTGGTGGCAGCGTCTGTTTATACTTTCTGGAAATTCCGCGTCGACTCCCAGACCGATTTTGTTAACGGCCTCTCGGAATCCTCGCCTCTGCGACCACACGCCGAGGCGGACAGGGACCTTGAGCAGACCACCGTTGCCTTTAATGGAAGTGTGATTGAGAACTACCCAGGATACTTGGCCAATTGCCAAAAGTACTTGGACGACCTCGTTGCCACCCACCACAGCGGCGAAAACGCCCGGTCGGTGCAGCTGGTGTCATCGAAGGAGAGCTCGTTGATGGGAGCTGCAGTGGCTCTTGCCTCGATCGAAGGCAGTGCTTAAATCAAACCTGGGATTGCAAGGCGTTGTTTCGGTTGCGTACAGGTCCATTGGGCCGTAACGATGCATATGAGTTAGGAACGGTGTTTGTCAGCATTTTTGACTCCATTTGGGTTCAAGCATCATTTGGGATAATTCCAATCCCTCGTCACATAGGTCTCTCGAAGGATAGAAAGAGGAAGCAAACGAGCACTCTCGGCCATAATTTACACACGCAGTACATAGAAACAAGGGTGGGGCATGGCATACTAGCTAATGTAAATATCTTTCTGTTTACCTCATCCTCAAAAATGATTTGCCCTTGCCAAAGTGGCGTAAAGTGGTACCCACGAGTCGCGTCGAGATGTTTCTGCTGCCTACCAATCAAAGTAGCGCTACCCACTTCCGCCAAGCGTGCCCCGCCACGCCTAGGTAGCAGTACCTGCATCGCGGTCATGTGACTGCCTGGCGTCCTCGCGTTTAGTGGATGGTCGCGCGTCACGACAAACAATTACCACAGCAAAGTTGGTCGAGCTGCCACCACTATCATCCGGACTTTTTTTCTGGCAGCCACAGCGACCCGAGCTAAATGTCGCAACTGAGGCGAGCCTCGTTCTACTGGACTTTACTTTAAATCTCTAAACGATATCTATTCTTAAAACGAACGAAGATGGGAGATGCTGCCGAAGCTTCGTCTGGCATCTTTGCCGAGTGCGCCGTCGCCTTTGTCCCCAGCACCGCCCTTACTCCAAAGTTAATCGGCGAGGTAATCAGGCTCTGCATGGTAAAGGCGATTAGGAAGCTGACTTTTGCATCATAGCTGTCGATAATTCTTGAGGATAATGGCGCTACAACATGCGACCCGAGGCGCGACGGCACGATTCCCATCGAAAAGGCGACACACATTGTTTCCAACACGATTGATTTCCCACAGTACACCGAGTCGCAGGCCGTGATGATCCCAGTGGTGACGACACAGTGGATTACAACTTCGATTAGTCGGCGCAAGCAAGCCCAGGTCCGGCCTTTTTCTCCCGACCCCAGAATGATCTTCTCCCAGGTTGTCGTTACCTGCGCCGACCTGCCAGAGACGGATAAGGAGTGCATTGCCGGAGCTACCATGGCTCTGGGTGGACAAGAGTCGAAAGACGTATCCCGATTGACGACACACATTTGCGCTCTGTCCATGGATCACCCCAAGGTTAAAGCAGCAGTAGACAAGGGATGGAAGGGGAAGATTGTTCTGCCGCATTGGTAAGCCAGCTTTGGGTGCCTAGCATGAGCTAGCTGCTAACGTTTTGCAGGTTCGACGACTGTTTTAAGCTAGGGAAGCGCATCGATGAGACCCCTTATTGCCTGCCAGACCCCGAGATTCTTGAGAAGTCCCCCGAGGACGACCTGAAAATTCCCGTCAACTCGAACCTCGAAGGTGCTACATCCGCCACGCCCTCCTACCTTCCTCTACCTCCCGATGGAGACGTTGTCCGACCACCAGTCACCGTTTTCCAGGACCACAAAGTCATGCTCTCCTGGGATTTAAACATCACCCCTCGGCTTAGCAAAGTAATTCGAGACATCATTATCCACGGTGGCGGAAAGCTTGTATCAAATGTGGATGATTGCGACATGTTCATCTGTCAGTACCGAGATGGACCTCAGTACATCCAAGCGGCCCAGTCATGCAAGGAGGTGGGGAACCTCGCTTGGCTTTACTATCTTATTGTTCTCAACGACTGGACTTCCCCTCTCCGTCGGCTACTACACTATCCCATCCCGAAGAATGGCATCGAAGGGTTCAAGGGCATGCGCATCACGGTTTCCAACTATGGTGGAGAGGCTAGGGTTTACCTGGAAAATCTCATCAAGGCTTGTGGCGCTGAGTTCACCAAGACGATGAAGTCAGATAACACGCACTTGATCACTGCCCGCAATTCTAGTGAGAAATGCAAGGCTGCTCCCGAATGGGGCATTGCTGTCGTCAACCATCTCTGGATTGAAGAGAGCTATGCCAAGTGCGAGTTGAAGCCCATCAACATAAAAAAGTACAACCATTTCCCGCCTCGCACCAACCTTGGCGAGATCATTGGTCAGACTTTCTTCGACGAAACTAAACTGCGAGATCTATTTTACCCCGGCGGAGAAGAGAACATGTCACCTCGGGCCAAGAGAAAGCGCAGAATCCTCGAAGCCGCCGAGGACAACGCATACAACCACGGACCGGCAGAGGGTGTGGTCATCGGTCGGGAGGACGCAGATAGGGATCTGGATGATCTTCAGCCAAGCGAAGAGGAGGTCAAGGAGACGGCCACCAAGAAAGCGACCAAGACGAAAACGATGGGCGCGATAGCAACGCCAATTCGAACTCGCCCTCCTCGAGCCGGGAAGGAAAATGAAACACCATCTGCGGTATCAACAGGAGGACGTAGTGCCAAGGCAAAAGCTCGCGATTTGCTTCAAACCATCGCCCCGGACATTGCTCTGTACGAGAAAGAAAAGAAGCGGGCCAAGGGGAGCAATGCACCATGGGGTGGTAAACGAGCAGCAGATGAGGTCGACAGGAGCAAGACTAAGCCATCCACAAGCCCAAGCCCGGACGATGATGCCGCAGACGACAAGCGACCTACCAAAAAGGCTCGCCCGTCTCTTCCCGATGTGGAAATGCGAATCACTCTCACTGGCTTCAGTCGGTGGGTTGGCGACAAGAATAAGGAAGATCACGACCGGGTATGTTTTCATGTGATTTCTTTTTCAATTGCGTTCATTATCGTGTTGCTAACAATTTCTACAGAGAAAACTACGTGATCTCGGCATCCAGATTGTCCAGGAAGGACAACCATGCGATTATTTGGCAGCCCCACATGTTGTTCGAACAGTCAAGTTTCTTTGCGCCCTCGCTCGAGGGCCAACTGTGATTTCATCCACCTTCATTGACAAAATTCTGGAAACTGGCAAGGTGCCAGATATTGAAGAATTTATCCTCAATGACAAGGAGACAGAAACGCGTTACAACTTCAGCTTGGAAAAGTCTGTTGCTCGCGCAAAATCAAACCGGGGCAAGCTATTACTAGGTATCCCCATCTACTGCACTGAAAAGATCCGCAACGGACCAGACAGCTACAAGTCCATTGCCGAGGCAAACAACGCCATCTTCAAGATCTACCGGGCGCGCAGCGGCACGACGATCCGACCCACGACTGCCGAAGAGGATGGGAATGCTCCACCAGACCCTGTTTATCTCCTTAGCAGTAACAGCCTAGAGGAGAAGGCTATGTGGGAGCGTTTCCGAGAGATGGCGCGAAAGGGAAATATGGAACCACGTGTAGTGGCGCCCGATTGGCTTCTGGATGTGGCAATGGCCCAGCAGGTGCGCTTCGACGACAAGTTCCTTGTCGAAAACTTTTACAAAGCGGTATAAAAGCAACAAGGTGTATGTGGTACAAGTTCATGACGGAGTTTTGGTGTACGTTGGGATGGAGTGTTTGTCTTTGACCCAATGAATGGCTGAGCTGGTTTATCGAGTTTTTTGTCTTTTTTTGCTGGGGGCTGTCGGAAATATGTAGTTATGCAGCGCAAGGGATGGAGTATGCTCAGAAGAACTTGACACCTAGAGAATCGTCCTGTCCGAAAATTTGGGCCTTGCTTCGCTTGACGAGGATATTGAGAGCCTTGAGGAGAACCTCGGTATCCATACCATGAATATCTATCTCTTATTAGCAACATTTCCTGTTAAGATGTGCGAAGATGTGCGCTGGAGAGGGAAAACCTACCAGTTCCTCTTGTCCCATCTCCTTCTACCAACTCGTAGACAGTCAGCACGCTGCCCTTCTGACCGGTTTCCTCTACATATGTCTCAACCAGGCCTGCCCACTCCTCGGGCTTGCGCCAGAAGAGATAGACAACGTCTCCTGTTGATCCTCCGCCTACGTATTCGACACGGCCGTCCTTGAGCATGAAGTCGACGACATCGCGGATGTCATCCGGGTGCAGGCGTCTGTCGAGGCGTCGGTTGTAGAAGAGGTCCGAGTCGGCGGCGGAGGACAGGGCGAGGCGGAATATGCGGTGGTGGCGGGCATAGGCGAGTATGAGAGCAGCCCACTTTGTGCGCTGGGCGTGCAGCGTCGTGAGGTTGGTCTGCCGCGTGTAAAAGGCCGGGAAGTGGTATTCGCGGGGGAAGGCAAAGGATGAGGCGGCTTCGGAGGGGGTGGGGGTGCCGGTGGATGTGGGGGCTGTTGATGCGGTTGCCATCGCAAGCTGGGCGGAGGGAAGGCAAAAAAAAAAAAAAACGAAAAGGGCCTGGGAGGGGGAGGGAAAGGAGATTGGCTGAGGGACGTGTGGTGGCCGGTAGATGGAGGGAGAGTCAACCAAGGGGGAAGCTAATTGTGCGTCTACAGTCTTTGGTGGTTGGAGGTTGATTTTGGCGGGGTTCTTCTAGGCATGACGTGCGTGGGGGGGATGAGGGGCAGCGGGCACTGGGTACACGTGCCAATTGGGTGCCTGAGAATCCTACGCCAGTTCCTCGATGAGCTCTGGGTCCAGTACAACCGCATCTCTACAACTTACATTGATGCGCTCCATCGTCGGAATGCGGCCCCGATGGGGGGTTCGTAGTGATTGAGCAATAAACTATTCTCATCGAAAGCGTGCCAACGAGGTTATTTTCTAATCAGACAACAGCCATTGGCCGGAGCCCCCAGCGCACACTAACGAGTCGCCCGCTGGTCATCTTATCAGGCCCGCGCAGATAAGCATGTTGCGACCTGCATCCGAGGAGAAACAGTTGTCGGCAGAAGTGAAAAAAAAGAATTGCCCAAAAATGGCCCTTAGAGGAATCACACCATGGCACTACATCAATGTCGCCGCTCTGGACTCTTCCTCGGCATCTCGGTCTCTCGGCGGTTTAATACCAGTCAAAAATGGCTGAATAGGTCCAGCCCGTAAACAATGTGTGGCCAAGTGACCCATTTCCAATGTGCCCGCCAAATGCATCAATCAAAATATTCCAATTAACAAGGCAGAGAAAAAACAATTGTCATAATCACACTGTCTGCATGGGTCTTTGCCTGTTCGCTGCATGGCGAGCGCCTGATTTTCACGGACCGGACACCAGCTCCACGTTTGTGAGCCTTTCTCCGCGGACCCAACAATGATTGGCTGTCCCAACACCATGTCCCTTATCAAGATCACCCATGGCAGCTCGCGTCATGGCACTCCCCGGAAATGCATTTTATTGGACTATCATGTGCCTGGATCGCCGGAGATACAACTTGCGTTGAAGGGAAGGGTGCAATACACGTCTGGACCCGATGACCTCGGCCCTGCTTTTTTTGTATGCCCCCTTCTTAAAAAGCTGACCCATCCACAGAAACCCGGATCTAAATTCGTTCTCATGACATGATCTTGATGGTGGTGCATGGGTTTTGATAGGAATCCATCCATCCATCCACCATGGTTCAATCACAGAAACGCCTGGTCGTTGTGGGGCTGGGCATGGTCGGCATCGCCTTCATGTAAGTGAGCTTTTTTGCTGTCCAGGGCACTTCCTGACTGGTCCACAGCGAGAAGTTGTTAAAGTACGATGCGAAATCCCGAGAGTACAACATTACTGTCCTTGGCGAGGAGACTCACTTGGCCTACAACCGAGTCGGTCTTACGAGCTTTTTCGAGCACCGCAAAGTTGAGAGTCTCTACATTAATCCGGCATCCTGGGTAAGTTTGACGGTTTGAAAGAAGAAATACGAAGTAGTACATACTGACTTGGCCAAAGTACAAAGAAGCCCCGGATGGGTCACTCAATTGCCACGTCAACACCAAGGCCACGAGCATCGATTCCAATGCCAAAACGGTCACCTGTGCCAATGGCCAAGTATTTCCCTACGACATTTTGGTCCTAGCCACTGGATCGGACGCCATCCTCCCTCAATTGCCTGGATCTGATGCGAAAGGCGTCTTTGTCTACCGGACCATTCAAGACTTGCAGGATCTCATCAGCTTTGCCGACACCAAGAAGGGCACAAATGGCGTCGTGATCGGAGGAGGCTTGCTTGGCCTCGAAGCTGGCAAGGCCATGATGGATCTGGAGCGCTTCAACAAAATCAGCCTTCTCGAGCGCAACCGTTGGGTTCTCAGTCGGCAACTCGACGCCGATGCTGGAAAGATGGTTGTCGATCAAGTCCGGGCGCTCGGAGTGGACATTGTGTTGGGCAAGGGAGTTGCGAGCATCAAAACTGACGAAAACAACAACGTGAGCGGTGTGGTTTTCGAAGGAGGCCAGGAAATCGAATGCTCGACTTTATGTTTTGCCATTGGCGTCAAGCCAAGAGACACCTTGGCTCAAACATGCGGTCTGGGACGCGGTGCTCGGGGCGGAATCATGGTTGACGACTCCTTGAGCACCAATGTTCCGGACATCTACGCCATCGGCGAGTGCGCAAGCTGGAAGGAGCAGTGTTATGGCCTCATCGGACCTGGTGTTGAGATGGCAGAAGTGCTCGCATTCAACCTCACGCAAGCCAAAATCCACTCCCCGGCAATTTTTAAGCGGCCAGATCTCAGCACCAAGCTCAAGCTTCTCGGCGTCGATGTTGCAAGCTTTGGTGATTGCTTTGCCGATGTCAAAGGCCCCCAATCTCTCCCACCCCGTTTCGCCAAGACGCTCAAGACAAGAAATGGTGCCGAGTCAGCAGATGGTGCCGCCGCCACCGAGTCTGTCCAGGCGCTCACTTACAAGGACCCGTTCCTAAACATCTACAAAAAGTACATATTTACCAAGGATGGCAAATACCTCCTCGGTGGTATGATGATTGGCGACACCAAGGACTACGTCAAGCTTGTTCCAATGGTCAAGTCCATGAAGGAGCTGGACATGCCCCCGAGCGAGCTCATTCTGGGCGCCAGAAAGGACGGCGCCGATGATGGCGACGATCTCCCAGATGACGCTCAAATCTGTTCCTGCCACAACGTTACCAAGGGCGACATAGTTACTGTCGTCAAAGATGGCACCTGCAAAGACATTGGCAGTCTCAAATCGTGCACCAAGGCCGGCACTGGATGCGGTGGCTGCATGCCCCTCGTCACAACCATCTTCAACAAGACAATGACGGCCATGGGCAATGAAGTCACCAACTTTGTCTGCCCCCACTTCAGCTACTCGCGCGTGGATCTCTACAACATCATAATGGTGAAGCGCCTCAAGTCGCTCAAGGAAGTGATGCAGGAAGTGGGCAACGATAAGGAGAGCCTTGGCTGCGAGCTCTGCAAGCCGGCTGTTGCAAGCATCATGGCGTCCCTCTGGAACAAGCACGTTATGGACAAGACAAGCCATGGCCTACAAGACACCAACGATCGCTTCCTGGGCAATATCCAACGGGATGGCACATATTCAGTGGTTCCGCGTGTCTCTGGCGGTGAGATTACGCCTGAAAAGTTGGTCGTTATCGGCGAAGTAGCCAAGAAGTACAACCTCTACACCAAGATTACAGGTGGCCAGCGTATCGACCTCTTTGGTGCTAAGAAGCAGGATCTTCTGGAGATCTGGGGTCAGCTTGTCGCCGCCGGTATGGAATCTGGGCACGCATATGCTAAGAGTCTCAGAACTGTCAAGAGTTGTGTTGGATCCACATGGTGCCGTTTCGGTATTGGTGACAGTGTTGGTCTGGCCGTTCGTCTCGAGGAGCGATACAAGAGTATTCGAGCACCTCACAAGCTCAAAGGCGGCGTAAGTGGCTGCGTACGAGAATGCGCCGAGGCCCAAAGCAAAGAGTACGCCCCCCCTCCCTAGTGTTCCTCTTTTGATATTCGCTAATGAACAACTAGCTTCGGTTTGATTGCTACTGAAAAGGGCTTCAACATCTTTGTTGGCGGCAACGGCGGTGCTAAGCCACGCCATGCAGATCTTCTAGCCAAGGATGTGCCGCCGGCAGAGGTCGTGACTATCGTGGATCGTTATTTGATGTTTTACATCCGAACAGCGGACAAACTGCAGCGCACTGCACGCTGGGTTGAAAACCTCCCTGGTGGCATCAAGTACCTGCAGGAGGTTATCCTCGAGGATAAGCTTGGCATCTGCGCATCTCTCGAGTCGCAGATGCAGGAGCTTGTCGACAGCTTCTTTGACGAGTGGGCCGAAGCCATTCGCACGCCGGCCATCGCCGCCAAGTTCCGGCAGTTCCAGAACACCAACGACACCACGCCCAACATGGAACTCGAGGAAGACCGGGGCCAGAAACGACCCGTCTTCTGGGCAGGCGAGTCAGTAACGGAGGACTTCAAGACTCTCGGCGATCGGTGGTCCAGCATGACCTGGGAGCCCGTCATTGAGAGTTCCTACTTTGACGGTGCCGACGAGCTTCCCAACGGCATCTCAGCTACCATCAAGCGAGGCGATACTCAGCTTGCCGTCTGGCGCGTACAGGGCACATACTATGCGACCCAGCAAATGTGCCCACACAAGCGCGCCTTTATCCTCTCCGACGGTCTCGTCGGCCAGGAGCCCTGCACCAAATCGGCCAACGGCGACAGCGAGAAGGCTCCAGGGGAAAAGACGTCTCCCTGGGTCTCGTGCCCACACCACAAGCGGAACTTTGATCTTGGAAATGGATCCTGCAAGACCGACTCGGCGCTTTCCATCGCCACGTTCCCCACGGAAGCCCGAGCCGACGGCATGCTCTACCTGAAGCTGCCTCCCGTTGAAGAGCTGGACGCTGCCCTGGGCACCAAGAAGTGGATGGTCAAGAAGGGCGAGAGCAACGCCGCCGCCCCCATGAACGAGCTTGACCAGCGCATCAATTTTGTCGGAATCCGGGGCAAGAAGCCCGGGGTGAGGCCCGTTGCCGGCAACAAGATGATGAAGCCAGTTGAGCTCATGGCAGGCAATGGTGGATGCGGAAGTGCTCCGGACTGGTAGCGCGATAAGATATTTGAAATTGAAATATGGGAAACCAAAAAGAATAACTCTAGACAACTAGATTATAATGGGCGTCTTTCAAAGGGTTGGGAAAGGCGTGTTGGCGGCATTTGGTCATGAGCTGATTCATACGGAGTTTTTTTTTTTTCTTGTTCTTTTCAGATGCCACCATAAAATACAAGGAGCATTCATAACAATGGTCTACGGCCGGAAACTTGCATGATGTGAGAGTCCAATGAGCCCTATATCAGAGCTGCTTCTCCCTCGGTCTCGAAGCCGCGTGGTCTTGGGGTGACGAGCCGGTCGAAGTTGTATTGGATACGACCGATGACTGCTCGCATTCTTGCTGAGAAAAAGTTGAATAGGAGCTTGAATGCAGTCTATTACGCGAAGTCATCAATTGATAGAATTGAGCATGGGAAAGCAATCTTTCTTCTTGATGGACAGCAATCAAGATGGTGCTCCCGGACAACAAACTCAATTCCTCCCACCACAGCTTCCCAAACGAATCCTTGGACTCAATTACTGTCGCGCCTTCACATCCAACAAGCGTGATTGGTTTAGTGGTAAAATTCTCCGTTGCCATCCGAGCAACGTCGGGGAGCCCTGGGTTCGATTCCCAGATCACGCAACGTTCTGACAGGTTCCGTATATATTCGGGGCCAGTATCCTTTTTGGGGGCTTCTCCCCTTGTTTTGCAACTCCCCTCTGCGCAGAGCGTCCTTGGACTTGCACACCACCGCTCTTCTCATCAAAGCGTGATTGGTTTAGTGGTAAAATTCTCCGTTGCCATTCGTGCAGCGTCGGGGAGCCCTGGGTTCGATTCCCAGATCACGCATTGAAACCCTTCTTTTTGCATGTTGAGTTGGCTCCTTTTTGAAGAACGACATGTGGGGGAGGGAAGGGGAGGAAAGAAAGGGTGTGGAACGCGCCCTGCTTAAGTTTTAAACTCGTCACCTCGGTGAATTGATTAGGGAATTAAATGGCCAGAGTATGAAGAGGAAGAGCATGCGGCACCGACGTTGAGAGCGGTGATGGGCGAGAATCAAAACAGCATCTCCCTAGCTTGGGGCACAGCGGATAATATAAATGGAATTGTTCAAATTCTGAGCTCAAATATGTTTCAGAAAAATTCGAAAGCATAACCATCCAAACCAGTTCTGAATCACACCATGAGCCGTTTCTTTAAGGCCAGGTTTCATTTCGCAATCAAAAACAACTCAGAGATCAAGTGGCGGCAGCATTCTATGAAGAAAATATTGAAATTTGATCATGGGCTATTTTGTATGGAATGTCCCTTTTCGTTTGTTCCGAATTATTTAAATATACCGCAAACCCAAAAACCCAAATGGCCTTGGCTGCACAGTCCATGTCCAATGTTAATTAGATAGGCCGCCAGCACCATCTCAGGCAACATCCCTGGTCAAGATGACCAAGGACTGACTGCTCAACCAGTCGACCGCTTTCCCTGCCCGGCTCAGGTCTGTGACCCAACCTTGGTTCAAAAGGGAGTTGACAAAGAAAAGGAGAAAAGTATGAAACAGAAAAGTAAAAATAAAAAGACATCTCGACAAGTTTCAGTCGCTATCCAATCCAGAGAATATCCCCTCCCTGCGTCCTGTATCATCCATTTTGCCCGTTACCGACAATTAACTCCGAAAACCGAGAAATCCCATATATCTAGAAAACAGATACCCATGATCGTACAGAAGTCATGTCAGAAGAAAACCAACTGAAAAAAAGGAAATATGTAGAAGTGATCAAGTGGAGTGTTGACGAGAGGTACTATTCCCATTCCTCTAGCACCCGTCATCTTCGCATTCGCTTAGGCTTCCGTATCCGGTATCTGATTCCATGCCGATCATGCTCTTGGTGATTACGAGGCATCGGTCCACCACTTTTTCTCGAACGTCAGAGGCCACTCCACACCTCTCTCCTGGGATACCTCCCATCCAGAGGCGCAGGCCGCCGGCGAGCCGCTCCAGCGAGGATTGGAAAGTGTCGGCATCCTTCTGCTTGTAGAGCTCTTCCATCAACTGGAGAGCAGCGGTGCAGCCAAGCAGCAACATCTGAGATGCAGCCCCGCGTGTCATGATGGTTTCGATCACACGGAGACCTTGGTGGGGGGTTCCAGGAGTGGCTGCAAATCGTTGAAGATGAGCAATGGCCATAGCACATCGCAGCGAGAGACGGAGATCTGGGGTCGAGGCCTGCAGGCTTGTGTCGATAATGGTCGTCGAGCCAACAATCGCGCTATCTGACTTGTCGGTTCCCATGGCCTGGAGAGCAGCGGCAATGTTTGCGCCACGGGTCTTGTTAACCAATACAGCGCGGGCGACAATAGCGCGGGCCTGGGCAGTAGATCCGATGGGTGCCACATTGACCGCCAGCTCAACCTCTGTGTCCAAGGTTTCCAAAATCTCCTCATCCTTGTCCATGGTAGCAATCAGCAAGCGGTGCAGCCTCTGGGTTGACCACCAAGCTGCGACAGCATCCATCGGCGATCCAATCGCAGTGTCGTCCACCACAGCATCCATTCCGTCCATTGGGTTCACAATATTGTTGTCGGTTTCAGTGTTGAACGCCAGGTTGTGCGCGCGCTGGATGATGTCATCGTTGAGAATCTCTTCGCAGTCCTGTTCCACAAGGATGGCGAGGTGGTCGGGCAATTCATCTTCGTGTGTCTGCTCCGACTCCTCGCGCGCCTGCGCTAGCAATCGGTTAAGTTGACGGGCCTCGTTCCACTTGGTGCGAGCAAGCTTGGAGGCAATAATGTTGCTGACGCCAAGGTGGAGTCTGTTCTGGCTCAAGCCCCAAAGGAGAACACGAATGTGCAGAGCCTTGAGCATGAGTCGGATCGGGGAGTCGGGGAGCGTTCCGGAGGCGAGCAGAGTCAAAACGAGTCGACTTTTGTTAATTTCTACGTCACCGCCTGCTAGCTGCGAGTCTAGGGCGATCGACCAGGCCTTGACGCGAGCAGTCTCCTGCTCCTCGGTAAGACCAGTCAGCACTTGGTAGCCGTGAACGCCAATCGCGTTGCGCACGCTAAGCTTCAGTGTCTTAAGAACAAGGGCTGCTGCCTCCAGGAAGAAATTGTGGCGGGGAACCCAGACTGTCTGAACAGCGGTAAGCCAGGCTTGCTGGCGCACGTGGATGGGTGAAGCCAGGGACGGAGCCGGCTGCAAGACCCCGGCCTGTGCCTTCTTCGACTTTGGCTCGGATTGCATGAAGAGCGAGGGCACAAAGACCCACAAGAAGGTGCCCAAGAACAACAGCATCCGGAGCGAAGTATGGACGTGGTAGCCCATAAAGTTGATATCCAGGCTTGAAGCGGCAGCCCGCAGGAAACCCAGGGGCAGGGCGGCGAGGCCACGCCCATCAGGCTCCTCGTTGCTGACCTCGTTTTCGCGAACTGCCTCCAGGAGCATGAGGCCAGCGAGAGAGCCGACCATGAGCTTTCCGAAATATGGGCCGGCGTTGTTCCAGCGGTTCTGCTGTACTTGGTGCTGTTGCTGGATCTGCTGCTGTCGGATGAGAGCAGGGTTGCCGCCTCGGAATGGTTGCTGGGGCACGGGGTAGGGCTGGCCGGCAGCCATCTGGGCTGAGATAATTCGCTTCATGTCGTCGGGTACCTGAATCATTCCCGCTGGTGGAGCGCCTCCGTCGGGCGAGGCAGAGATTGGAGATCCGACAAACTGCTGGGCATCCTGGGCGTACTGGATGGGAGTGGGAGGCTGTTGAAGAGGTGTAATGGCGCCATTCATGGCACCAGCCATGAAAAGCTTTTCAAAAGCCGCAATTCTCGCTTGCATAGCACCGTTTTCGTCCAGAAGTCGATTGTTTCGCTTCTCAAGATGGCGGATGTATTCCGTCGCCTTGCTGAGAACCTGTAGAGTGCATTAGTCTTGGAATCCCGGGCGGGCATCGAGTCGCGACCGCGAGTCTTGTCGACTTACAGTAGCCTTGTTCAGCTTGTGAGCTGGGGTCAAGCCGTGGAGCTCTTCTCGGTCCTCGGTCGTGTCCTCACCTCTCGCACTCTTAGACATGATACGGAGGGAGGGTACACTGTCTCGTAGAGCAGCGATTTTGTCATTGAGGTTGGTTCGATATCGCTTCTCGATCATGTTGTGAGCGGTCTTCTTGATGGGCTGATTTCCGTCATCTTCATCATCATCATCCTCTTCGGGATCAGCAGAAGACTTTCGCTTTCGAGATGCTTTTGAGGACATTTCAGCAGGGTCTGGTGAAGAGAGAACCCCCGTTTTGGCCTCACCTGTCGCCGAGTCGGGGCTCGAGGCGCTCTTTGGGGATTGGTACTGCAGATGGGGCGGCATGGCGATGTTACGAAGCTTCTCCTGCAGAGCAGGAGTCAAGGAGCTAATGGCGCGCGGTGGAAGACTGCCTTCTGGTAGTGAGCCGTGTGGCACGGGTGGGTTCGAGGAGAGGGATCCAGCGTAGAGGGATTCGGGGCTGAGAATGTTAGGTGCAAGACCTTCCAAGCCGGCAGTAACAGGTAGCTGCTGGAGTTGCGGTTGCTGATCTTGGCCAAAAGAGAGTTGCCAGGGGGAAGTCTGATAACTGGTTTGGGTTGGAGGACCAGTACTGGACGGATCGTACGAGTCGTAAGGGGGTGTGCCCGTGAACTGCCACACTGAAGCGTCGTAGTAGGGCTGGGGTGGTGGAGGGCGGGAGTTGGACGAGGAGGAGTCGTTGGGTGGGAGCGAGGAGGAGGGGTCTGACTTCATGGTCGATCCATCATCGATGAAGCCGAGATTTGGGTCTTGGAGCCCAAACAGGCGATTCTGGTTGTCATGGTCGGCCATGGCAAGAGAAGCGCGAGCCAGGTGTGACAGGCCCGGGTACCATGCAGCGATGGGCTGATGGGCTAGATGGGCACCTCGGAGGGACCCAGTTGTTGGGGTGACCCCGAGGCCGTCGCGGTGTGAGGGCGACGAGAGAGGGTATTCGAGGGAGTGGCGTGCGAGCCCTGCCTGGTGAGCCTATCGTATTTCTCTCGCTCGCTGGGCTCGCTCTCTCACGCACTCGCACAACAGCAACACGCGGGTTCAATGACACGCTCGCGGCCTCGTCTCTCGCTCTCTATGGCCGCACTTGGTGTGTCGCTGCGCGGCGCAGTTGCTGATCGGATCTCAAGCTCGGGCTCTGGGTTACAACGTTTGACGAGGGTGAGGATGAGGGCGAACGATGCTCAGGTGGGATCGACCGATGCGGATGCGGCCGAACGTTCGATGGAAGACCAGGGGCTGGGGGCGAGAGGGCAATGGCCTGACGGAGAATAGAGAGTGTTCTGGTTGCTTTGAGATGGGATTTGAGGGAGCGAAGAGCATGCAGGGGAATTCGATTTGGGGAGAGGTGGGCGAGCACCAGGAAGGTGGGCTGATTTTCGGGCACAGTCGTACCATCAAGTTCTGCGTCCTGAGCCGGATCAAGCCAGTGTGCGAGGGTCCACTGTTTTCACTGGGGACGCGCGAGTGGTGAGAGAACAGTTGTACAGGGGTGAGGAAGGGCTGTGTGGTGGGTGCTGGACAGAGGACGCCCACCACGTCGTGGGCCAAAGTCGGGGATATAGTGCCCTGCTATTGTGTCTCCCTCCACCCGGAACCAGATCCGCACGGTGCGGATCGCGGTCGCTGCAGACTGTAACTGACGGTCCCCGGCGGCTGCCAGCGCCATGCTGCCGGAGCGGCCACGACAACTGGTACACCTGCAGCAGCCACGGGCATACCCCGACGCACAGTTCGAGAGGACAGTGCATCCCCCTCCAACGCCCTCAGCAAGCCACCAACTCGGGACCCAGCTAGCCTGGTCCCTTCAGCTTACCTGTCGATCCCCCCCCAAGCAAGCACTTAAGCATCGTCAACCGCGTCTTCATGCAAATCACGATGCCCCACGAATTCGCTGCCGGTCCCTCAACCCGATGTCGCGAATGGTTTCATACGTATACGCGCGCTCCCATGCCTATGCCTGGCTGGATACACAGTCCCGGGTCGCCGGATGCGATGGGTGCTGCGCTGCCCGCCCGCCCAAGCCTGCTTGCCGTCGCACCGTGTCCGTGCCCTGAGACATGCAACTGCCCACTGTACGGAGCGCGCGGTTTTTCTCCTCATGGCGCAACTTGCTGCCTCTCCGTCCCCGTTAGCCCCGCCTCTCCGTGCGGTAGAGACATGGCGCAACTGTGCTAGGCCATGTTATCGAGCAGCCCTCGTGGCTTTGTACCCATCCCCGTGTTCCGATAACGACGCCTCTACCGATTTCAGCTAGTCGTTGAAAATCAATAGCGAATTCACTGCAGCCACCGACGCCCACGTTGACTGACAGAGTCACCCACGGCCTGTCATTCAAGGGGCGAGGCGTTCTATAGTCGCTCAGGTCTCGGCGATGCCTGTCGGGTTTGGAGGTCCCGGCGCCCCTGACGGTGCCTCAGCTCCCACGCTCCGGTCCAGACCTGTCCAACACCACAGTGACATCGGCATTCCAGCCACAAACGCTATGACGGCTGGAATAACGCGGCCACCGAGGAGGCCAAGCTCAGTGGGTGCTAAGGTACCTGTGCCTGCCGGCCGTGGTACCTTCAGGCCCGTCCCGTTCTACTGCTTCAGTGGCTTGAGAAGCGCGGCAGACCACGTTTCTGCCGTTTGCCACGAGGTTATTCCGCCCCAGAGGCTCGGGACAGAGTCTAACATCTCCAGATGCAAGTTATGTAACTATTCCCCGGGAAGGATGCGCTCCCCGGAACTTTGGATGCCCACTCTCCGAACAATCCGGGTTTCCCTCGCTCCCCCCATCTTTGTCACAAAACTACCGATCCCCTCCCCAACCCAAACCAGGAAACCCTCCATGCTGTCTCAATGCAACCCCTTCCCCAAATAAGCACACTCTCCTTCAAAAGGTACCGTTTTGGAAATGTCGATGACGCTGTGGCCATTCAGAAAGCTTGCAAGCCGTGTACCGTCCCCATCAGACCGCGATCCCCATGGTCAGATACCGTTACATCGGGGCCCTCATCAACAACCGAACCATCCCTGGAACGCAAGTGCGGCAGGTCACGCATGCTGATGCACCCCAGATTGCATATACATTGTTGATTGTAGATTAGAAAGTCTTATTTTTCCTGCCAACCTGAAACTGCGTCTGCAGCGGTTTGCCAGGGAGACAAGATATGATATACAAATACGCTACTAAATATTCGGATCCTTTACCTCGCCTATTCTTCCATCATAATCATCATCTTGCTCTTCCGCCAGGGCCACAGCCAATGGTATACGCGACAACTTCCCTCAGGGAATTTGAACGAACAAAGAAAAAACAGATCCACGGTCGTAGCGACATGGTCGACCAGCCCATTGCGGTATCTAAGAAATAAAATCGGTAACAAGAAAAAAGGGAATAAACGAAAGGTCTTCTCCAACATCGCATCAGACGATTTACCAAATCTCATCCTCACTCTTCACCATGGCCAAGGTAGGGGTCTTGGGTACCATCTTCCTCATTCGCTTACGATCATCCTTGGTCACAAGCGAGGGTGTCATCGGCACACAAGGAGTGAAGGGCTGGTAAGGCGAATATGGCACAGCACCCGCGGTGAAAGGAGTCATGCCACCACCAGGCGACAGAGGACCCTTCCTTTCAAACACGGTCTGCTTGGTGGTGGTGTGGGAAACAATGCTCGGAGAGTTCATAGCAGGCTCATATGCACGCAGAGGCAAGGAACCACCAGTTCGCACTGCCGAGGGAGCGTTGGGACGGCTGAACGACTGCCCCGGCTTGGGAGAGGCAGGGAGAGTGGGGAACCGGGCACCGGGCTTCGGAGTCGAGGGTAAACCAACCAAGCCCGCCTGGGAGTGCTCCGAAGTGGCTGACTCGGGGTCGTACTCGGTAGGTGCCTGCGACGTGGTGCGGGCGTGTGTCCAGGAGACGGGAGGAAGCTGGGAGCCGATACGCTCATCGATGCTCTGGGCGCTCTCGGGAGAAACATCGGGTGGTGTAGCCGGCTTGGTGTAGACGGCACCGAAGGGGGTCTGGTCGGTGGGGACCGGTGGTGGAGGTGCGGGTGCGTACTGGCGAGGAGGAATCGCGCTCAGCTCCTGGGACTCATGACGAGGGAAGGTGGCTGATTGAGGTGTCATGATGGGGGATGAAATGCTGACACCCTTCATAGACTTCTTTCTGGGGGACCGCAGAGCCGACAATAGCGAGGAAGCCCTGGACTGCGGCCTCTCATCTTCTCGGGCAAGGTTAAGACCTGCTGGCTTGACTCGTTCCTTCTTGCTCAAAGTCGAAGGCGGCGACCTCAGCGAATGCACCGAAGCCGAAGCTCGGGGTTGGTGGGTAGCGCTGGGAGTCACGGGGACTTCGTATGCAACACCACGCTTCTTAGCATCCTCGTGCTCCATCACGTGCTTGTACATCTCCTCGAGCTGAGACTGAGCCATGACTCTATCGGCGGCGACGATTCTCTGATCAACCGAAGGACTGACACCGGGTGCGCCAAGAGTCGATGTTGGCGATGGGATAATATAAGCTGAGTTCGGCGAAGCCTCCCAATTCGCAAGAGCCTTGTCGATTGTTGGGCCAGAGGTGACGAGGTTGAGCGACTTGGTGTTGGGGTCGAATTCAGGGTTTCCGATGTCCTTGCGCACTGTTTGAAAATCGATTTCGTCGTTGCCGGCTGACAAATGATCACGTCGTCTTTTGGAGAACCCAAGCAGAGCAATGGCGACCAGCACCAGAGTAACAGCGTAGGCTCCAACGATACCACCGATCTGGGCGGGTAAGTAAGCTGTGTCTACCAGAGGGCCACCGTTAATTGGAGCGTCGTCGGCTCGGGCTTCAAGCACCGATGAAGGATCAAGCTGGGCCAGGGCGCAAGGCGAAAGGAGAGACAGAGAAAGAAGCAGAGTGGACAGTGGTAAGAGGTGAGATCTCTCGGAAGGCATGGTGGTGAGGGTGAAGGCGAGGAACCAGGCTTATGAAGGAGGCAATCGTGTGGCTGCGACCTCCTGAGTGACAATACGAAACATATCTAGGGGAAAGATTTACACGCTCCAGACGGAAGATGCGGCAAGCGTGTTGGGTATATAGCGGTTGGTGATTGTCATGGCTAGCCGCTGGGCTTGAAGGCTGGACGCTGACTTGCTGGGCGCCCGAGGATGGCAAAACGCCAGGGGACTAAGCACAGCGCCGGCCTCTGCAACTCGTCGAATGAATGGCGGCACATGCATGAGGGCATTAACTTCAGCACCCAGAATAGATCCCTGAGCTCCTTGCCCGTGGCGGGTGTGATTGCGATGCGGCGTGATGAAAAGTTGGTTCCTGAGAGCCTGATTGGTTCCTTGCACTTCAGTTAAGCGCCGACCCTGAGGCATGTCACCCAAGAGGCTGCTGTGATTGGCGATGTGCGGGGCTCGTCAACGCCAAGTTTCCAACCACCAGCTTTGTTCCCCGCCGCGATACCCACTTTCGCAGTCAGCGCCGTAGCATTCACAATCGCCCGCAGAATCCCCCATTTCTCTTCTCTCTGTCCGGACGTGTTGGTGGTCATCTTGCTGGCACTAGGTGAACTGGACGTCTCACATGTGTGGGTTGCCCGCGTATGTGTGACGAGCAGTGCGCAAGTCCATCCAACAAATGGCTTCGCATAGTGAGAGACAATGCTTATGCTGCTTTCTTATTCCTTCTGGGCCGAATGCGCGCTCACGGCGGCGCCGACAACATAGGCTAGAGGGTGTGCGGGGTCATCCCATTGCAAATCCCAGAACGGCGGGTTCCCAGACTCGCACATCACTCACAGCGGTTGGATGTAACAGGCCTTGTGGTGAAATGGTCAAGCCTCCTCTCTCTGTTCCTGAATCCACCACACCACTTGTGTACCTCGCAGTCCCGACCGCTCTCCGCCCTCGTCCCCTTGCTGTGTGATATGACAGCGCAAGATTTGGGCACCCTGGTGCTCTTCGATCCGACTCGCCATCTAAAATAGTCTGCTCCAGCTCAGCGCCCAATCGCTTGCGCTGCCAGGGTTGCCCGATAAGTCCACGGCATCCAGCCGTGCACTCTACGGTGTGGAGTCCATCACACTTTCATCATGTGAGGTTGCGAAGTCTTCGAATAAGAACGCCCCCATTTGTGACATCACATTGCCTTATTTAACGTGCCCTGGTGCGAGGCCCTTCACCGTTCGGTACGCCCATTGCTGGCGTCTATCGATCGGAGTGGAACGACCAAGGGCCGATGTCACCCCCCTCCCAACACGGCATTGGATCGTCCCGTGCGGCCCTGGCCCGGCTAAGTGTCACATCACAACCCCCGATTCCTCTTATTGTCGTCTCGGCTCTGTCAAAACTTGTGGCTTATCACGCCCGCCGCGCGAAGCGACATGATTGGAATGGAAATTTTGTATTCCGTACATCACCATCTCATTCTTCCGCATAAAGTGGGTTGACATTGCTCACCTCATCTCGTGACATTCCTTGAGCTACACCCATGTTTTGACACAAAATCATACCCTCGGCTAGTGGTGTCAAACACCATGTCCGAAGTGTTTTGAGTCGTGAAACAGATGGTTTCTGGCTGGCGGTTAGCGCTGGTGGCTTTGACCATATGCAAGTGACGATGCGAGTTAGGAGCTTGGTGTGAAGCCATGTCGCCAAGTGTGTGACAATATGTGATGGTCACAACATCCTCAGCGCTAGTTTATATTGTGTTTGCTGCTATATCTGGACATCAATGCTAAGCCAAGTGTTTTGTTTGGCTCAATGCGGTGGCAAGGCAGTCGTCATCAAAACTTTACGACTGATTTTGTGATCTCTTACACCGAGACAATTCGAGGGTGAATGCAATGCAGGAGACACATGTGATGCAACGGTCCACGACGTTTTGCGCAATCTCAACTTCAAGATTGGGTGCATTCAGTTCCACAAAAATATGATGAGACATTTTATATTTCAGACTGATCCATCAGGAGAGAATCGAGAACGAATTTGACGTTGAAGATGCGAGCCGCCCTCACCCTAGAGCGAGTTAGAATATCGGGATTATGGGACCCACTTTCAAAATCCGCGTCACGTGATAACGCGAGTGTCGTGTGGCGGACCTGGTTCACGATGCGGATTGAAGAATATGACAATCTTGGTCTAGCTGTAAAAGGCCTGTGGAATATTGTCCATTTTCGGATAATATCTTCTAATTGACCTCCCGAAGCCCACAAAAGAAACAGATGATACTATTCCCCGCGGTCGAGCGGAACTAACGCGTCGACCCATCGCGTTCCCACAATGCCTTCAGCGTACAATCCCCAAGATACCCTTCTGCGGTCGCTGAACAAGGCACAATGCCGGGCAGTCACGTCTAATTCCAACACGGTCGCTATTCTGGCCGGACCTGGAAGTGGAAAGACGCACACATTGACCTCGCGTGTGGTATGGCTTGTTCAAAGAGTCGGATATCGTCCTAGCGACGTTATTGTCGCGACTTTCACCGTCAAAGCCGCTCGTGAAATGAAAGAGCGGATGGGAAAAGCCCTCGGAGAAGAATGCGAAAAGAAAATCATCCTTGGGACGTTTCACTCGATTGCCCGTCGATATCTCGCCACGTACGGGAAGAAGATTGGTCTGGATTCCAAGTTTAGCATTGCCGACGACGGTGATTCTAAATCTATCATCCAGAGAATCTGCAAAAGACTGGACCTGAACATAGAACCCTCACACGCCAAATCCTGGATCAGCAAAAAGAAAGCCAAGGGCACCATAGGTGCTGTACCGGAGAAGAACAAGAAGAACCAAGAAAACATAGCGCTCGAGACTTGCTACCAAGAGTACCAGGCGCAGTTGGCTCGCTCGAATTTGCTAGATTATGATGATCTTCTTGTAAAATGCGTCGAGCTATTGCGAGAGCATCCGAGCTGCGTCTCCAATATCCAAACCGTGCTCATTGACGAGTACCAGGATACCAATGGTATTCAATACGAGTTGATGCGGCTCTTTGCCCAAGCAAATAATCGCATCACCATCGTGGGAGATCCGGATCAGAGCATTTATGGCTGGCGTTCTGCAGAAATTAGGAACCTGTATCGCCTCCTGCGTGATTTCCCAGACACTGACGAAATTTCACTCGAAGAGAATTACAGATCTTCTCAGTCAATTCTCGACGTATCTCTTAGTGTCATCCAACAAGACAAAAAAAGATACCAGAAAGTCCTCTTGCCGGTCCACACTAAGGGTGCAAGACCTGTTCTGCGGACGCTGAAGAGCTCAGCAACAGAGGGCGAGTGGATTGTCCGGGAACTCAAGCGAGCTGTCATGATGTTTGGAGAGATGCTGAAATTCGAGGACGTGGCAATCCTTCTTCGGTCAGCATCATTATCTCGTCAGATTGAATCGGCGCTAGGAAAAGCAGGCGTGGCTTACCGGATGATTGGAGGTCACAAATTCTATGACCGAAAGGAAATCAAGCTCTTACTGGATTACCTGCGTGTCATATACCACCCTGACAACAACGATGCCCTTGCCCGAATCATAAACGTGCCTCGCCGAGGGATTGGTGAGGCCACAATTAAGTCTCTCCTGGAGGAGGCAGAAAAGTCGAAGATGAGCCTCTGGACATTGCTATGGAAGCACTGCAGAGGTGATCGGAAAGCAAGCACCAATATCCGAGCTAAAATGGAACAGAAGCTCAATACTGAACTTTTGAGGATTATCTCAACTTTGCGCAGCAAGGCAGGCGGGATCACGCAGAACAGCCCTCTCACCCTTGTTGGTCTGATTGAGCAACTTGCCAGCCAGCTCAACTTCAAACGATATCTGGAGGAGGAGTATGCAGAGGACTACGATCAAAGATGGGCAAACGTCCAAGAATTTTTCAGTCTGGCTGGCGATTTCATGCGCGACTTTGGTGCATCCGAGGAGGATGCTCTCCCAGACATCGAAAATCTCGAACAAGTTAAAGATGATGATATACTAGGGCGATTCCTTGCCAATGTTTCGCTCGCATCTGATGCTCAGAAGGATGATAAGACAGCGGACAAAAAATCATTGGTTACGATATCGACCATTCATGCAGCCAAAGGACTGGAATGGCCCATAGTGTTTGTGCCTTCGGTTTACACTGGCTCAATCCCTCATGCTAGGTCTGAAGATACTGATGAAGAAAGACGACTTCTGTATGTGGCCATGACCCGAGCCAAGGCGCTTTTGTACTTGAGCTGCCCGCTTTACGGATCGCAGGGCATGAGCTCAAAGGTTGAATTGTCTCCTTTTGTGTCGCCGTTTGCTGCAACTGCCTTTGCAAAGAAGGGTCCTTCTTTCGATCGAAGAGTCGTGGAGAGCGCAGCCAAGATATTGGGAAGAACTGCACCAAGCGAGGCTGCAGTTTTTGCAAAACTGCCGCCCATGTTTTCTACCGAGGATGATGGATTTCCCGAAGATCCTATTGACCCAAGGAACACTGATGGGTTTGAGGGCGATTCTGTAGGACAATACTCTCGTGCACCCAAGCGACAACGTAAATCCTATTCCAACGAGGAGGAACAACAGCCAGACGAGAGGCCATGGCAGCGAGAGTATGCAACAACAATGGAACAGTCCTCTGGATTCACTGTTTCGTCACTTCCCGGGTTCACGACTGCTGGTGCTCATAAGGTGGCACTTGATGCAGCAGCGGTAAAAGCAGTAGCAAAAGCGCCACCCCCAAAGCCCACATCCAGGAAAGGGACTACAAAGAGAGGGGCTGATCAAAAGAGCATGCTTGGGTTTGTTACGCAAGCACAGCGATCCAAGTCTGATCAAGCACCGCCGCCCGACGAGAAGCCCGTGGTGGCCAGGCAACATTCTGCGCCGTCGCGACCTCAAATTCCAATTACCACTCCCCATGTCCAGCCACCGCGACCACATATTGAACCTGAACTGGCTCAGCACAAACTGGCTGCGAATAAGCCGTTTAACAGGCCAGGGATGTTGAAAGTAGAAGAGAGCGGGCCAAATAAGCCATATGCCTGCTTCTCAAGCTCCCCGCCCCGCCCGCCATCTAAAGATGGAGAGAAGGAAGAAGAAAAGGCTCCACCGCCAGTTACTGACCGCCCAATACGCAGCTTTCATACGACAACATTTTCGTCAGTTAAGCCCAGGCGGCCTGTTGGGTTGGGTCCTGCACCGACAATGGATCGGCTAAACAAGCCATTCAAGCCTCTGACAATCAGTCGGCCAAAAGGACCACCTAAACAAGGAAAATGAGCGATCGGAAAAAATCGGGACATGTTTGTTATGCTGTTGGGGGAAGATGTTGTATGAGCGCGTAAGGGTGATGGGCCATGGCGTGGACCCTAACGTTTAACCATAATGGGTGGAGTATTATGTTATTATGGCGCAAAATGTAACAACGATATATATATGAATGGAGGCCCTTCTGGCCATGATTAAATCAAACAATCAAACAATCAAACAATCGAACAAACACAATACTCACTTTTAAACAAACCGTCATTTGCAAACCAAGACATCACAATGCTTGCCACCATCATGTCGCCCACCCTCATCAGCCGCATGGCTGCACCTACTGCACGAGCCGCCCGCACCGCCGCCTTCTCTACCAAACCACTGGCTGCCGACGCGCTCTCTGCTACGCCTGCTTCCAAGAGCTGGAAGTGGGGCAATCTCTCGCCCCGAACGCGCCAATACGTTGTTGTCGGTCTGGGCGTCGGCGCCTGCGTGGACACGTATGTCCTGTACCACTACTGGCCTCGAATCTTTGGATCCAAGTAATTGGAAAAAACAACAACAACACGTTTGTCCGTTCAACGGAGCACATGTTTGGCTGGATGATGGATTTTTATTGACTATTTGGGAGGGGAGCGGGGGAGGCGGAAGAGAGATTGAGAATAATTTGGTTGAGATTGTTGATAGATGAGAATAAATACAAAGTCTGGCTCCTGAAGAAATCTCTAAATTTGTACATGAATTTCTCCAATCTACAATATTTCTTTCTTACAATGACTCTATAACTCTCGGAACTGGGTAAAACAACAGGAATCCAATCAAAAGGGAATCTTGAACCCAGACTGCCGCAGAGTCTGGAACACGCCCTGTGGATCGTACTTTTTGCTGGCAGCCTGGAGAAGGGCAATGGCCTCGTCCCCGACGGTGGCGAGCGCGTCCTGGGTGAGGTGGGCGTAGTTGAGAAACTTCCACTCGCGCAGGACGCCGAGGTGCCGGGCCTTGGCCTCGAGGTCGTCGACAAAGTCCTTGAGGACCGGGTAGGCAATCTCCTCGTTCTCCTCGCCGGTGGCGGCCCAGGTGAGCAGGAAGAGCACGCCGCTGTCGGCGTACCTGTCGAGGCCCATGGCGTTGCCGCCGTTGGCAACGCTCTTGTCGACGGCGGGGCGGCTCACGGGCTGGAACATGCAGAGCGTGTTGAGGCCGGACCGGGCGCTGGGCATGAGGGCCTCGAGCCGCTCGTTGAGGGCGGCGTACTTGTCGACGGCGTACTTGAGCATGGCGGCGTCGTTGTCCCAGGTGCTGGTGAACCAGACGTTGCGGAAGCCCGCGGGCTGGCCGGCGCCCAGGGCCTTTGTGATGGCCGACATCTGGTCCACCTCGGTCGTGTCGTTGGACGCCTGGATGGCGTAGTAGCCGTCAAAGGCCCTGGGCTTCACCTCGGCCCGCGTGTTCTCGAGCGCCGCGTTGACCATGGTGCCGCCCGCGACGGCCGGCACGTACGCCCAGTAGACGATGGAGCTGCTGTTCTCGTCGCTGGGGATGTTGTCGATGAAGTCGACGAGCGCCTCGATGACGGCGTCCCCGTCGGACTCGGCGTAGAGCAGGTTGCCGCCCCAGATGACGGGCTCCGACCTGTTCTCAAACGCGATGGGGTACATGTCGATGCGCGTGATGAGGCCAAAGTTGCCGCTGCCGCCCTTCATGGCCCGGAACAGGTCGGCGTTGTGCGTGTGGTTGGCATTGGCCACGGTGCCGTCGGCCAGCACGACCTGGTAGTTTGCTACGTTGTCGCACGAGAAGCCGTGCGAAGCGGCGTGGAAGGAGATGCCGCCGCCCGTGTTGAAGCCTCCAACGCCCACGGTACCGGCACGGCCTCCGGCAACGGTCACGCCGTGGGGGGAGAGCGTGTCGTAGACATCCTGCCAGTGGCCTCCCGGTTGAATCAGGGCAAGGTTCCTCGTCTCATCATAGGTCGTTTTGTTAAAGTAACCTGTGTGAGTTAGAATGATAAGTTGATAAAAAAGCCTATTAGAAACGTGTGTGTGTGTGTGTATAGTTTTGACATACCCATGTCTACTGTGACGCCATCTTCAACGGCGTTGGATAGCGTAAACGAGCCATGTCCACCACCACGAATGCCAAACTCGCACTCATTCTTCGCAATGACCTTGATTATCGTAGACACATCCTCGACGGATTCCGGGACCACATAGCATGTACTGTTCAGGGCCGCCGAGACGGACCAGTACGACTCACGGCGCTCTGCATAGAGGTCCTGATTCGGGTAGAGGACTTTGTCGCCCAAGCCTGCCTTGGCAAGCTCGGCACACTGCAGTATTCGTCAGCTGCGGTTGCGAGTTGACGCGCGAAGGATGAGGCTATCCCGATGGTCAAACACGGCGTGGCGGGTAAATTGTGTTGGTAGCCGAGTGAGACCCAAGGGCGGGCGCTTGTCTCGTTCAACGGGGGAGGGTTGGTGGCTAACACAACGGGAAAGCCAAGACAAGGGACAAAAAAAGGGCCGGAAAGGTCTCACGTACACATTTAGAACAGCCAGTCTTGGTGGCTGAAGCTGATTGACCAAGGGCGGCAGCCGCCGTGGCGGCGAGATAGAGGTTGAGTTTCATCTTCAACGGATGGATGGCTGATTGGCAGAGGTGAGTTGATGGGGGCTTGTCGTCGTCAGAAAACAGAAACGAGTGTGGTTCGTCCGAGCACGCAACCAACGATCTCGAGAAGGATGGAGGAGGAATGGTTCTCGGCGGCTACGAGACGAACGGCAGAGGAGCTGCGTTTGAAGGGGACGACTACTGTCGTGCTACTTGTACTTGTCACCATCGCACATGCACATGACGGCTATGCCGTGTCTGTCTACGTCTACGGAAGTACGGAGTCCTTCATCTCGCAAGGCCGGAAATAGGGGACACGTCCCGACGGCTGTTGGTCGCGAGGGGGTGGAGAGGACGCAATCCTTTTGCCATGCTCTCAATGTCTCTGGTGGGCTTGGGCACATACATATGTAGTAAGCTTGACGATATCTTTGGGGCGTGTTGGCCCACGGGGCTTGTATCAGGACTGACAGGGCCGTCGGGCTGAGCGGGGCGTGGGGAAGCGACAAGTCCCGCGTCTCCGAAATAGAAGAAGATTCCATTAACGAGACCAGGGCCAGGAGCAAAGTCCGGGGTAAGGGAATTTTTGTCTTTTCGGTGGTTCTTCGTTTCTGGTAAATTAACGACGGCGCGAGGCTCACGAATCTCGATGCTCGACGGCGGCCCCGTATCACCACCCGCATGCACCCCTTCGGAGCCGCGACGAGGGACGAGGGACGAGCTCGGCGGGAAGGACAGCTGTGGCCATTTCCAGCGCGTGACGGGGTGGGATCCTGCATGCCACCTCAAGCACCTTGCATCCCTGGCAGCAGTAGTTGGCTCGGTCTGGGGAGTCCTGACCTAGCGCCGGGGAGGCTAACGAGACGGACCATTTGTTGGTGCGGGGTGGTGGTGTTGGCAGGCAGAGAATGGATGAAGGAGATGTAGTGTATTGTAGAGGGGCATGGCAGTTGGATATAGTATCGACGAACGTTGAGTATTGACAAAAAAAGATATCAAAGGCGAAAAACTTGAACTGTCACTTTTTTCTTTCTTTTTTTCTTTCTTTTTTGGCAATCTCGATCTCCTGGGGTACATTGAACTCGATGAGATTCCATCTGGCAGCCGACGTCGCATTGAGCCCAGGATGGCCGTTGCAGGACCACGTCGTCGATCAGCGGTGATCCCTGCCACCACCTCGTGGCGAAGAGGATTGTTCCATGGCGCAGCGCGCAAGATTGAGCATGCCAAGGGGGCTAAAAAAAAAAAGGAAAGAAAATGGAAAAGAAGGATAAAAGAAGGAGAATTAGAGACGCAGACCCCCCGCCTTGAGGCTGGTGCTTTGCTTGACTTGCAGCCATCTGGTTTCCGCGGCCAGCCACGAATGCAGCTGAAGTGATCCGAGGCAAGGGGGGATGGATGCCCATGGAGCCGTGTCCATGCAGCCAGGTCCATGTCCTAGTTTAATGTAGTGATCGCCCGGGTGACTTGCGCCGTTTCGGGCCTACCGGTGAGCTGCTGCAGGGAGTCCCCGTCCCGGCCCAACTCGGTGTTGAAATGCCTCGTGCTTGAGGATGCGCCGTGCAACTCGGCAGCCCGCAGCCCAATTGGCTGCCCGAGACCGCCACACACCAAGCACGCGCCCGCCCCCCTCCCCGGGAAGCAAACCTTGGCCTCGAATGGCCTGCGAGATAGGCTCCGACGGCGGCGGCGCCCTTTGATATGCGAGTTTCTAGAAGCTCAAGCCCGCCGAGAGCCAAGAGCCGTGCTGGCCCTCTGCCCGCTAGGCTGAAAAGGCGCACGTCGTTTTGGCGCCTGTTAATGCGGACGACATGCCTGCCGCCTGTTCGCCAGCTATTATTGTAAGGTTGTGGTCTAGTCGAGGCGGTATCGACTACGGAAAGCTTGGGAGGGAGGGGAGAGAAGGCGGCCAACACGGGCGAATGGCGGGTTGGCGAGCACTTTTTGAGCAACAACAACAGTAGGATGCGCTGTGCCAAATCTCCCGTGAATCCCTACCCCCCTCTGCTCCGACGCGCCCACCCCCCCCGGAGCTTTTTTGGCGCGTCCGTCAAGGGTTGTGAATGGGTGATGGCTGGATGCCAGCCTGCATAAGGCATTGTGTTCCGAAGGCCATGCAAGTTTAGGTGTTCTGCAGCGACGTCATGGAGGAGTGTAACTCAGCGGGTTGGTTTGTGCTTTGCTTTGAGGAGAGGGAGAGGGAGAGAAAAAAGCCGAGCCCATTTTAATATCCGTCATCCCATCTTTCATCCTTACTATGGTTCTGTTTGTGTCTTTCTTCTTTGCGCCGTCCTCGTCTGATCGACGTCCTATGCGACGACGACAATTCGTCCCAAGTTGACGGCTGTTTCGAATGCTCACAGCCTTCACCTTTCTCTCACCGTCAACATGCCTGTTATCGACGGCGTGACCACTCTGCTGGCCGCCCCGGCCGGCTACGTGGTCGACTTTGACCACCCCCAAAGGATTGCCGTGCCCGAGGTCTACTACATTGCCGCTTTCCTCTCGGCCGTTTCTTTGGTGTGCTTTGCCCAAAGAATGTATGTCAAGTTTTGTCTTGTGGGAGGATTGGGAATTGATGATTGTAAGTTTATTGGAAGATTTCCCTTATTGGTGCACACCATGGGCGCGTTATGGTGCTTGCCTGCCGGGATGCCGTTGCGAACAAAAGCAAGGATTCAGAGGAGAAGAAATCTCCGTGGGTTTGAAAAAATCGAACACCACTGACCGATTGACTAGTTCTCCTCATTTTTTCCTACGTAAGTTAACTTAGGCTTGACACCAAGTTTGACTCTTCCTCATTCCGATGCGGAATCGACCAACATCATGTTGAAAAGCTGCACCAGGAAAAAGCTAACGGATTGATAGTTGACAGCGCTGGCAACCATAGGACTTTGCATTCGTATGTTCTTTTTCATGAAATCCCTTGGTTTATTGGTGCTGACCTTGTGCCAGACATGTTTGCAATGGGCGCTGGAGGAGTGCATGCTTGGGAAATTTCGATTGACCAGTTCAACATATATTTGATGGCAAGTTTCACCTCGAATGCATTATCGTCCGCATGCAGCTAACAAACCTTCTTTCCAGGATGTATATTTAGCGGCCTTTATCTATGTCGCCTGCGGATCGTCTGCGAAAATCGCCCTTCTGATATTCTATCTCCGACTGTCCCCGCAACGATGGTTCAAGATCGCAACCTGGGCCACAATCGTCTTGATCGTTGGCTACTCTGTTGGCCTCTTCTTCCCCCTCGTCTTTGCTTGTCAGCCAATGGCGATGAACTGGGACATAACACACACGGAAGGCAAATGTCTGAATCGACCGGCAATGTATATTGCAACCGCTGTTGCAAACATCGTATCGGATGTGATACTGTTCATCCTTCCGATTCGAATGGTCCTCCAGCTGCAGATTCCTCGACGACAGAAGATTGGACTGCTCGTCATCTTCTGCGTTGGATCCATGACGGTCGTCACCTCCATCGTTCGCGTTACTCTTCTGCCATCGCTGCTATCAGACCCCGACGCAACGTGGGTAGTTTCATGGGCCAGTGTCTGGATGTGAGTCATGATTGTCTTCGGATGAAACCGCAAAGCTAACGCAACCCAGTATTGTCGAGGCGAACCTCATCATAATCTGCGCGTCAACGCCCACGCTCAGAAAATTCTTCAAGCACGTCGCGCCCAAGATTATCGGAGAGTCGTGGTACGGCAGCAAGTCTGGATCCGGCGACAACTCCAAGCTCCCGACCAGAACAACCATTGCGCCAACGAGCGCTCGCCGCGACCGCTACCACCACGGCCCGTTTGACGAAGAAGAAGGCTGCGGGAGCGACGCCATTACCTTGGGACCCGTAAATGTGCAAAACGACCTGAGAATAATGGGCGGCCAGAACGGGGACGTTTCCAACTGGTCCGACACCGATTCCGAGAGAGGAATCATGGGCGGCATAAGCAGAAAGGCCATTTTGCAAACAACGACGGTGACGGTGGAATACAGCCGCAGTCGTGGCCAATGAATGACTGGGATAAATTGAGGAGTTGGGGGCTGGGAAATGCATCGCGGGATGGCGTACAGAAGGGCATTGGCGGCGTTTGGAATATTTACTGGTTCAGACAAGGATGGGAAGTTGGAACTCATGATACCTCAGTGTTTGCATTCTTTTTTTAGAACACGCAGTTAGCAGCACATTGCTTGAAATATTTACAATCTTCTTTGTCTTTGAGCTCAAGTCTTAACACAAAACCCCCCACACGACATAGTGATGTTTCCCCTCGGCAAGGATACTAAAAGAATTAATGAGATAAAACCAAACCCCTAGGTTCATATTATAATGTAATTGAGCTTTATGGTTCATAATAAACCATAAATTGCTGAATGGAGAATAGATGTGACAATGACAGTGTTGGCAGACCTATGTCCCCTTCTTGTACTCGTTCGGGCTATGTCATCGTCATACCCGTTGATCTCGATAGTTTAGTGCGCGGGCTTGCTGCTGATTGGCCTGAAAGCTTTCTCACCACCCAATATCCATCCATAAGCTCAATGATTCGTTAGCAAGTGAGTCTATTGGAGGAGCGCGATGCGATTTAGGATGTATGTAGAATGCCGATGGTATGTTTGCCGAGAAAAGAAAAAGCGCAGGGCCAACAAAACGACGTCAGGCTTCTCACCACGTTAGATATTAGGTAATAGATTGTGGCAAGAAACTAGAAGAAAGGAGTAGCGAGAAATAATTTCAACGAAATGATTCTAGGGATCTTCTTGACATGTTATTAATGGGTCGGTTCGACTAGTGCCCGTTGTCGTCGCGTGATGCTGGCACCACGATAGACGATAATGAATCGATCAATAAAGTAAACTAACCGAGGACCGGATGCGCGGGAAGAAGATTGATTCTAGTCTCACGAGGAAATTTCTTTTTCTTGACAATTCCATCTGCTCATTCATGCCTCGGCCTCTTGTTGTGGCTTATACTGCCACCCACCTGGTTCCATAAATGCGACGAGGTCCGCGAGCTTCTCCGAATGCGACCTATCAACTGAGCTAAGCGAAGCAACCTAATGCGTGATAAAGCCGTAGCTTCCAAGCTTCCCATGGATCTATGCCGCTGAGCTTATCTAGCACTCGCGGAGGATGCTCCCTTTTTCGCAGGTGATGGCTGGTTGTGCATCATGGTCGAAACTTGATTGGACTTGTTGAGCGGGACAAAAAGGCTCGGTCAGCGTGCCTCCGCATGCCCTGTTCCTGTCCTGGAAGCGGCTCCCACATGACCTCACGACACCATCAGCATACGGGCTTGCATCGCCCTTTGGATTCACCCGCCATCGCTTGCGACGTGGGGTTGCATCAGCACCGCACCCATTCTCGAACGAGGCATGGCTATCGCAGCCCTGTCCCAGTGAGGAATGGATCACCGCCCCGCATCGTCATCTCAGGAAACAAAAAAGGTACGACTGGAGGACAATAACTCCGTAATTATAGTCTGGCTGCTTGATGGTATAGCTCGCGTAGTGTCGCTGGTGCATGGGAATATGGGTTGATAATTAACTCATAAATGGGATGTATCCCGCCTTGGACCCGAAGGCTGCGGCCGCTCTTTGTATCCCATCTGGGCTAGTATCCTCGTAGAGAGTAGATGAAACGCAATCTGATCAAGCTCACTTAGAGGTGGCAGACCAATCGTTATGGCTCTCAATCTCACTGCATGGTACAGTAGTACCATGCTTCGGCAGACCTTTGTCCTTCTCTTCTTTTTGTTGTTTGCTGTTGTAGATGCTACGCCAGCCTCAACTCGAAACCATGGAGAAGCACCAAAAATGAAGCCTAGAGCTGAAGGCGACAAGTATTTAATCGGTGTTGGAAAGGCAGATATAACTGGTCCAGTGGTTAGTGTACTGTCAAAGCTCACTAGGAAAAAACTCTAACGTTTCTCCAGGTCGAAATTCGAGTATGCCCGTCTGCCGTTTCGTTCTTGACGGATAAAGCTAATATTACCAGTTTGCTGGGTACGCCGACATGGACCAAATCGGTTCCGGACTCCGACAGCGCATATACAGCAGAGCATTCGTTGTAGCAGACGTAGATAACCCTGACGATCGTTTTGTGTATCTAGTTTTGGACACCCAATCTGGTGACATAACGTTGAGGAACGGCATCTTGGATGGACTTGCAGCCCTCGGCGGCGAATACTCGGTTTACACCCAACACAATGTTGCAGTAACGGGAACCCATTCCCATGCAGGTCCTGGGGGCTGGTTCAACTATCTTCTGCCCCAGATATCCACCCTGGGACTTAGCAAAGAGAGTCTCCAGGCAATTGTGGACGGTGCCGTGCTCTCGATTAAGCGTGCTCATGAGAGCCTCGAGGAAGTATGCTCCACGAGTGCAATTTTTTTTTTTTTAGAAAATCTCTGACCACTCTTTAGGGATACTTGGATGTTGACACTGCAGAAGTGAGTGATGCAGCAATAAACAGATCGCTCTGGGCGTATATCCACAACCCGGAATCGGAACGGGCAAAATACGGATCCGAGGTAGACACTACCCTCACAGTACTGCGGTTCCAGAGAGCTTCCGACAGTAAAAACATTGGCATACTCACATGGCTGCCTGTTCACGGAACCTCGCTTCTAGGAAATAATACCCATGTGGCAGGCGACAACAAAGGAGTTGCGGCATGGATGTTTGAGAGTGCAATGGAAGACGAGGACTCAGCCGCTGACGGTTTCGTGGCTGGCTTTAGCCAAGCGAATGTCGGCGACACAACACCAAACACGCTTGGTGCATACTGCGACGACGGCTCGGGAGACGAATGTAGTTTTGAGAATAGCACATGCGCAGACGGGAAATCGCAGTCCTGCCACGGTCGAGGTCCCGAGTTTAGGAAGCTTGACCTTGGCGTGTCGAGTTGCTATGAGATTGGGCGGCGTCAGTACGCCGGGGCGCGAGAAGCATATGTAAGTTTCCTGTTGACTGACAAGTTGGATGATTGGTAACACAATAATCTAGGATAGCATGAGTTCATCCTCAACACCACTTGCGGGGTCAAGCGTGAAGAGCTTCCACTTCTATCATGACATGTCGTTTTGGGAGTTCCGATTGACAAATGGAAGCACCGCAATGACATGCCCAGCAGCATTTGGATACTCGTTTGCTGCGGGAACAACCGATTGGCCTGGGTTTTTCGACTTTACTCAAAGTGACTCGGGAGACCCAGACGCGAACCCGTTGTGGGCGGCTGTCTCTGGCCTGCTCAAGTCACCGTCGGCCGCGCAAAAGGCCTGCCAGGAACCGAAGCCCATCCTTCTTGACGTCGGTGAAATGTCAGAGCCCTACGCATGGACTCCCAACATTGTGGATGTCCAGGTGCTTCGCGTTGGGCAGCTGCTCATCATCATCAGCCCCAGCGAAGCCACGACTATGAGCGGGCGGCGATGGCGGAGCGCAGTTGCCGACGAGGCGTCGAGTTTCCTCAGCGAGGACCCGATCGTGGTGCTTGGCGGGCCGGCAAACACGTACGCGCACTACGTCGCCACCCCTGAGGAGTACGATGTGCAGCGGTACGAGGGCGCATCGACGCTCTACGGCCGGCATGAACTGGACGCCTACATCAACCTAACCGTGTCCAATCTGGGATACCTTGCACCCGATGCCAGCAGCCTTCCCGACCAGGGAACCCTGCCCCCAGACAACCGCGAATCATCCCTCTCATTCATCACAGGCGTCGTGTACGATGCTGCGCCGATCGGGTCCTCATTTGGGAGCGTCGTCTCGGACGCCGAGTCAGGCTACAGCGTTGGTGATGTTGTGAATGTAACATTCCAGGGAGCCAATCCCCGCAACAACCTCCGGCTGGAGAAGACGTTTGCCGCCATCGAGAAGAAGATTGACGGGGCCTGGACGCAGGTCAAGGACGACGCCGACTGGTTCTTGGTCTACACCTGGCGCCGTACCAACTGGCTCTTGGGGTATAGCGAGGTGGATATCACCTGGGAGACTGGAGGCAACGCGGAGGCGGGCACATACCGAGCCAAGTACTATGGAGACTCGCGGAGCATTCTAGGGTCCATTTCGGCATTTGAGGGAACTAGCGACGAGTTTGTCCTGAGCTGAGTCGAGGTTTTGCGTGGAGCGAGCTTGGCCAGGGAGGGTTTCGCCAGGCGCGCTTGCTTCACCTGCCATCCGGGAATACCTCTTGTCCTCACTTCGCGTGCTTGGCGGATCTGCGTAGCGCCACGCCGACGAGCGGAGCTTTTTGTCCCTCTTCCCCCTCCTTGAACAACGGCTTGGGGAGGCCCGCGGTAGGGCTTAGACCCCGGGACATTAGGGAGGCTGAAGAGCTTTGGCGAGGACTCGACCTGGGGATCATGGGGCAGGCAGCTGAGCGCGGCTGGTTTATTCCTTTCTGTTAGGGGATGAGGATGGAGACGAGGTGGAACCGGTAGTTACATGGACCCTGGAAGGGATTCCCTAAATGAGTGGATATAGTGGACCTCGTTACTCCACGGGCTGTATTTTTTTCATCATGGTCCAGGGGATGATGTGCTGGCCAGCCCCGCTTGTCGTTAGTCTTCTTTCAACGACGAATGTCGTTACGTACATTTACCTACAGTAGCTTCTCGTCCCCTTCGTTTCACCACCGTCGATCTAACTCTGCATTTCCCGATTGACTTCCGTGCATGGAATTTACCAATGGCCTAATTTAGACCCTGTCTTCTATTACATACACTATGCCAGACTCCTATGTACGCACAGACCGGACCATCGCCGCCGGCCTCGTCACATGACACATGCCATCTCACAACTTGGACATCTCCTCGGTCACCTTGACCATCTCGCCACCCCACGCGGCCTTGATCAGATCAGCAGCCTTCTCACCGATTCCGTAGGCGGGCATCTGCGTGTGCCCGTTGTTCAGCAGGGGCATCACGCTGCAGTCAGCCACCCGGAGACCCTTGACGCCCTTTACCCGCAGCTGCTCATCCACCACCGCATTGGGGTCGGAGGCTTTGCCCATGGCGCAGGTACCGGCCGCATGATAGCCTGTGGAGCATGTATTAGTCGTGCTGGCTTCGTTTTTGATCTACGTTGGGAGGATACTCACATGTAGTCGCCTGTTCCTTCACATAGGGGACCCAGTCTTCTCGAGTCTTGTACTCGTGGTGCTTAGCGTCTCGTGGCCAAGAACCCTTCACGATATCCTTGGTGCCAGCGCCCTCCATGATAATTTCGTTACCGAATCTGCATGCTTCAGCCAGGACTTCGAGGTCCAAAGGATCAGCAAGGTAGTTGCAATCCACGATGGGGAGTGCGCTTGCATCAGCGCTGCGAAGCGTCACCGTTCCTCGCGACTTGGGAGCAAAAAGCTCGGCAATCATGCTGAATGCATGTTGGCCATCACCGGGGAACTGGTCGAATTGCTTGGGTCCACCATAACACTCAGTTGTAAAGAACTCAATGTTTGGCTGGCCCGGAGTCAGCCCCATTGGGTCACGGCCCTCTTCGCGGGGAGCCGACTTCCAGAGCTCCGAGTCCGCGAGACGCTCATCTAGACGCGCGTAGGCAAAAATACCAAAGGGGAAATTGGAGAGGAAGCCTTCCTTCTTTTCCTTCCAAAGCGCATATGATTTGGCAAACGCATCCCCGTGGTACACTAAGTGATCGGTGGTTAGACCGGGCTTCTCTGTCTCATAAAACATGAAGACGATCTAAACACGGGATTAGCGGATGGAGCTGCGTGGTTCGCAAGAGGCTAACGTACAAGATGGTCTTGCAAGTTCTTACCAACGGCAGGGAGATCAACGAGGGTGGCAATGCCATGCTTCTCGAGCTCATCTCTGGCGCCAATACCAGATCGGTTCAGGATGTTGGGGCTGCAGTAGGCACCTCCTGAGACGATGATTTCCTTTCGAGCTGTGATATTGACGACAGTGCCGTCGGCCTTGATGGCACGGACACTAGTGGCTTTGAGCTCACCATCTGTGCCCTTTTCAATCATGATTTTGTCGACATTAGTCTCCACCATCAGATGCAGGTTGCTCCTTGGCGGAGCCTTGGTGATGAAGTCGGCGCCAGTAGTGCGGAGACCCTGGTGAACGGTTCGGATAGCATGGCCACATCCGTGCGGGTTGCTTCCATGGGAGAAAATGTCGTGGTCTAGCGGCAGTCCCTTTGACACCATTGAATCCTTGATTAGATCCGAGATTGGCGCGAGGTCGTGCGGTGCTGTTGAAACTAGACCCGAATAGCCGTGGGCGCTTTTGTTTTCCTCGAACCATGGCTTGCCATGGAATGTCTCAGCCTAGTTGCTGAGGTTAGCCTTGTAGAGAAAAAAAAAGCAATGTGCTGAGGCTGAGAATAAGCCAGTGGGACATCCCACGTCAACGGCTAAGAAGCCGACCAAGAAGGGGTTGGGGCTTGTCTACCTTGCTCATGTAGGAGAAGACTTCCTCACCGCTCCAGCCGGGAAGAGCCCAATCATCATAATCTTGCTTGATGCCACGAATGCATAGTGTGCCGTTGCATCCAGAACAACCACCGAGGAACTTGCCACGGCTCAGCTTGACCTGGCGATTATTGACTGAAGCTCCCTTTTCTGAGATGATGTTCCAGTCCGTCTCTTTGTCAAAATTCTGTGACCAACTAGGAAAAGGAATCAGCAACAACCCAACCTCACAGGGAATCATGGACTTACCCTCCAGCCATGTGGACGTTTTCCAAGTGCTCATTGTGCTGACCAGCCTCAATGACAAGGACTTTATTGTCGGGATTCTCGGCAAGCCGCGATGCCACAACGCAGCCGGCAGTGCCACCACTGTTGAAGAAAACCGTTAGAACAAGGGGCATTGGCTTGGGAATCGCCGATCGTATCTGAGCACACGGCGCGGGTTCAACGACTTACCCACAGACAATAAAATCGTAAGCCTCCGGGGCAGCCATAGTAAGATTATAGTGACGAAAAAGGGAAGAGTGTAAGATTGCGAATTATCAATGGAAACTGATGGATGCAGGTGCTGGCTGCGCGAGCAGTTCTTTATAGCATTGAACTGGGAATAAGTGGAATGGCCGTGGCACCGTCCTTGCCATTCGCATCTCTAGCCCCAAACAAAAGAAGAAGCCTAGCCGGACCTGATGGCATAGTACACGGGCTGAGCTTCTCCAAGTGTAACATCCTGTTACAGCTGTAATACACCAAATGGTCCCATCGGTTGACCAGAAGGACCCGGCATGCATACTAGGGACGTCACGACACTCAAGGACAGATGTGCAAGACCCTGGCCAACCCGCGTGCCTCGACACGCAACAAGTTGGCTTGGCCAGGAGAGTGATCCAATCGGATGGCGACCACCGCAATCGACCTTCACCAGCAGCGTCGCAAATGGGGGAAGCGGTTGCAAGCCACCAACATGAGGACCAACAGCCAAGCAGGGATCGGGGTTGATGTCCCCCTTGCGGGTGGGACCTGAGCGAGGCGGCAAGTATTCCATGCAGAACGTGCTCTTCAACTGGCCATACCGGAATCGTTAGCAGCTAAAACAGGTAGCAGGGACCAAAACACGGGCGCCATCGCTTTAGTCGAGCGCCACGTTCCACTTGCCTGGCAACTCGACGACATCTTGAGCCTTGACACATGCGCTCTAAAAGTTCAATTGAGGGTTGATTCGACAAGGTGGCCGTGCGCGGGCGGGCGGCAAAACAGAGTACAGCGCATAGTAAACAGCTGGGAAGGAAACGGATCATAGGCAAGATGAGCAATTGCAAGCCCAACAAGCTGGAGACCGAGTTGCGCTATTTTATTTCTCAACCCTATCCATCAATCTATCCCGTATTATTGCTATCAGGCCAGGATACATGCGATAGATTCTACTATGCACCGTATCCTGCCCCCTGCGTACCGAGTTTCTCAGTGGTCGCATTCATACGAAGCTATATGGTAACATTCTATATCCTCACCCCATCGGACCCGCCTCTCACCCGCTCCGACCGAAGACCCTGGTGTTCCAGAGAGACCAACTGGGGCGCCCCCAGATTCTTCCACTCATGTGCCGAGATCCCCAATCCCACTTCCCCAACCTAAGGCAGCTTACCCCCGACACCCCTGGCAGGTCCCAAGCCGGGACACGCCGGAATGGAACGCTGCAGAAGGCGGACCTGACTCAATACCCTTGCACCTCAATTAGTCGAGCCGTTATTCTCCATGGCTGAGGGAGAGTCGGGTTTTGGCGCCCTTGACTAACCAGCACGGGATTGTTGCAGCACCATCAGTTGTATTAGTGCTCAGGGGAAACATGAAATTGATGTGACGAGAGACGGGCGGGTGAGAGGAGTGGGATTGTCGTGATGCTGCGCCGGGCTGGTCTGTGCCGGCCTTCCATCTCTGCATCTGCATTCTGCTCTTAGACTCGTCCACGTCCCGGCGCACATGCACGAATGATGGACTTGAAAGTGGCAATAAACAAGGGACTCTTCCAATCGTCTCTGGTGAGCCGCAGCCGGTCGTTTCAGCTTTCTGTGAGGCTTGGCTTCTTTTCTTTAGGACCCGGTGTCTCTTATACCAACTATCCTATCCCGTCTCCCTCACCTTTCTTTTCCGCGACCGCTGGCAGTTCCTAACATACATACACACACACACCTCTTTTACACCACGACTCTTCATCGGGTCGTCGGTGAACCAGCTCCAAAATGCCCGGCGCAACGCCTTTTCAAAAGGAGGCATGGACAGAGTACGGCATTGGGACCGTGGTTTTGCTTCTTCGATACTTTGCGCGATGGAAAACGGTCGGGTTTAAGAGCTGGCAAGGCGATGACCTTTTTGCGATCCTGTCCCTGGTATTTTGGACGGTAAGCCCTATCCCTCATGCACCGAGCCCAGTTGCTGGCCAATGCTGATCATTCTACTACCTCATGCAGGCCGAGTTGGTCATGCTGGAGCTCATCGGTAAGTCTTGTCAATGCTCAATTACCAACAACCAACACTATATGCACGTTCGCAACAAGCCACCATGCCCAAACCCACACGCAACATTGCTTTTTTTCTCCCAAAAAAAGGAATTACTGAAATAGTATCGCTGACTTTTCCAGGCCAAAACGGAACCAACATTGGTATTACGAACGATGTCAGCGCGAATATGACAGAAGAAGAGATTCAGAAGGCTGTGTTTGGCTCCAAGTGCCTTCTCGCTGGGTGGAACTTTTATGTCACACTTATCTGGTGTTTAAAAGGCACAATGCTGTGCTTTTATAGTCGCATGACGTAAGATGATTGCATCGTTGGCATGATATCTGCTGACAATCCGTGCAGCCTTGGTCTGAAGCAACAGAAAGTGGTCAAATGGACACAATATGTGACGATTGTTGCCTATGTTGGCGTGCTCGCCGTCATCTGGGGACATTGCACCCCCGTCCACAAAAACTGGCAAGTGAGGCCATACCCAGGTGGTAAGTGTAATGCATTCTCCTCTTCATCTGGATGGAGTTAACGAGGAACAGACCAGTGTACTCTTGCCGTTGCAAACTACCTGGCGCTTGTTGTTCTTAACCTCTGGTGAGTTTGGCAACAAGATTCGAAATCGAGAGCAACAACAATGCTAACTCTAGCTCCAGCACTGACTTTGTCATCGTCTGCATTCCGATACCTCTCCTCTGGAAAGTAAAGCTCACCATCAAGAGAAAGTTAATTATTGGTCTATTGCTGTGCTCCGGAGTTTTCATCATGGTCGCGACACTTTTGCGTTGTATTCTATCCCTCAAAGACATCTCGGGCATCAATACCAGCACCATTTGGGCCATTCGGGAAACGGTAAGTCGCCGTTGCAGATTTGCAGCAAACCTATTCTCCCTACGGCTGTCTGACATGGAATATAGTTTGTGGGCATCATTGCTGTCAACGCCGCCGCCATCAAGCCTCTCTTCTCTGCGTCCCGCTGGATCGGCTCGAGCAAGGGAAGCAGTGGCAACTATAATTACAAGTCGAGCGGTTACGGAGGCCACCCGCTGGCCACCATCGGAGGAACTTCTGCGGCCGGACCGAGCAACAATTCGAACCGTCACCGCACCATGGTTACGGACTTGTGCGAAAACTCAAGCGAGGAGCACATTGTCCAGAAGCCAGAGTACAACACTAAGCCGGACTTTGGCAGGTTCCAAAACAATATTCGGGCCAGTACAAACAGCGATGGAAGTGAGAACCAGGAAGGTATAATGGTCACGAGGACTTATGAAGTGAGCCCCGGAAAGTCGACGTTGGATGTATGATGTGAGTAGACGATGTTTGTGGGATGAATCATGATGTAGGGAAACTTCATTTTATACTAGTGTAGCACCATTAAAGACAATATATAAAAGATTATACCCATGATGCATTGGACGGTGTGAGGGGGACAAGGAAATGCGGATTGCCTATTCGTGCCATGTTCATGCCTGAATGAAATGCTATGTCCGTCTTTTACCACTGAATATGACTCTAACTATGATTCACTAAGGCCTTTCCTATATCTTTCTAAACACTAAGCACTCTGGACGTTACTACCCGATCTTATAGATGTTGAAACATTGCTGTTGAGCTTATCAGAGTGTGGCCAAGAATTTGTTTTGGAACATGTCATCTAAGGATGTGAGTAATCACAGCCTTTCCAAAAATGATTCTCAAATGAAGACATAATTATAATTGTCGTTGGGTCGTCAAGGTCCAATTCTTCATCCATAGTAGCCTCCGAATCATCGCCCAAACCAACGAGACAGACTCTACATCACTGACCCAGCATCTAGGCCGCACTTTTATACCACGTCGAGTCAATGGCATCTCAAATAGCTTTACTATCTCAGTATTAAAGGCGGGTAAAGGTACAGTGGGAGGGGTATGGGAACACGGCATCGCTAGGGTCAGGTAGGATGAGGGGGGGACACAATTGACCCCATATATGCCGGCGTGGACAATTGCGCGGTGAATAAAAGTAAGAAAAATGGTAACTGGTATACCCTCCGCATTGGTGGCGGTAAGTGGGCACGGCACCGCGCAATGTCCGGCATGACTTGTACACGACTCTGATGTTGTTTTATGAAATATGATGAAGCGCACTGTATTTTAAAGAATAAGGGACATGATGTGATTTATTCGGCGTAGTAATCCCCAGGTTTCTGCACACAGCTTTCGCGCGATGTAGCTGTAAAGCAGTGCAAGATACCATGAATGAAATCGTGACTAGCTTTCGTCTTGTGAATTTCTATGTCTAATCGTGGCATCATGGCAAGAAAGTTGGCCATGCAATAACTTTGGTCAATCATGATGCCAAATAATTTATTTCTTTTCTTCCACATGACCCAGATCCATGTCTATTTCATTGAAGTCATGTTACCTTGCGTCATCATAAAACAATAGGTCCGCCCAGTAAATAATAGATGGTATCCATTCACGCATCTCTCAGGTATGAAAGTCGACGAGATTGGACGCGTGATGATCCGGCCTCGGGACACCAGTATTGCTCACCGAAAGATTCACTCCGCTCTGGGGTCATCATCGTCATGGGGATTTGAAATGGAGCAGCTGGGCTAGTATCAATGTAACGCCACAACGGGTGCCACAGGGCAAACACCATGACCGCGTTTTGCCCTGTTAAATCTTTTGCCACAGCGGACCAGACAGCTGCTGCAGATAGCTGGTATTGAAACCCCACGAATAGCACCGTGGCCGTTCCAGAAATCTATGTTTATGTAGTTCAGGCTGATTTAAGTTCGTCTTGGATTAGAATTTAGACTACAAATGCACAATATACATGACGGCAGACCTTTGTGTGCCCAAGGCATTGTTCCCCAATGGGCTTTCTTTCACTGCAATTTTAGGCACTCCCACTCACGTCCAAGAAGCGCTTTTCCTCCAATCAGGCGATGTCCAGCAATGATTTACCTATGCCATACTAACTGCATTTCATACCCCCCATTTACGATTTTTATTCCGTCCGAGATTGCATTTAAAAGGACACTTGGTCAAGGATGCCGATGGGCTGGATCTAAACACGGCCACTAAACCAGGTCAACCGAAAATAGCGAGCAATCACTCAGCCGAGCCGCAGGCCACAAATCTGAGAAAACAATCTTTTTTCTTCTTCATTTGTGCCTGTCGAGCACGCCTCCTCCTCCTTTCCCCAACGGCCTTAGCGCCATCGCGGCCAATCTTCTCCAAAACACTGTGATGTCACCCGTCACCGTTGTAGTCAGCAATCGAGAAAGGAGCCGGCCATGACCAGATACGAAATAGTCACTTGCCAATTTCACATCAATAGAGTATGCTGCTCACTCTACGCGACAGCTCACATTTCCACGCACACCGAGAATGCGGCGACGTCAGCCCCCTGCCTCCAAAAAAGGGAGCCCCCCGTCTCAATGAAACCCCAAAATGATCGGGAGCGGGCCCCTGGCGTTGGGATGTGCACGGACAGAGCGGAGGCTTCGTTGAGAGTGGGGAGCTGCTGTGGAGTCCGCCTCCACTGATGAACGATTGACAGAAGGCATTTTCACCGGTGTGCTGTGCATTGCATTACATTGCATTCGGATGCAAAGAAGACTTGTTGTATTGAAATTTGCATGTGATTGTGATTGAAGATAACATTAATCGTAGAACGAATTCGTAGCCTTTTTAGCTCTAAGCTCTATATCCCTTACATGGTTTCCCCCCTGGTCCCGTCTCTTCTCTCCCTGGTTGGTTTGTTTTGTTTTACAGCTTGGGGTTCTCAGTGCGGCGGCCGGTCTCGTCAAAGTAGATCTTCTTGCCCGAGTTGAGAGACTCCTGGAGAGCGCAGCCAATCTTGACGGCCTGGACGGCGCCGCTCAGCTTGAAGGGCAGTCTGATGTTGTCAAGGCAGGCAGCGGTGAACTCGTTGGCCTCGGTGACGAAGGCGTGTTCGAAGCGACCGTAGTAGTCGTGGGGGATCTCGCGGCGAACACCAGTGTGCTCGTGCATCTCGACCAGGGTGCCGGTGGGGTTGGCGTTGATGGCGATCTTGCCCTCGGTGCCAATGACCTCGGTCATGTCGTGCTGGCCGGCCGCCATCATGCGGGACGAGTAGAAGTAGGCCATCTTGCCGCCCCAGAACTCGACCATACCAATGCCGTTGTCGACGTCCTTGTGGGTGCGCAGCTCAGGCTGGACGGCAGTGATGCCGTTGGCAACGACGCTCTTGACAATCGAGTCCTGGCCGAAGAACCAGAGAGCAAGATCGATATCGTGAATGTTGCAGTCGACAAAGATGCCGCCGCTGAACTCGGCGTAGGCGACGAAGAAGCCCGAGGGATCGAGTCTGTCGCAGGTCTGGGAGCGGAAGACGGAGGGGCGGCCAATCTGGCCGGCATCCATGCGGTTGAATGCGTCACGGTAGGAAGCGTCAAATCGGCGGGAGAAGCCGCACATGACCTTGAGATGGGGCTTCTTGGAGGCAGCATCCACGACGGATTGCGACTGGGAGGAAGATTACCTGTTAGCGAGATCCTTGCAGAGGTGGGTCAGCGGTGGCAGGAAGGCAACTCACAATCTCGACGCTGGTGCTAAGGGGCTTCTCGCACAGGACGTGCTTGTCGGCCTCAATGGCCTTGATGGCCTCCTCGGCGTGGGCGGTGGTGACGGTGGCCACGACGACGGCCTCGAGGCCGGGGTGCTTCAGCATCTCATCGTAGTCGCTGTAGACGGTGCAGCCGTCGAGGTTGGCACGAGCCCACTGAGCTTCCTTCTCGACGGGAGTGAAAGCAGCGACGACCTCGCAGCGAGGAGTTCGGGCGTAGAAGTTGAGGGCGTGGCGAGCACCCATGCGGCCGAGACCGGCAATGGCGACCTGAAGCTTCCTGGCCATGGTGAATTGAGTGAGGGGGGAGAGGAGAAGGAGAGAAAAAAGTAGCTAGAAGGGAGAGAGAGGAATTGAGTGCGGCGGACAGATAAGTCGGCTGGGAGGACGGGTTTTTTGTTCTGAGACAAGAAGTTAAGCCTGGAGCAAGCGGTGCGAGCGTCTCGGGTATCAATTGAGTGCTTGGAGAGGATGAGAAGACCAGAGCAGCCGTGAGCGAGCTCCAGAATCTTATACCTTGAGAGCCGGCATTCGGAAAGGATTCTTCCCTCCTCGAAGACATGGCAGGGGTGCGCAGGCGGTGTCAACCAGTCGCGTATACAGAGGCCGGTAGTGGGATCTCGGCCGTCACAAGATCGGCAAGGCCCTGGATCGGAGACTGTTCCAGCCAATGACACGCCCGCCAGACAGACACCAGGACGGCAAGTTCATCAAGGCCATCGCTTGCCCCCTGGTCGTCGTGCGGTCTCAACTGGTTGGCCAGCCCGCCCCGACGGTGGCCGGTGCAGCCTCAAACCGGGGGTGGTGGAGCGGCGCCGACGAGAGCGGGGGCGCCTTGGAGGTGTGGATGAGTGGACGCGTGGGTGTGCATGGCCCGTTTTGCTCTTCCACACAGAGCAAGTACCGCCGGGTGGGATTTTCCCAATCTGGCAATTTCGTGACATCCTGCCAACCTTGGGGTCCCCGCAAAATGCTCCGCATGCCCCGGCGCGATGAATGACAGACAGACAGGCCGCTCCCACTGAGCCTCAAGAGGATCCCACGCCCAGATCTTTTGTCTTGTGATTGGGAAAGAAGACCGTCGGAGAGCTCAGCGAGACCAGGTCTGACAGTTGGGGGGCCATGCAGGTGAGGGGGCTTCTCATAACGGTCGTGAGCCCCAAGACCGAAGCGGCGCGTCCTCGCGCCCTCTCGTGCCTGGCTCGGCTAGACTTTCACAAACGATGCACCATTCTCTCCACGTGATGCCCTTGTCCCCGTTGGGTAGTTTCCCAATCCTGTCGCGAGGAGAAGGAGGGTGCCCCTTGTGTTTCGAGAAGACGCTGGCTTTCCCCCGCAAAGCAGCCACACCCACCGCCATCCTCCCATGATGTGACAAAATTCTGCACTCGCACATATAACCGTATCTTTATGGAACAAAGGCTATCTTGCGCATCTCGTGTTTCTCCAAATATCTACGATGCAGGGGATTCTTTGGGTTCTTCAAGCAGCTGACCACAATCCAAACATGTTTCGTATAGCCTAATTTTGGAGTTGGTTCATTAACACCCACAATCACGACGATGTCAACGGCGAAGGACGTCCAAAAAGGTAGAGCAAAGTAAAGCAAAAAACATACAACAGCGAGGATTCCCCGGTCGTCACCGACCCGAGTACTAATTCACCGCTTCTCAGCTTGACTATGGGAGAGCGGACGGGATCCCGTATTTTCTNNAGCTATGGTCGTATGTGGTTGACCATGCGCGGAAGCAAGGTTATGATCCGCTCAACATCGTTCGAAGCACGTGAAGCCAATGGAAGAACACGGAAGTCGTTGTGCCTACTGCTTTACTTCTTCTAATTGGAGTCGATGTGGATGACCTGAGCAACACCGCCACCACATATCATGACCATACAGATTCTCCACGCCAATTGACCCGCGACCACGATGCTTTCATTCCAAAATATCCAGTGAGGCTGGTGGCCGGATCGAGAGCAGCAAGGAGAGTCCCCGGCAGGGTCTCATCGTGGAAGGGGATTCGTAGCCAACAGCACCATAATACTCGACAAAGGCCATGGCGGTAACCCTCACAATAACCCGTCCAATAACTCTTCTAAATACGGCTTAGGATTCTAGTTAGAAACAGGTTAGGGATAAGGATAAGATTCAGGTTAGGGATAGGTTAGGTTTAGGGATAGGATTCAATCGGGTCCGGGTTGGAGGAATAGGATCAGGGTTCAAGGTTAGAAGCTAGGGGTTAGGGGTCAATGGTTAGGATCTTATTTTAGGTATTATGAATCTTATTTATAAGAGTCTTTGGCTTTGCAGTGCAGTGATCTTGGTGATCAATTTACAGCGCGGCTATCGACGCAAAGTATGACTCGCAAGTTCTGGAATGAAATTTCCATATCGGTATATACTGTATATTCTTGCAGTCCAATCAGACTATGCATCTGTTATATTCTAGTCTATGGATTGCGCGCAAGATAAAAGCACACTTCATGACTACTGCATCAAAAAATCCTTCTACGCCCTCGAGTTCGCAGCCTGTCGAGCCTCCTTCATTTGCTTCTGAATCTCGCGAGCCTTGGCAACACCGAAGCCGTGCTGGAACACCTCGCGGATATCTTCCAGGGTCATGCCCTTGACCTCAGGATAGCAGAAGTAAATGCAAACGTAACCAGCCATGCAAATAGCGGCATAGAAGCCGAACGTACCAGATGGGGTCATGTTCTCCATCTGAGTGAGGAAGGTGGAGGAGACAATGATGTTGGAGCCCCAGCAGGTCATGGTCAGCATCATGGTACCCATGGCACGGATCTCGAGAGGGAAGAACTCGGACGAAAGCCAGGCAGTGTTGCCAATACCGGACGAGTAGAATCCGACAAAGAACACCATGCTGATGAGAACAACAATGGCAGCCCAGCCAACCTTGGCATCATCGGCCAGGCTAAGATCCTTGTTGATGGGGATCCAGTGGAAGCAGACGGCAGCAATAACCAGAGCCAAACTCATGAACTGTACAGTGCAGAGCAAGATTCTACGGCGACCAGCACGATCAACAAGCAAGAGGTTGACAAAGGTGAAGATGAAGTTGGTGCCAGCGATGACGGTTCCGACGGCGACGGGGTTGGAGAAACCGACAAGAGAGAAGAGGACAGGGGAGTAGTACATGAGAGCGTTGAAGCCAGTGAGCTGGGAGATGGCCATAAGACCACAAGCAGAGACGAGAGCGCGGAAGTTGGCCGGCTTGTTGTACATCTGCTTGAACACCCACCACTGAGACTTGCCAGCGTTGATGGCCTTGGATTGATCCACATGGTAGTTGAGGACCCGCATCTTGTTCTGAACCTGCTCCTCAGTGCCGTTGGGGTAGATGCGTCGAATAACCGAGGCGGCCTCCTCCTGCTTGCCAAGGTAGACAAGCTGCCGGGGAGACTCGGGGCAGAACGGAAGAAGACAGGCGAGCACAATGGCAGGGACAGCACCACCACCAACCACTTTTAGAAGAGTTAGTTGTGCAGATAAGGGAGAGGGGGGTTTCCATGTTTGGAACTTACTATATCGCCACCCACCAGCCACATAGGCAAAGCCAGCCCCAACACCGTAGCTGATGAGTTGGCCGCCGGTAATAGACATGTTATCCAAACCAATCATGCGTCCGCGGTACTTTGCGGGGGACACTTCTGCAATGTACCTATTAAAGTGTTAAAATGAGGGCCCGTGTGGTGGGGGAGCACGGGTTGTGTGGAACTTACAGGGGAACAATCATGGCGGCGGAGCCTACACCAAAACCAACAACAAGACGACCGACAGTCATTTGAGCCAAGGAGAACGAAGCAGCCTGAAGAATGGCGCCAATCGTAAAGAGAATACAGCCCACATAGATTGCAACCTTTCGGCCGTAGCGGTCCGCAGTTGCGCCAGCAAAGATGGCGCCAATAAATGCACCACCAGAAGTGATGGAGGTGATGAGCTCTTTCTCCTGTGAAGTCAAGGTTTTGCCAAGATCATGATGGATGTATATCAGGACTGCTGATATGATGCCTGTATCATATCCAAATAGCATTCCTCCGATGGCAGCAGTGATAGAGACGAGCCACGAGAATTTGCCCGTCTTGGTGAGCTCGATGCTGTCGAGCTCGTCCAAGTCAAGCTCCTGGGTAGAGTCCCCAGAGGTGGGGTTCTCCAGGTGCTTAATATCATCTTTGAGATCTTCGTTTGACATGATTGCCAAATTTTCAGAGGACAAGGATGTGTTGTGTAAAGAGTTGATGCTGGGCAAGGAACTGCTGGCAGAGCGCAGGAACTTGCGGGGAAGATGTGGGTGAGGCGAAGGATGAGGAGAATGATGATGATCTCAAATCCAGGGATCAGCGTTCCAAGGCCTCCTTTATAAGCTCGTCAGACGTTGAAGCACGTCCCTCTTTGCAGCTGCAAGCTGAGAAGAAGGTGGTAACGTCAAGAGAAGCTGATGGACTGGTACTCGGTTCTGGGAGGACCACGGCACATTAGCGTCCCGTTGGTGGTGATGAACCCTGGGCCACAGGTATTGGAGACAAAACTACGCGGCAAACGAGAAGAGCAATACCAGAAACGAGAAAGAGACCATTTTCGGATCAAAGCTACTGAGGGGAGGGGGAGGGGGGCCGGGGAAGTGGAGGTCAGTTGAGGGTTGGGGTGCAGCATTACTCGCGTGCGACGACTAAGACGACAAGCGCCGAGCTGAAATCAGACAAGCATGATAATTTGCCCACGACGATTGGTCCCCGGAGTCACGATCTAGGCCTTGCCGACACATCGGGCCCGTCCCCAGATGACCCAGACGATGTGTCTGGGGGAGGGGAAGCAGCCCCCCATGGGGAAACGTCGATTCAGCGTTCTGGAGAACCCGCTGGCTCCAGAACACTCGGCACTAGCCACAGCGCAGCGGGGCCCCAATATCTCCAAAGCCGGGGCCGTGCTGGGCCCCCCAGGGTCACGCTAGCACTCCTCAGGTGCGGGGTTCTCGACCTGCCCAAAGCGATTGAAAAGGGTAATTTCCACATTTTGCCATGGAACCCTCATTTGTCTACTATACACAACCTCTTCCTCCTCGCACCCGGCCTGAGTTTGGAGGTCCAGCAGCAGCTTGCCGTCTCCAGTCTCCAGTCTTTCGACCCTCTGGTTGCGCACCGATCACTCGAGCCTGCGCTCCATGGCCTGACACCTGTCTCGGCAACTCCCCCCCCTCCCCCCTGGCTCGCCCATGAACGATGCAGGCGTCGTCGACGTCGACTGCCAAACCGCTCAACCCCTGCACGGTAAGTAGGCCCACTCCGTGTGTCGCTTATCCCGCCTCAATGGCATCTACTTGTTCTAATGACTTCATGTTGCCACTCTAGGTTTGCAAGCAGAGGTGAGTAGTTCCAGATGCAGGTTTTGCTCGCAATGGCGGTATTGGGCAATATCGCCCGTGCGCCGCCCGGGTGGCGCTTCTCAAACAGACGCAGTATTCTAACTATCTGCCAATTGTTCTAGACACCTGAAATGTAGGACCTAATTTCCCCGTCTTGTCCACAATGGCCAACCGTTGCCTCGCGGCTTGCCATGATGCTCTTGGCTTGCTGACCATGTGCGCGAAACAGGTGACTCTGACCGACCTTGTTCGAACTGCCGCAAGAGTGACACAGAATGCGTCCGCGGGTACAGCGTGCGGTTCCGTTATGCAAGGTCAGTCCGCGAGTTTCATGTGATTGGTTGCGTGCAGCCCTTCTTAACATTCCTGTAGCATTCGGTCTGGCAAGGCTCCGGAGAGCACCAAGCGCGGTGACTACCAGTTTGCCCATGACCAGCCTTGGGTCCGCACAAATCGTACGTTGAGCTTCGTTGATGAAACCCCAGACGTCATAAACATCCATGATTCTGGTACCGGCACAAGCAACTTTGACTCTCTTGACAACCCTGACCTGGCCCTTGATGCGGATGACCGCAGCCAAAACTCGTCTCCATTCCCACAACCTGGCCCACCTCCCGTCAATGACAAGCCATCTTCCGAGCCCGAGAAGCCTGGAAGGCTGCATGTAGATGCAGCATCATCCCCTTTAGTCGCAGACACTGGGCGTCCCCATAAGAAACGCGCCCTCAGTCACTCCGCATTCACATCTTGGAGAGCAACCCCCCGATCAGATCCAAGCCAGGGGGGTCAAACCCCAAGCCGCGGCTCCCAGAGTGTTACCGATGAAAACGGTATATTTAACCCGTTCGCTCACTCCCCCGCGGGTCTGCTCAGCGAGGCTGGTACTCCTGGAGTCGACAGCCCCAGGATATCAGGGCCATCCCCTATTGCAGATTGCGCCGAAGCGATATCCGGCATCTACCTAGAGACGCCAAGATGGCCGCTCACGGATCCAACAGAGGCCATGCTGTTCGAAAACTATGTCAACAAGCTAGCCCCCCTCTTCGATCTATGCGACAGCGACCGACACTTTGCCACTGTTGTTCCGCGCCGAGCCGTAACCTGCCCACCGCTTATGAATGCCGTTCTTGCTGCTTCGGCCAAGCGGCTCAGTCGAATCATCGACTTCGATCCCTTGATAGGGGATAAGTATCATCAAAACTGCCTCGACGCCCTCATCCCCGCCCTTTCGAGTTCTGCCGCCGTCATGGACGAAAACCTGCTCACGGCCATTGTCATCCTGCGCTTTATGGAGGAGTTGGATGTCCCAAACGTGTCAGCAGAGGTGGCGTCCGAGTCGCATCTTGTGGGGACGCGAGTATTCATCGCCGCACAGGACAAGCTGCGTGATTTTACCAGTCTACGCCGATCAGCGTTTTGGGTCGCTCTCCGCCAGGAAATCCACATGGCCTTTATCCAAACCCGCCCCGTGCATCCCAACTTTGACTTGGAGAGCATATCGCGCCTTGTGGTGCCTGATGACAACGGCTGCAGTTTTGCCAACCTGACTATTCTCCACTGCGCGTCATGCGTGCGCTACTGCTACGGTGTGGAGGAGCAAAGCATAGCCATCTGGGAACAGCTGCGAGAAACCCAGGACCGTTGGTGGGCCGAGAGACCGTGGTTCTTTTGTCCCATGTACTTCAACGAGGATAACGGCGTGTTTCCCGAGGCCGTGTACCTCAACGACGCCGTCATCACTGGCGTCATGCATTATTACCTGGTTCAAATTCTCCTCGCGGCCCACAACCCCAAAACCCCAAAGCTGGGTCCTGGCCAAGCCAAGGCATTCAGGGAGACCAATGAGGAGATTAAGAAGAATGTCCGCATGGTGTGCGGAGTTGCCGAGGTACGGGTTCCAGCCCACTCCCTCGGACGCTGATGGCTAACTTGTATTTCTGCAGTCCAACTCGCGCAACGTCACATGCTACGCGTACGTCTGCCATCTTCCCTAGTATTCTCGCAAAATCTCGCTAATCGCCAGGCTTGAAGATATGTGTGCTTAGCCATCACCATGGCCGGCGATAGGTTCACAGACCCACAAGAACAGGAGGCCCTCTACAATATCCTCACCAAATCAGATACGCAATACGCCTGGCCAACTGGCTCCACGTGAGTCTATCCCTTGCCCTGCCTACTCAAAATCTGTATCCTGACGATCCTCAGTCAGCAATATTTAAGGGAGGTTTGGGGTTGGCCGGACCCACCTCCCAATAACTCCATGACAATTACACATATACTCAATAATAGCACACAAACGGCTTGACAAAAAGAAGAGGGAAAAGGCATTATCTCTACTGTTGTTATGGTACAGGAACTTGAATCATATTGTAAAACTATGGGACGATCGACACGACACGATTGCGGCGCCGGGGGGTCTAAGCATACATGGAGCGGTTGGGTGGCAATGTCTTGTCAGCTTTAGCGCTTGGTCGGGAGTTACTGATCTCCGCATTTTTGGTGTTGGGCTATCTTTTTAGATGCTGTCTATCAATTTACCATGATTAAAGTCACAGGACAAAAGTGTGCCAACATTCACACACACAGTTTTACTTCCCTTGAGGATCCTAAATTCACCCTAAAGACAAAAGAATGTTCCTATATTGATTTTACGATTTGTTTAGGCCATCTTTTACATAACACGAGTTTCTTATTCAAATTCTTACAGAATAAAAGAGGGCAAATATGCCAATAACGGTGTTGGCAGACTTTCGCTATTCATTTAGAAGCACCCTACCCTATACGGGCATATGCAGAGACGCTCGAAATTGGCGTGATCGCATCAATTTACAAATGAGGAAAAGAGACAATGCAAAGAGATTTTATAGTATGTACGAGTGAGAAAAAATGGTTACAATGTCCAATTTATGAGTATTACTGCCAGCACTTGGCAATCTGATCCATCCATCGCTCTAGCCTATCCCTTCGCTAATCGACATAAAAGTTCATACACCTATGATTCCCATGATCCCACCTTGGTTATTCCAATAGTCGACTAATAAGAAGAACAAATGCAATCAAAGACTTCGTTTCTCATCATTTTTCTTAGTGCTTTTCATCAAACTCGGAGACCCCGAGATCCCTTCGCCAAATTTTGACGGGCATGGGACCGGGGGCCAGGTTCATGGCTTCACGCCTCTCAGGCTCCCAGTCTGGGTGTGTGAGGGCGAGCTCGTAGCGGTGGACAACACTAGCGAGCAAGACAGTCTGCTCAAGGTAGCTGATGTTGCGACCGATGCAGCCTCGAGCGCCAGCGCTGAAGCTGATGAAGTAGGGCTGGAGATCCTTGCCCTTTTCGCCCAGCCAGCGCTCGGGGGAGTAGGACTCAGGATCAGGGAAGACGGTGGGGTCACGGTGGGCGACGTAGGCGGAGATAGCGACAGTGGTATCGCCGGGGATGAAGTCGCCGAGGACGTTGGAGCCCTCCGGAGGAGTGCGGCGGGGGAGACCGAAAGTGGTGGGGGGAGTGATGCGAAGGGACTCGTCGAGACAGGCGCGGAGGTATGGGAGGTGCTTGACCTTGTCGTAGGGGGCCACAATTTCATCATCATCAAGGACGGCATCGACTTCTTCTCGAAGCTTGGCGAGGCAGGTAGGGTTCTTCAACAGCCAGTACATGACATTGTTCATGGCAATGGCAGTGGTATCTGAGCCAGCGTTGAGCATAATGGAGCTGTTCCAACCAAGTCAGTTTATTGCATATAACAAGAGAAAAAGCGTCAAGGGATACTTACACCTCGGCAACAACTTCACCCCACTCGATTCCAGAGTCGTTCGCATCGTTGTGATCCATGATGGCCTGGAAGAAATCGGGGAGACGCTCGCCGGCCTCGTAGCGCTTCAGACGCTGGGTGGCGCGGTGGTAGACAATGTCATTCCAACCCTCATTGAGGTGCCACCACTTGCGGAAGTCTGGAGAGACCCACTTGGAAAGCTCAACACTGAAGTTGTACCACTTTTCGGTCCAGGCGAGGATGGACTGAGCGCGGGCGGTAGAGTGAAGACACTCCCGATAGTTGACATAATGCAGGGTGCCGTCCATTCTCTCAGCCTGGATGAGATCGTGGCCTTGATCGAGGAAGCCGAAACGCTCGCTAAGACCAATGTCGGCAATAGCATCGAGGGTGAAGAAGTTGGTGAAGGCACGGTAGTCAAAGGTAAGGTCGGCAGCCTCGGGACGGAAGCCCTTTTTCAGGGGAAGTGTGCAGTGCTTGTCAGCCGCCTTGATAAAACGCTCCGTCTTGTCAGCGACCTTGAACTCCCAGCTCTCGAGGTTCTTGAGAGCATAGGCAGCAGAGAGGGCACGGCGCTTGCGTTGATGATCAAGCTTGTCGACAACATCGGCAAGGTGGAAGTGGGTTCCAGCGAGGGTCTCATAGAATTCGCCCTTGGTGCACTTGGTGCCATGGCCGTAGATGTCTTTGATGGCATCGAGGGAGCCGTAAGAGAGAGAGTTGGGGCCGGTGCGAATGACGGGGTGGGTCTTGTGCATCTCGTAGAGAGTCTTTGAGCGGAAGCCCTTCCATGCCTCCCACATAAACGGCCAGTTGGTGATACCAGCCAAGGGATGGAAGTTGGGATATCTCCGTAGCCCCTTAGGATCGCGGAGATATTCAACGACGGGGTAAATGATAAAGTAGGAGATGAATGCCGCCAAGGTGACGGCAGAGACGATTATTGCGTACATGATTGGCAGACTTGGAGGGTGATAGTCGGTGATGAGCAGAAAGACGAAGAGGGTGGTTGAGAAGGCCGTAGTTATATTCACGCACCGTCCTTGGCACAAGCTCTAGCCATTGGTGTTCCAAATGGTGAGAGAGAAACGACAATCGCTGACGGCTTTTTTTTTCTTTTTCACGAGGGCCAATTTGGCCGCTAACTCTGCTGGTTCGGTTTGTGGGATTCAAAGGGGGAATTCCCCAAAGCAGACGAGGCATTGTGCTGGTTCGTTTCGGGAAAGTCGGGAAAAAAGCCTCCTAGCATTGGTGTCCAAACGTCAAAACGTGGTGGTCAGCTGGCTTCACGATGTGACAGCCGCTAGCCCTGGAAGGACACGATTGAGGGGCAAAGAGGCAATGAGGGGAGCAGTCCGAGAGCGCGGGTTCCCCGCCCCCGCACCTGCCCCAGATCGCATTGAATCTGCGTAGCTTGATCGAGCATGAGCGACCCAGCCGACGCTGGTTCATCCAGCCGTGTGTGTGGGGAGGCGGGGAGGAGGCCACTTGCCTATCCTGAGTGTCCCAATGAGGAAAATTCCCCAAACCAACGCTCCAAGACGGAAATATCGCCCGAATGCCACACTCCTCGGCCTGCCTAGGGCACTGCCGAGAGGGATCCATAATCCTATCTGTCGAGACAGAAAATCTAGATTGTGTGTTCCCAATCAATTGTGTTTCGGCTGACACGCGGCGATTGGCGACTTGCCATCTTCGGATCTGCGACGTTGCGCCCTTGTCGCTCGTGGCCGTGACCACCGTAACCCGACACGATGAAATATATCAAGACCCTTCTCTGGCCTGGAATTGTCCACCCAGACAAGCACTCCTTTCTGCAGCACCTGGCCTGCTCTCTTTGCAATCATGGCCAACGCTTTTGCCACGGAAGCTGTTTCCAAGCTGACCCAGCTGGGCCCGCCCCAGACAGCCGCCGATGTCGTAGCTCTTGCTGCTGTTGGCGTTGCATCTGCCGCATACATGCTCAACGGCATTGCCTGGAACAAGCCTGATCCTTATAATGACGTTTGGTTCAAGCGGATGGAGTCCAAGAGTGGTGGCGGCGGTGCAAAGGCCACCCGCAACATTGCCCAGAAGCTTGAGGAAACTGTAAGCCACTCCGTTTATCCGTGCACCATATTATTCCCGGTGGCATATTTGCTAATGCACTGTTTTTAGGGCAAGGACGTCGTCATCTTCTGGGGTTCTCAATCTGGAACTGCAGAGACATTCGCAGGCCGATTGGCGAAAGAGTGCCACCTCCGATTCGGTCTCCAGACTCTCTGCGCGGACTTGTGCGACTATGACTCCGAGACCATTGCGCTCATCCCCCAGACCAAACTTGCCATTTTTGTCATTTCCACATACGGAGAAGGTGACCCCAGCGACAACACTCAAGGATTCTGGGAATGGCTTCACAAGCGTCCCTTTGACATCCAGCTCCCCAACCTGCGCTACATGGCCTTTGGCCTAGGAAATACTAGTTACAGATACTACAACCGTGTCATCGATGTGGTGGTTGAGGCTCTCGACAAGGCCGGCGCTCAGAGGTTAATGCCTGTTGGTAAGGCCAATGACGCCAACGGCGGCACGGAGGAAGACTTTCTCGCCTGGAAGGACGACTTATACGATGTCTTCATGAGCCAGCTTGGCTTCAAGGAGCAAGACATCCCCTACACCCCCAGCATCAAGTTGGTCGAGGATGAGTCCCTGGACATTATTGACCTCAACCACGGTGAGCCCAAGGAACACCGTAGCGGCCCTGCCAGAGTGGTCAAGGCATATTCAGCCATCCGTCCCTTGGCTGTGCAGCGCTCCGAGGAGCTGTATACGTCTCCGGGTAGAAACTGTCTCCACATGGAGCTCGACATCTCCAATACGCCTGAGCTCTCGTACAAGACCGGTGACCACCTCGCCGTGTACCCCATCAACCCAGATCAGGAGGTGCAACTTCTATTACAGGCCATTGGTCTTGAGGACCGGGCCGAGAAGCCTCTACTCATCCAGTCCTTGGATGAGGGAGAAATCATCAAGATTCCTAGTCCCACGACCCTCTTAGCCCTCTTTCGTCACTACCTCGAGGTCAGCGCCCCAGTGTCCCGCGAGATTGTTGGGCAGCTGGCCCGTTTCGCCCCCAGCCAGAATGCTGCAAGCCTCCTCTCATCGCTCGGCAAGGATAAGAACGGGTACGCCGCCTTTGCCGCCAACAACCATGTCACCTTTGGCCGTTTGCTTGCTCTAGCGGCTCCCGGGGCTATCTGGAAGGGCCTGCCTTTATCCTACATCGTTGAGACGCTCCCGACGCTCCAGCCGCGCTATTACTCTATCTCCTCGTCCAGCGTCGTCTCCGCCCGTAAGATTGCCATCACGGTCGGCATCGACAACACACCCCTCGCCGCTAATCCATCAACCGAGATTCGTGGCGTGACGACTAATTACCTCTACTCCCTCTCCAACAACCTCAACAGCCTCACCAACCAGTCTCTACCATCATACGCCCTTTCCGGTCCCGGAAACTCCCTAGGCGGCGACAAGGTCTATGCCTGCATCCGCAGATCCCAGTTCAAGCTGCCTTCCCTGGGCGCCACCCCGCTCATCATGATCGGCGCAGGCACCGGAATGGCACCCTTCCGCGGGTTCATCCTCGAGCGGGCCCGTCTCAAGGCTATTGGCAAGCCTGTCGGGCGAATGATTCTGTTCTTCGGGTGCCGGCGCCCCGACGAAGACTACCTCTACCGCCAGGAGCTCGCCGACGCAGCCGCCGCCTTGGACGGGGCCCTCGAGATCGTCCCGGCCTTCTCCAGAGCCGACGGAGAGCCCAAGAAGTACGTGCAGGACCGCGTGGCCGAGATGAAGAGCGACGTCTGCCAGCTGCTCCAGGGTGGCGCCAACGTGTACATTTGCGGCCGCGCATCCATGGCGCGCGAGGTTGGCAAAGTAGTCGAGGCTGCCATGAGAGAGCACAACGCCTGGGATGAGGCGGACGCTCGCAGCTGGGCAGAGTCGGCCAAGAAAGGCAGCAAGTGGCTGGAGGATGTTTGGGGTTAGTGTGTGCTGTTGGTGTCGGGCGTTTTTGTTGGTTTGGTTGGGATACTGGGAGCGGGCGCGACATGTTGCTGTGCAACAGCATTCACGTCATGAAAATGAATATATATGCAACACTGTTTCTATAGATTTGTGAAACCAATAGACCAAATTTCACATCACATGTGCAAGATTCACTCGCCGCGCGCAGATCTAGGAAAAGTTATGAACACCGCCATCCGTTGGATGTCTAAATTAGTAGCTCGTGTTATCACCTATGGGGTATTCGATGCTGTGTGCAATAAGGCGTCCTCCAAACCACGAAGTCTTTGTTCACTCCAAAAAAAAAAAAAAAAAAAGCTTGCCCATGTGACAGAATGAGACAAAGAACGTGGCTACTTCACATTCCACAACTGGCCTCTGTTTACCGAAGCACTGATTCAATTCTGGACCGTTGCACGTCGATCGCACGCAGTGAGGCCACCAGTTGCCGCCTCCACACGAGCGCGGTTGGAAGCAGGGCGCATGCCTGCAATGTTCATGACCTCCTACTTTCCCCTTCCCGGGCAAAAAGATGCGTACGACTCAGAACAGCAAGGGAGGGTCTGATGCGTACAATGAATTAGTCCCCTGCATCGCGGTCTTCGCGACCGCGATGGTTGGCTGTCTTTGGCATCTTGAGATTCGGCAAGAAACTGGTCCAAATGGAGACGTGCCAGCTTTTTACAGCCACGGTACATACCAAAAAATGGACCACCAGAGATGGGCTGATGAATAAAAAACTATGATGAGAAAGAGAATATACACAAAATAGCAAAATAGCAGCATAATCCTCAACTAGGAGCAAAAGAAAGAATGAAAATTTGGAAAAACGGGTAAACATGCGCGAATGCACTGGACTAATCCATGCCCTCCTACTCCTTCTCTTCTTCATCCTCTCTTTGTTTCGCTTGCACGAGATGGGAGGATGCTTTGTCGGCCTTTATGGCTTCTTTGGCCTCAACTCTGGCCCTGATCCGGGCACTGCGGCGAGGAGGCGGCGGTTGAGAAGGACCGACGTCCTCCTTGTCAGTCTGGCCGGATGCCGATGACTCTCTGTTGCAGGGCGACGTGGGCGTCGAATTCTCCTCGGCCGTAAAGAGCCGAAAAGGCTCTGAGCCAGAGTAATGCGAAATGGTGGAAACGCTGCCATATCTCTCGGCGAATCTGGCCCGCTTTGCGGCTTGCTCCATGTCTTCGTCCTGGCTACCGCGGCGGTGCTTTACATGATGAGTTAGCCAGGGCAGATAGCGTCATGACCGCTGCGGAATGTGCTTACCTTGAAATCGCTTGGAGAAGATGGCTCATGGCTCCAATAGAATTCGAAGTAGTCTCTAGGGGTGAACATGCCTTCTTCATCTGAGAAATCTTGCGTTTCCCCCTCAGGTTCTTCGCAGACCCAGTTTTTCCCAGGAAAGTAATGACCCCATTTCGCATTCCATATATTATCCTTGATCCAGTTGAGTTTGAGGCTCTGGTAGACGGTGCGTTCCATGTCGATGACTTCGTTTGGCGCCCAGAAGTCGATCTCGTCTTCAATCCAACGACGCTCAAGGGCCATTTGATACAGGAACTGGCGATAGGGTCGTGAGCTTTCGCTATCAGATGTCTCGTCCTGGACTACCCAAGTATCAAAATCCTTTATGGGTCCCTTGTCCCATTCGTCTTTCCAAAAACCTTGCTCAATCCATCGATTTCGAACGTTTTTTCTTGCATTTAATGGGAGGTCTAAAGTATCGTCCCAAGGCAATGTCTGACGGCGACCAAAGGACCGCTGCGTCGATTGAACGAGAAGACGTCTTTCTTCCCGTCGAACTTGCCTATAGAATTGGAATTGGGGTGTTGAAGCTAAGTAAGGGTCCCTAAGATACCTCTCGGGATAAGTTCCTGGTCTGAGGCACTCATTGGGTAGTTTTCTTGAAATCTCGTGAACAGCATCATGAGGTGGTTCAAGGGGGAAGATGAACTTCTTTTTGAACGGTCCCCTTTTGAACAGGTCTTCTTCTGTTGGATAGTCATCATAAGGAGGCATTGATAACTGCATAATCTTTCTCTCAATCGACCAAGGATTGGCCTCCAAATCTTGGAGCCTCCATATGAGACGATCGGGGTCGAAGGATTGATATTCATCGTAAGGCTGGAGGACATGGCTTAGGCGGGAAAGACACCTGGACATTTTACTTTTAGGTCGTGGGCAGAGGAAAAGAATCCAGTTGCGAATGCTGGTAATCACGAAAAAATGGTGAAGAAAGTAGGATGGGAGCACAGCGAGCAACAAAGGGGTTGGGCTTGAGCATCGTTGCACAGACTTACTCATCAAGCCAGCCAACAAAGAATCGACCACGTAATAGATAGACCCGTCAAATGAAATCCCTCCGACGGCTGAGACATCCCAAGCTTAGCTATTACGGCGCTCCCATCTCGCTAGGCTCACGGTGCACAAAAGCCAAACGCCCAAACACTGTCACACATCTAAATGCCAGGCATGGGATGAACAATCGAGCGGTGAGCTTTTTCTTTTCTTTCTATTGGAGAAATACTCCAAGAATGAGAGAACCTGGGTTAGAAAGCCTACTGATTTGAATGACTGTTGTTCCATGATGCGCCCCAGCAAAAGGGGGGGTATCTTGATTCCGCCAATCCCTTCCAACACCTGCCAGGTTGCCTTCCGACTTACACACTTCAGCTGGCATGGCGGTAAGACTAGTATACGCCACACTGAAGCTACTTGCGGGAGCCTGCAGGGGAAAGCGAAGCAGCGCTGTTGAAAGTGATGAGGACAGCCTATCATCTGTGTCTGGCGCCGGCAGGCCGCATTCAGCCACTGCAGCTCTGCATGAGGACTGTTTGCTACCAGACTAATACACGAGAGGATTTGCCACTAGGTACACTTTTACGAGCTGTCGTCCGACGAGCTGTCGTCCGCGAATGCCCGAATATTTTAAACCATGCTTGGCCCTCTCTTCCTCTCGTCCCACTCCTTTTTCATCACTATTCCCGCCATCGGTTCGGGGCCAGTGATATTGTTGTTCACTTTGGCATGTCCATGTCCTATTTGTCCATTCGAACCCTCTGTTTTACTTGATGGCACAATGCCACCCCGGCTTAGCCCACTCGCCATATTCTCCCTCGTGCCTCAAAACTCTGAAGCGCACGAAGTTATCCGGTACAGTTCTAATTCTGCCTACGTATCAACATTCAACAATCCGGCCGGGAAGTCTGTCGAGCTGACTGCCTTTGAAATTGGACCACATCTCGTCCCCAGTTCGTTGACATTGGCAACTCTCGGCCGACGGATTCCCAGGGCGGAAGGGTTGGCTGATGGCCATATTGTAATCAGCAACTCGAACTTCGTTTCGAGAACCCATTGCCGTCTTGAGTGGGAGCCAGAACGGGGCCGGGTCCTTCTTGTAAAGGGGTCCCGGATAGGGGAAACCAAATACCAACAAGACCTGGGCGATGGCACTTACGAGGAAATCCCCTTTGTGACCCCAGAAGGGGACATGCCACAAGTTGCTCTGCGGCCCGAACTGAGTACAGTTCTCAGTCTGCAACTGGAAAACACAGTTCTTGAGTTCAGAATTGTATGGCACCAAGAAAATTTTAACGCTGCCTGGACAGCCCTTGGGCTCCGCGCCCGCGACCCAGATCGTGATAGAACACGACCCGTAAGTGGAACAGGTCATGAAAGACCCGGAATGTTGACCCGGGTTCACATCAATGGCAACTCCGAGCCGATCCGTTACACACAGGAAAAATTGATACACAGCAGTCTGGAGCCTGGTAAGGAGATATGGTTCGTGAGAGAAGTTTTCACGAGCAAAAGGCTGGTAATGAAGTCTGTGAAGAAGCAGAGCATTGAGACGACTGCATACGCAAGCCTCAAGGCGGAGTTGGAAGCTCTGGGAACCCTACATCACGTAAGAGATGATCCTTTTTCCACTCAGTGACTCGGACGCTTACGGATCCCAGAAACATATCGTGGAGCTTTATGGTGTTCAGGAGAGTTTCGACCGTACCTACATGCAGATATTCACGTTCGCCATGGAGGGAAATGTCCAGGAACTGTCCAACAAGAACATATTTTTCAGGAGCGAGGTTGTGAGCAACTCATTTGCCTACCAGAGCCTGCAGGCTTTGGATTACTTGGATTCCAAGGGGCTGATCCACCGCGATATAAAGCCTTCCAATTTTCTCTACGAGAAGAAGCCCCTGGATCAGTATCTCTTCAAACTCGCCGACTTTGGATCGGTCGGTCGAACCGGCCACGCTACCCTACAATTCGGCACGGATCTGTTCATGTCGCCAGAGGTCCACTCCAGAAGTGTGAACAGCCAGTCGACCAAATCTGATATTTGGTCTCTCCTCGTCACATTCTTGCGAATAATAGATGTCGACCGTTTCCGGGAGAAAGAGAACGACGACCCCGATCTCATGAAGGTCGTAATCCAGGACACGGCCAAGTTTGCCGTGTCGCCTTATGTGACCCGCATGTCCAGCGACAATCCCTCCGACCGCCCGTCCGCACGAGAGTTGATTACTGCACTCTATTCTGACGACGAAACCCAGCCCCTTTTTCGCTCAGAACCCCCGCCACCACCATATTCGGAGATGGAGGGATGATTTCCCTTCCCCTCCACAGGATCCAAAAGTTTTGTCATTTTCATTCGGATCATTCCATTTCTTTTGGGTTTATTTGAAACGTTCTCGTTTTTGATCAGTTGTCGAGGGGGCAGGTTCTTCGCATCCACAGGCGCGTTGCCGCCGTGTTTTCCCCTTGTGCATTTTTTTCCAGTCCTTTTTTCTTCTTTCTTTTTCCCATGTAAAGGGGTGGTTTGTAGAATGGACAATACATGGATGTCGCTCAGTTGGTGGAATATTCGCCCATTCAATTGCTGGAATGGCGCAACGCATGTTCTTGAAGAAGCAACACAAGCACTCAAATTCAACTTCTTTCTTTTTGTCGCAACCTTGTCATCTCCACATGAAGTTTGCACTGTTGTGAGGTCGAAATCGCGGGACGGCGCCTTAAGGGGGGACGATGAAACCTGGATGTTAGATTTACCGCATAACGGGGACAGCGAGGACACCAGAGACGACAGGAGCGCGAGGAACCGCAAGAATACCAGGGACGATAAGAATATTGGGAATGATCACAAGACTAATGATGATAAAAAGAATAAGTTCTAGATATCAACAACACAGGAATACGCATGCCAAAGTGAACGAAGGAGGATTACGGTAGACCAAAGCACGGATGGGAAGATCTCAACCAGAAGGTTAAGACATCAAAAATGGTAGGACGTAGAATTTAGAGATGAAAAGAAATCAAGCGTCAAAATGATTCATCAAAAAAATTGTCCATGACATCCGAGGGCGAAAAATACAAAGCAAAGGAGGCGATGCAACGCGGAGGAAACCTCGTGGGCATGGTGGCGAACTTGAAACAGGCACAAGCCAACAGGACATGATGCTATCCGGCCAGTGATTTTGGAGTGGGCTTACTCTGCGCTCGGGTCCCCCGCGCAGAAACTAGGCACTGGAATTGGAGGATACGTAGATGGTGCAATTACCAAGTCTTGTGAAGTCGACCATGATGTTAGCAAATTCTCACAGGCGTCTCCGAATTCAGAAGTTGATCTGGGACCCCCTATTTTCTGGTAATAACGTCTCGACCGGACTCATAAGCAGAACTGCCTTTTCCCGATTACTGTACCCTTATACCCTATGGCCGATTCTAGGGAGAGCCTTTGACTGCGGGTTTTCGCGAACGGTAGGTTCGGCATGTTTCGAGCGTGACCAGTCGACATAGTTTGGGCGAAAACTGAATTGTACCCTTGTGAACAAGAAGCACGATCGATATTCTCGGGGGTGGCAAGTTGCAGAGGCGAAGAAAAGATGATGGGGGAAAAGGAGAAAATGGGGGCCACTTCCTTGGGTTCAATCACAGCTTCCAGATGATACCTGCCTACCTCGTAGATAGATGGAATATCTCAATCGAACTCGTCAAATGGACATCGTTGGGTGCATCTTGGTCGCTAGTAACTGAAATGGCGAACTCGAATTATACTGAGCCGCAAAGGTTATCCTCAGCGTAGAATTATCATCGCAAGGTTCAGTCAAACCGCGGTATCAAAGATTTTTCTTTTTCCATTTCTCTGAATGCGCGAAAATATATATAAAGCGAACTGCCAAATCTGCACTCCGATTTCTCCTTGCCCTCCCACATCACAATAACCAGAAGCGGTACCATGGCCATCTTGAAAGGGAAGAGTTTACTGTCCAAGGCTGAGGTGTCCTTCTCAAGGCATCTTAGGCGTCAGAACATACAGAATAAGCACAGTCGTTTGGTACAGCTGCCCACTGAACTGATCGACGCCATCGCATCGCATCTTCCAGCACACGCACAGCTTGTCCTGTCTTTGACCTGCCGGTCTCTGCGATATTCCCTAAATCTAACGTATCCGACCGGTTGGCATATTGACTTGAGCCAGAAGGAAGTGGCCGAATTCCTCTCTTGTCTGGCCCGCGACTTGCCAGACCATTGGGTATGCGAACAGTGTCTCAAGTTGCACGTTCGCAAAAGACGGGACTTTCCAGGTCTCCAAATCCCGCGGTCATGCCCAAACAAGGTATCTGTCGATGTTTGGAGAACGGATGGTGTCGGGTTTACCCATCGTCACGTCCAATTCGCCCTCAAGTACTCACGGATGAGCAAGATAAGCATAAGCCAGCAAGTATTTCTTGACAAGGCCCTCGCCTCTGGTTACTATTCGAGCGCCTCCTATCGTACCCATAACGGGTTCCCATCTCAAGAATACTTTTGCCCAAGAGTGGTGGAGGGGAGATTTATCGTTATGGTGACGGCAAGGTATGATCGAGATCCCAAAAATGCGCCAAAGGCCCGTCCTTGTACTCGCCTGATTTGCCCGCATGATCGTCCTCCTCCCGCCAGCGATATTACTTTGACCTGCCGGCCTGGCCTATTTCACCATGTAGGCGCCGCATGTAGGAAAGCCGAGTTGAACGAGGGCGTTGAGACAGCCGGCTCCTGCTTGCGCTGTCCAACTGATTTCTCTGTAACAGCATCCGATGGTGCGATAACTCTGCGGACCTGGACCGATCTTGGGACAGAGGGTTCCCCTCTAAATCCCCGCTGGAGAGCACACCACAATGGAGATAGCTTCAGAAATTCCGATTTCGGGTCGATTCGAAGACTGTATGAGTCTCCTGAGCCGGAACTTGGGTCAGCCAACGCGATGAAACCAAGGAAAACAAAATCTTTGATGCCTTCCTGGGCCAAAACTGCTTCTTTCGAAATTCTGGATTTCATGGCTTGTGTGATGGAAGAAATCCGGATTGTGGGCGGCTCTACAAAGGACAATCGTGGAAGAGCTGCTCCAAAGTGAGTCGCAACTAGGCAACGCGCTTCAGTGGCTGTTCCATAAGAAGCACTCGCGGCAGTCCATCAATCCTCTTGAGGTTTTAATTCTCCTAGCCATTCGGTCCAGTATTTCAAGTACGATAGTTGTTAGTTTTACGCAAGTCAAATTCCGCTGTTCCATTTCGCTCTCCGTCCTATCACTCCTTGAACGAATAGGCTATAACTAAGGGGGCTATTCACGGTATTGCATGTCTTCCGTCGCCCCGATGACACTGCGCAATCTCTTGCGGGCGAGACTCAAGTTTATCTTGGAATGACTCAACGCATGTTCTTGAGGAAGCAGGAAGGGATATTGCATCATGAGCTGGGATTACCCCCTTATATTTTCCCAATTGTAATTCCATTGCATCATATCACCCTGCTTTCTAAAAAGTATTCTTGCCTGGTGCGCTCTCGTCGGTCGGATCTTGTTCTTAATGTACTCCTTATTGTCACTGGTATTCTCGTCATTCTAGTTATCCTCGTTGTTTCTGCTATTTTGCATTGCCTCATCTTGTGGGGTAGGTTCGTTGCGGACAATGACGCTGGAAACATCTGCCCTTTCCCAGAGATGTAGCGAGGCAGTAGTTTCCCAGTAGACTGAAGAGTTTTGTGTGACGACATGAATGGAAACTTTGGAGCATCAAGGGAAAGAACCAAGCTCTTATTATTATCATAAAAACTTGTGCTCCTAGGAACTGTTCCGTTTCTTCTTCTCTCCTCGCCAGCCTGTTCACTTCGCGACCTTTTTATTCGTTTTTTTTTTTTTTTTCGCGAACTTTGTTGAACATGGCTGAGGGGTGGGCGACCTGGTCGAATATTAGTTCGGTCGTTACTATCACTATGGCAGCGATACAAGTATTGGTATGGGGGAAGGGGTTGTATGGGTGGTGGATGGGGAGGGTAAGTTCCGACCCTCAACTATCATCAGTACATGGGCTTACACACGAATAGAAGAAGGTAGCGGAGGATGCGGAAGCGGGGATTGTGGTAAGTTTTGACTTAGAAATTGTGACATTGATTCACTGACATCGAAATAGCCGCCGGGCGTTGGCGGGGGAAACACTGACGCGGGAGATCATCCAAGGCTCGATCAGACGCCGACGACTCACCCGACGTCTTCCCCCACAGTGCCATCGCCGGAGTCGGGGGTTGAGGCTGAGACCGAGGACCAGGATGAGACGTTGGATCCCGGTTCGACGTCGACGACGACTGGTCTGACGACGTCTCTTCCATTGATACCAACGCCTCCACCGACGGAACAATCACAGCGGAATTTGGAGGAATTTGAGAGAGTGTTGATCAATATGTTTAATTTGTAAAGGTATGTTTGCTCTTCAGTGTTAAATTGAGCCTGAACCTTAGAGCTGACAAACGAACTATAGTAGTCGTTATTGAGGAGGGAGGGTGGCCAGCGTTGTTTTGTTTTGTTTTGTTTTGTTTTGTTCCAGCGTTTGTTTTTTCTCAATCATTCCAGCTATTCTTACTTAGATAGGTAGATAGGTAGGTAGTTAAATCAGTAGATAGGTATATAGGTAGATAGCCCCAGCAGAGCTTGTACCTCATCGTGGTTGCTGGGTCTAGTAGCCTCTCGGGGCGAAGCCAACACAAGCACTCAAATCCAACTTCTTCTTTTTTACCCACAGCACTGTCATCTATATATCAAATTTTGTACTATTGTGAAGTCACAAATCGTGGGATGACATCTGCGGTGGACGTGAACGGGGACGATGAAACCGGTGTATTGGATTTGGCGTAAAATGGGGATAATGAGAACACCAAGGATGACGAAAGCGCAGGAATAACTAGAATACAAGGGTAATGAGAGCACTGGAGAAAAGTTCAACACCGGGGGTGACGAGAATATTGAATGATAGCAATACTAAGGGTAATAATAATATTAATGATAACAAGAACACTGGAGATGACCCGAAAACCCAACACTAAAAGCTACGGTATTTTCATGAATATTTGTACTTAATTATGGTAAAGAAAATAGCTTAGATAGCCAAGAGACAAGAGCACCTAAAGTTGGGCGTTGTGGCTGGCTGGGTTGTCTGTATTCCATTCCTAGGAAGAAGTGGCGACTTTTCAAATGATGAAAACGTCGAAGAAACAGGAATATGAGAACCAAAGATGAAGAAGAAGGGTTAAAGCAAACAAAAGTAGGGATGGGAAGATCATAAGCAAAATAAAGATGCCGAAAATACAGCAGAGAGAATAGTTTGGAAATGCCAAGAAATTAGGCGTCGAAATAAGTAGTGGGAGATACTTAGTAGATGACTTCCGAGGGCATAAAATGCAAACAAAGGAAGTGATGCAACGCGATCAAACCCTCGCGGGCATGGTGGCGAGCTCGAAATAGGCACAAGGCCAACCGGACATGATGTTATCCGGGTCAACTGCGCAGAGGCTATCGCCTGGTGTTAGAGGATAAGTAGATGATGCAACTAGTCTCGTAGAATCGGCCATGGCGTGGCTGGCTGTGATGTAGCAAATTTGTGCAGGCGTCTCCGGATTCACGAGTTGACCTGGATGGGTGGGTCACTTCGCTAGCGCAGACGATCTGTGGCGAGGTAAAGAAAGGATGGTAATGATTCGAGCTTGCGATATCTTGGATTCGTTGGCGGAGGGTTCGACACGAAAGGGAGGGAAAACGAGACGTGTGTCGTTCAAGGCGATGATGCTAAAGATCAGCTAGCAGTTGGCAAGCCTGTTTATAACACCTCGAGACCTGCTAGAGGCCTGGGTATCGGAATTCGATGTAACTCTAGGCTTAGTATATTTTCCGTAACACAATAGAAGTGCTCTAGGGGGAAGCTGCCTGGGTATCAATCTGCATTGCTCGTCTTGACGCCAAACTAGTTGCCTGTGATCCTTTTCCCTGTTTTTCAGATCCCTCCTGTTTAGCGGTGGCAGCATCTCAACCGCATTCACGAGTCGACTCGCCTTTTCCCGACCGTTGGACCCTCGCTGCATGTGGCCGACACTGGACATGGACGAAATTAAAATAAACTCGCAATCGTTATTAAAGAGGTAGGCTTTTCTCGACAGCTCTTCGTGAAAAGTAGATCTGGGGTGATTCGGGGGCATGCTGGGTGAGCAGTCGACATGGCTTAGGTGAAAGATGAATTGTATCGTACGCTTGCGGGCAAAAAGTACAAGAATTATTAGTCGACAAGCTTGGGGTAGAAAGTTGTAGAGGCGAAGGAAACGAAACGAAAGAGAGAGAAAAGACAAATGTGGCAGTCATTTCCTTGGGTTTGATCACAGCTTCCACATAGATCCCGCGCCAAGCAAATAAACTTCGACCGTTGCCGAAGTTTACACTATCGCTTCGTCACCTAGAAAAAAAGTATTCACGTCGAGATTGGGCTAGTCACGGAGTCAAGGTGTGATGGCAAAGGAAATTAAATTTCAAGGATGGTCCAAAGCTAGACTAACCCCCCATAAAGCCCACCAGCAAATGTTGGATCTATTCATCCGCACGCCCCATGAATCCAGAATTCATATAGAAATCAATTTCCCAGAGGTAGTAGAATTGTGGCAAGTGCCTACGAGAATGCTATCTCAAAAATGACCTGTGATCATGTTGATGTTTGAGAAAACAAAAAGGAATGAGGTGCTTATTTGCATCCAGAGCAAGAGCCTGGGAGCAAAAGTATCATGTTAGCTACACGTCTCAACACGAACAAGTATTTTCTCGTGAACCGGTTTGGGGCGTCACTCACAGCTAGAGCCGCAGTTGCAGCTAGCAGCAGAACCAGAGCAGCCACAGTCGCCAGCCATTGTGATTGTTGTAAGGGTGGTGGTGGGTTGGGTAGAAAATAACGAATTGTTTTAAAAAGAGGATGTTGGTCGTTTTCTTTGTTTCGAGGCTGAGGAGAAAAGAAAGGTCTACTTTTGCAGCATCTTGATCGGGCTTATATAGCGAATCATCGGGGGGATGCGCGCTTTGTGCGTCTTTGCGGGCTTTGTGCGGCGACGATGGTGCCCCACCGTGGCGCTGAGGGGCACTAAACTAGAGACCATCCCATGTGACCGCCAACCAATGATTCGAGGCCGCTCTTGTGCGTCGTAGTCATGGTTCGGATCATGATGCATTACCTTCTAGTAAAAAAAAACAAGCGGTGGGCTCAACCGGATAATCCAGCATACAGGCTTACATCACAAGCACTTTCAACACAGATACCAAAGCAAAGGAACAACTTCTCTTGCGAGAAGGGGCCAAAAACAATAAAAGTGTAAAACAATGAGACTCTTGCCCAGCCTTTCTGACAGTAACCTAAAACGACAGAACTGATGTTGGCCTCTACCTCAAAGTTTGGTACGCGGCCTTAGTCAACAGTCAAGTTTTTCGCGATGCAGGGCTTGAGTCGTCCGGCTTCCGATCTGCTGCTCGGCTGGAAATCAAGGGGCGCTGCGGCGAATCGAGGTGGGAGCGGTTGTCAAACCCGTCGTCACGCCCCATCTGTGCTCATGTCGTCAGCTCGTTTTAGCTGGCCAATATTCTCTGCTTGGCAGGGACTCCGGCTTCTATGTGGGTCACGGTGTGAGGATCTGTGGTGAGCCAAGGTCAGTTTCAGGCCTGTAAGAAGAGTAAGGGAAAAAAAAGACAGGCAAGAACAAACTCGAGACTCGCCCGCAAGAGATTGCGCAGCAAGGCGAAGGAGGTCATGTGACCTCCTTCGAACGACCAAAGGGGCCATTTTGCACTTGCCTTTGTTGCGGCCAGTGAGCAGGCAAGGTCCCTCGCAACAAGCAGCCCTCACAAGCAGCGACTCTCGCGGCAACCCTCACAGCAGCTCTCGCAGCAGCCCTCAGCAAGCAGTCAACCCTGCTCTTGTGGTAGCCCTCGCAACAGCCCTCGCAATGACCCTTGCAGTCGCCCTCATAGCGGCCCTCATAAGCGCCAGCTCTCGCAATATCTCTCACAGAAGCCCTCACAAGCAGTCAAACCAGCCCTTACAATAACTCTTGCAGCAGCCTCTCAGCAGCCCTGGCTCCTCAGCTTTGCCTCTCCTTAGGTAGATGCTTTGCGGTCAACATTAGAGCTTTTATTGCAAGAAGAAACCCCCTAGCAGCTGTTGCTACTGTGACTTTGATTGTGTCACGACAATAAACCCCCAGGACCTCCCCACACAACAACAACTTGGCGCACATCACAAGCAGCGGCAGGCAGAATGGCCGCTACCATCAGCTATTTGACAAGACAGATCAAGCCTGAGGATTCTGTAAAATATGCCCCGGCCCCTGTCTCTTTTCCCCTATTATTCGCTTTTGCTTTATTTTCTTAATGCGCTTGAACTAACCTTGGCTCGCCGTAGATCCTCACACCGTGATCCACATAGAAGCCGGAGTCCCTGCCAAGCAGAGGGCCGGAGTCCCTGCCAAGCAAAGGCCCGTCATTAAAACACCAGACAAGATTTTGCTCGTCATCGCCATCATCCTGCAAGTGTTTTAAATCGTCATCATAGCCCACCTGGCGACCATATGGAAGGGATGGAATAATGAAAGCATCAGGATAGGACGACCACGTGGAAGTGGAAACTCTAACCACCCTAGATCATGTAAGAAATACCCCCCTCCCTCCCTCCCGAAGGAAAACAGTGAGATATTACGATGTACAGAAAACTGCAGACAACGCCCGCGTGGGGCGATTTGTGTCTGACATGGACAGAAATGTCAAGGAAATGTCCGACAAGAAGCTCTTCCTACAGGCCTGAAACTGACCTTGGCTCACCACAGATCCTCACACCGTGACCCACATCAAAATTAGAGTCCCTGGTAAGCAGAGACCCGTCATCAAAACATTACACAAGATTTTGCTCGTCATCACCATCATCCTGCAAGTGTTTTGGGTCGTCATCATAACCCACCGGGCGACCATATGGAAGGAATGGGACAATGCATCCACCAACGACAAGGTCTTGATCATCTACGGACTCCTCTTTCTGGTGTCTGGCCTCGTCGCCGAGATTCGCTTCTTTTTCCTGTGGCGGAAATGTCGTCAGGGCATCAGTGGATGGATAAACTGGTCAGCTGGTCGCAAAGGTGGTTGTTGAGGATCTGAGGTACCTCCATCTTTGCTGTCGGGCGGTCTTTTATCGTCGTCTTGTGCCCAGCAAGGTGTAGAGTCATCTCCGATTAAAGCTCTCGCGAAACTTGGTTCTGCGCCTGCAGGTCCGACCTTTATGGTTTTTTCACGATATGCATCATGATTCAGGTTGCTGAGCGAGAACCTTAATAGTTCGAACAAAATCAGCCGCATCCGTTGGCCCGAGTCATAATACAACGTTCGGGTTCTTGACAAGGGAGTAGAGCTCGTTGAATTTCAAATAGTACAAGTATCGGAGGGCCCTCCCTAGAAGAGGATATTTAATAAAATCGACGACGTCGAAACTCAATAAAAATTGAAGCAAAGGCCCGTCATCAAAACATCAGACAAGATATTGCTTGTCGATCGGCCTGCTACAGTGTGGTAGAACTCTAGCAGACGCTACTTGTACAGGTTAGGATTCGGGTTAGGGATGGGATTTAGGTCAAGGATATGGTTTAGGTTAAGGGGATTGAGTTGGGAGTTAGGTCCTTATCCCAGCTATCATCAATCTCATTATAAGAGCATATGCCTCTGCAATGAGCTTTGCGATCAATTTACTCTGTGCCGGCAGTGCTTGAGCCCTGGCAAAGCCCAGCAGTCGAGAGGGTGGTACATCTTTCTGGTTTCGCATGCCAAAAGGTCACTCACACTACGCTGCATAGATTTGTGTCGAATACAGGTCTGTTTAGGAAGGGTGGCACAACTTTGTCCTCAAGATACTCCGATCTCCCGCCAAACCAGCTACAAAGGCCTCCCGAATCGGAGCAATGGTCAACTCGAGGGCATGGAGAAATGGCCAGGTAGTCATTGAATTTCATCCAGTGGTGTGTCTGGCTACTCAGCAGCGTGTAGACTTAACAGTTCGTATTGAATGCTTTCATGAGAAACCCGTGGACATCATCCACTTCTTCAGGCACCTTGAGCCAGTGACCCTCTTGCTCCGCGCCCATGTATTCCTTCCATTGTACCTGAAAGCCGACAGTGGACAGCACTCCCATCGCCTCTCTTCCAAGCTCCACGTCTACGTACGCACCGTCAGTTCCATGGCCCATGAATACCGGCGTTGAATGAATGTCGCTTAGACTTCTCCCTGCTGGTACAGGATGTTGAGGGGTCATCATGTCCTCGACGAAAGAGTCGAATGCTGATGGCTCTGTGCGTGGCTCTCCCTTTTCTGAAATACAAGGCCGAATGTTCTCTGCAAATGGGAGCCATGTGCTGGTCCCAACAAATGCGCCCAGTTTTGCCATATCCCGTGTACGCCTGGAGAGCAAGGTCCAGAGGGCGACAGCGCCGCCTTGGCTGATACCCCCAAACACCATGTTCTCGGCCTTCCCGCCCAGCAGCTGAACCTCCTCCTCAATAACATCGCCGACGTGCGAGACCGAGTCCTTGATACCGTCCACCTGTAGATCCTGCCTTGCGGTAATGTCGGTCAGGGAGTGCGCCTCAAACCACGCCGGCACATGCTCCTGGAAGGTGGTGCTCCAGAGCTCCCGCGACGTGGGAAACACCCACTTCCACCCAGGGAACGCCTCTCGGAGGCTGCGCCCATCTGAGAGGTTCGATTCGAAGAGCTCGTCTGCAAATTCTTCCCCGGTGCTCCCACGGCCGTGGAGCAAGATGGCGGTATGGGTGTGCTCAGCCTCTGGGTGGACGACGTGGACCGCCCCAAAAGGTGGCTTGGCCGATGTCTCAGGTACAGCCCGATCCATTTGCGCAAGTTCCCTTGGTTAGATTGGAAAGTGCAACTCAATTTCAGGCGCAGGAGTGTCATGTCACAACAAAAAAAAAAGAAGAGGTTCCCACCTCCAAATTGAAATCAGCCAATCGTCATGATTGGCAAAAAAGAAATGTTTGCGGTTTGTGTGGATCGAACACACGACCTTCAGATCTTCAGTCTGACGCTCTCTGTCAGTGAAGGTTAGTGATTTTGCATCGAGTAAGGGTCAATTGTTTATAACATACCCCAACTGAGCTAAACCCGCGCTGGTTGAGGGTGGCGACTTCAATTCGCATCCTAGTACCGTCCCGAGGGCAAATTCTGAAGGTTTTGGCTCAACAAGAAAAAAAAACATGCGCAAAGTTGCTTGTTGTGGAGTATCCAAACCTCGCCGATTTCACCTTTTTTTTTTTGTTTTAACTCGCAGTGGTCCTAGCCACTTATCCCCGCTAATTGGTTATACGTTGCACACCTTCGCCACATCGGTGTGCGGGGGGGCGTGGGAGTGAGACAAAATGGCGTCGTCGTTCTTGCGGTCACCAGATTCCCGGCACCAACCCAACATGCTTGTTGGTTCAGTTCACGACCGTCTTCTTCTCAGGCCGATCAATATCGGGGATGGATTAGACATGGCGCTTGAGCAACTAAATTATCAAGACTAATAAATACTTTTTTCTTCTTTTTCTTTTAAGATTGGAGCGCACACCAGTGTGGACTCGCAACGAAGCGGCTTGTTAACATCGTAATATAGATAGGGTGGCTCTTGAAGCTTACGAACGCCTGGTCTCAGTGTCAGATCCAGACAGCAGCCATCAACAAAAGACTTGCCCGAAGTGGCTGCTGGCCAGACTAGCTACCAGCAAGCTAGCGCCTCGTCCCTGGCACGTCGGACATTGACAAAGTCCATAATAGAGCATTTCCAACTCCCTCAACCACCCTGTCTTATCCATCATGCTAAGAGGGAGAGAAATTACGGGCCTGGAAAATGCTGTTTGATTTTGATTATACCTTCTTATTTGTAGACTGCTACGGCCCTCTTTCTAGAATGCCTGGGTCTGAGGCCACGCAACTCCCTCGCTCACCAATCTCGTATCAACATTTCTGGCAACTGGAGGTTTCTATCCGAGACGAAGCGGGCGGACGGCTCACGATGCCGATGGATGTCACAAAGTCTGATACAATGTCCCATCCTGCGCCCCGCGTCTCCGGAGAGAGAGCGGAGGATCGGCGCGGAGCCCACACCGGAGAGTTTTTTTTAGTTTTGCTTGTCAATTTACCAGCCTGTTCTGGGTGTAGGCCTAGAAGTCTGGCTTGGGCATCGACGCATCGCGACTGTTTGGCTAGCGCACGTCGGGGCTCCGAACCAGTGTGCTGGGCTCACCCTAGATTAGCGTCTCCCCTCCCTATCAAGACGGGTCCTCCCTGACATCGATGTTATTCCTTGCGCAAGAGACATTCCGCATCGTCCGGCTTGGCATGGAATATATGCGTCAGAGACGCTCGCCCTGTAATGCCTCGAGTGCATGCCTCCCCGTGTTTGTTGTCGCTTTATGTTTGGTCTCGGCCGCGGCAGTGTTTGGTGTGTGGAGCTGAGCTTGCTGCGTAAGGGTTGTTTGGGTTGTCCTTTTTGCTGAGACAAAGAACAACAACAATCTGGCTAGTCAATGCATTATCACCAATACACCCGCTCATGTAAGACCGACCCTAGAGAAATTGAGGCTGGGTCTCCTCAAATCCGAAACCTTTCCATCAGACATGTCACAAATTCCCGACGTGAACGCTTGAGACATTTCGGCGACTGTACGCGCACATGGACTAAATCTTCACCAATCTCAGCGTCTTCCTTAAACCAGAGTATGATCCGGATATCATGAGGCGAAACGAGCTGTTATTGCCGATGTGATAATGCTGGGACGAAAGAGTCTCGCAAGCCTGGTTCATCAGAACTAACCAATGAACCGGTGTCATGACACCGCGCTTGTCGATCAAGTCTTGTCAAGTTGGTTGAATTTCTTTGAGGGAAGCTAATGAATCCATGAAGCCTGCTCCCCGAAGTCTCTACGGACAGGGCGACACACTAGCCGCCCACATTTTCTTCTCGGCCGAATCCAGCCCCCAAAGGGATGACGTAGACAGATGCACTCCGTAAATCACCTGCAAGCCCAACATGGGACGAATTAGACCTTCAAGCTGCTTCATTTCCCACACCATTCTTCTCGTTGAAAACGTAAGCCAAGCCAATTCGGGCCGACGAGATATGTCAGCTGCCAGAGCTCTCTCAGGGTCAAAGCAGACTCATCAACCATGGCGGCACACGTGTCCGAGACACTCAAAACAATCGCTCACTTGCCAGGCTCCTTTGAGCAACTAAGCTGCTGCTTTTGGACAAATATTGTTGTGGCGAATGCATCGCCACAATCTTGAAGACTGCCATTCAAGACATTCCACTCGTGAGCTTGGTCATGCTTATTTTTCTCTAATCCAAGTAAGTGACGTCTTGAGAGGAGCGTCATCGGCGGACGTGTGACACGAATTTCGCCCCCCTTTTCGGGCTTCGGAATGGCATCAAGGAGAAAAAATTGAACCAATTGGTTCTATAGTCGTCTCAGTCGCCCGGTGTTGTTAAGTGTTGAGACACAGCATTGGCCGGAGCATGACCTAACTGACCTGGGGGGGGGGGAACACGACCCCCTAAGTCCAAGTTCCACATGCGCCTTCTGGATTTGGTAAACGAGCAATGTACCCGCAAATGTATGTCTGGCTCACCGCATGCGTCTGGACCTGGTAGTTCGAGTTAATAATCGGAGTCGGAGTGGTCAACTTGCATTGGATTGGCAGTTGCAAACCCCCTGGGGGGTATTTTGCCCCGTGGTGTGCGCACTGAGTAGCCATTTCTTCAAACACCAGTAGAATCTACATTAGAGGATAGGGATTTGATGGGATTCTTGTTTTGAATGCACTGCGAACTCCGCATTTGTATTCATCAATGGCTCCATTTGGTGAAAATTCGAGACCACACTGCATACGCACGATCCTGGGGCTTTTCAGGTCAATGCTAACCGTTATTTATTTGAGGAAGTCACCAATGCGACTTGCATCTCTGTCATCTATCGGCATTGATGACTGTGATTACGTTTCCCTTCCATTATGGGATCTGAACCACCTGTTATTTTACCTCGCAGGTTCTGTTTCATACTCGACCAAAAACGTCATGTGGATCGCGGATCTCCTGTTTCATGATACTCTGCCGCACCTTCATTTTTTTAAAGGAGGGATATTGGGTCTTACCTCAGACACCAATGGCTGACCTGAGAATTTGGAATACGATTGGAAGGATGAAGTGGGAATTGAGTGACCGAACGAGCCTCAATTTTAGATTGATTCCCTTTTTCTTGTCCAGGGGTTCCTGTGCATGTTGTTGGAACGGCCTCAATCCTGCCCCTGCCATCTACTAATTACCATGTGTTTTACCGCCTAAGGGCTGAGCCCACATTGAACCCTGGCCAATGATCTGTATGCAATCGATCTATGAGCCTTAATTGATCACCCAAAGGGCTCATACCCTTTCTAGGCTTCTCAGATTTGGACACTGCCCCCTGCAGGAAACAATGGAGAATGCAACTCTGCGTGCTTATAAATGGAGGAGTAAGAAAATTCTAGTTGCTTTTTCCCCATGAGATAGTTGCGATTGGCCCAGTGCCAACGTCGACAAAGAAAGTGGAAACAAACCCATCAAAGTTTTCAAACCACTCTGACAGCCTGTCCAGGTAGGGATGGGTTTTTGGTGGGATGGTGGGTCGGAGATACGCGAGCCTCGATCCCAATTCCGACGGAGCGGGATAAAAAAAATCGCGATTTGCACACAGGCTACTGTACTTCATAGTCTTAGGTCAATCGTTGCTGCAGCCATTGTGTCGGTAATGCAGGGAAATACTTGGTTGGAGTTGGGGACGCCCGCGGTCAATAGGCAAGGATCTAGGGTCCTGAATCACTGATAGTGGGTTGAGCGGGCGTGCCAGGGGGCATCTCCTACGCTCAGAGGGGCATCTTGCATTATGGGGATGCCGGAAAGCGATTGGGCATGCTAAGCGTTTGAGAAGAAATGCTTATTTTAGAAGCGCTACACCCATGTCCTGTGGCAACGTTGATTGACAACCACAGGTCGAGGATGGAAGACGGGCGGACGGAACCGGGTTTTGACGGAAACCTGCAGTCGAGCTGAGTTGGCCTGAAGACAGAGTCGAGAGGCTTTGCTTTGTTCAGCGCCGACATGCACCAATCCGGTGAGCGATATCGGGACTATGTGCCATGTTGAACAGAGGGAGGCTAATCCCAACACATCCCGGCGAGGTGCAGCGGCCGTGCCGAAGTGTCTCGGCATGTAGACAACCCCCAGCTTCGCACAAGTATCCGTCGGGCATCTCCGCTGAGGCAGTATGGGACTACATAGTACATATCTCGGCACGTAGCCAGGTCCTCAAACCACGATTGACGGGTGCTTTACTGCAGTTCGCCATGCCTTGCTGGCTAGGGCCAGATCAACAGTGAGGAGGAGCGGGACGGCAAAAATTAGCTCCCGTCTCACATAAACGCCGACATGGGTACGGAGCAGGCTTTGGGATAGCGCTGCAATTGGGGATGTCATCGTTCACAGCACCGCCGCCCGGAGACAGCTCGGCCCAGAGCGCGGGCAGGTGCCGGTGGCAAGTTGTACACAGGAAGGTTCGCATCGCGCTTGACAACGGCGATATGTCGCACATGTCAAACAGAGTCGTGGCCGTAAGGCGACCCATGGGCAAGCAAGGAGACGACAAGCTCAAGGGCCAGATCAGCCGAGCTTTGACATCGGGGATCTACGCCACTCCCCAGACCGGTGAAGTAGGTCTGAGCTTGAGGAAAGCCCACGAAGGGGGAGCTGAGTAACGGTCAGCAAACCGCCCGGGTCTGGTTTGAGGAGACGAGAGCGTTGATAGGGTCGGTTGACAGCTCGACGGGGTCGGTTTAGGGAAGCTATAGGCCATTCTTTGGGGGAAGAAAGATGTCGGCAGCTGCGCCGCTCGGGTTTCATCAGGCATCCCTGGTCCTGCAGAGGTGATCTTGGTGGATCAGAGCGACAGGATGCCTGCCACGCCGATGGTGAAATATGACGGCGCTCTAGCAGACGCCCTGGGAGTGGGCGTGTGGACGGGGTCTTCGTCAGTCGCAATTGACAGAAAGAGACCGGTCAGTGCCGGTGACGACTCAACTGACTGCATCCAAGCCTAATGGGAGGAGGCACGCTGAAGTGGGTTGCCGACCGGTGCAACTCTGTTCGTCTCATGTCTCGTCTTTCTTTGCTGTTTGCGTGTTGTCTCGAGCTGAGCTGACGGGAGCGTCCGCCAGGAGAAGGAGAAGACGCCCACACACACTCGCTCACATCGGCACTCTCTTTCATTTCCTCGTTGGCGCCTCGCACTGAACAACACATACTCTTGATGACGTGAACCTAGCCTGGCTGCAGGGTAAATGATTATGTATTGATGCCTTGCAGCTCAGCTCGGCTTGGACCGTTTCTTGGGGCGAGAGGAAACAAGACTGACGTCCGGCCGCGACCACGCAGGGCGAGATAACGTGGCTTCACACGAAAGGGAAGCATGTTGGTTTGTCCAAGGCAATGTCCCGCTTTTGGGAGTTCCAGAACGAATGACCGTGTGGGATCCCGGCGGCAGAGACAAACCAACTGACGGTGCAAATGTGACCTATCACTTAAGGAGACTTTTCACTTCCAGGGTCCGGGGGTACGCTCTAAACTGCGCATCATTGCTCTGGGTTGCATATTTGGCTGGCTCGTCGAAAAAAAGAAGTCGCGGGCGGCGGGTCTGGTTTGGTGTGGTCTGGGGGATCCGACAGTTGGGAAATCAGGTTTACTGCACGACGCACGTACCGTGCCTGTACCGTCTGGTTACTGCAACTTAGCTACAAACAGCCAGCCGTGCTCGCACAATGTCTTGGACGACAACGACGAGCGTCGGGCCTGTCGGTTAGCCCGCCGGTAGAAGATGAGACACAGAGACACGAGCCGAGAAAAGAAAACTGCGGTGAGAAACCAACAGCAAGTGAACCGGCACGCTCCCGGAATGTCACTGGCTGACGAGGGCCAATTCCATCTTGTTGAACCCTTGGCAAAGTCCAGGCCTCCCCCCGTCCGTCACGCACCCGAGGCGTCCAAGCCATCCCTGCCTTAGTCAAACGCCCTCAGAATAAAATGGTGGTCACGAGACGCGCTTAGGCGAGATACCGTTGGAGAGGGCCCTGGTCTGCGGCGGCGACGGCGGCGGCGGTCGGCACATACGTAATGGACGTTGTACATGGATGGCAACCGTCCCGCGTCGATGAGAATGCAAAGGCCCAGCCGTTGGTGACTAATACGGCTGCACTGAGCGCAAGGCAGGCAGGCAAGCAAAGAAGAGGCGGCGAATGCATCGATCCGTGGGAGGGGGCGTGTGTCGCTATACGTTGCGAGCGCGCGCGCGTGGGCTGGGCGTTTGCCGTCGCTAGAATAGCCTCGATATTGACTCTGGCTCTGCAGAGAACAATGGGAGAGACGAACTGTAGCAGCAAATCACGGACAGCGGCGGATGCCATGTTGAGCCAACCAGCAGGTTCCTGTTTCTCGGGGAGCGAGAGAGAGGAGCTGCTAGCAGCGCCCAGTCCCATAGCTGTTCAAGAGATGTATGGTCAATGCTCCGCCGTCTCCCCCACATTGATGAAAAGATCCTGGTAGTAATCCGGCAATGGGCGAGATGGGGGTCCTGGCCTGGTGATCACTCTCCACCTAGGCCAAGAAAGAAGAAACCATGGCAATCAGCTTGGAAATGGCGCGAAGGTACAAAGTAGGAAGTCGGGGAAAAGAAAAGCAACGACTCGTCGCCCGCCGGCTGGCACCCTAAATTGCGCTGGCATCATCTCGCTGCATACCCTGCCCATGCCACGGTCGTACCCCCAAAGGGCCTCGCTGGCTTGACGTGGCCGTCGTTCATCTCGACCTTCAGCTCCGCGGCGGTGGGTTGATGAGGATCGATAAACTAGCCTGGAAAGATGTGCAATGGCGCCCTCCATCTCCGCTTCTCATCACATACCTGTTGCGCACTCGCTCAACTCATCACACACTCTGTGCTGTGCAGTGCATGCGTGCAGGCGTGTGTGTGCGTGTGTATGTGTGTATGTGCGTATTTCTTTTCTTGGTGCCTGGGTTGGATGCAATGTCGAGGCGTTACGTGCGACCTGGTTATCCCAAGACAATTCCTGCACATCATCATTGCCCAACCCAACTTGCGACCTAGAGTGATGTGGTGTGTGTCTAATGCAACCTCCTTCTCACCCATCCTCATCTGTCAGTCTTTTTTTTTCTCCTTGCTCACGCGGTCTGTCAATTCCTTCTTTCCGCCTCACTTTGCTTTTGCAGCCTTTCCTTTTTTCTGTTAATGTACGTACTTCTCCCCCCCTTCTCCTCTCGTGTGAAAAAAGTTGGTCCATCCCGGTCTCCAGGTCCCATTCCACCTTGCTTTTTTGTATCTGGCCAGCCTTTCCCAAACAATGTACTAGCTCCTCACTGCCGCATGGCGGCGCATGGACTCTCGCACATTACGGAACAACATCCTGGGACCGTCGTCGTCGTCCCCTTGCACCCGGTGCATCACGCCCTGCGCCGCCCCGTGAGCGACCCAGAAATCACTGGCAAATCGCCTGCACGCCCCCAGCTCTTCCGGCTGGCTGGCTATGGGCTAGCCTATTGACATTACATCCTGTACGTCGCCGTCTCGTCACACATCCCATCCCATCTCGTCCGCCATCCACCATCCACACAATCCACATTTGCACCCGTCCAGTGCGGCCCCCCCAGTCGCCGTAGCCCAACAACCAAGCAACCAAGCAACCAAAGCAAGCCATTCGGCTCCATTCCCCCATGTCGTCGTCCGCGCCCTCTACCAACCACCAACGCTGGTTTCCGCGAGCCTCATCAACGCCCAAATTCCTCCAGACACAACGGCAGCCCGCCCCGCTCCGTACCCGCTCCCGAGCGACCGGCCCCTGCAGCCCGGCGCTTTTTCCCAGCTAACTCAATCCACGCCTCCAGCGCCTGCCACCCCCAGGCTCGATTCCGCTGTGCGCTCTCGTCGAGCTTTACCCGATGTGCCAGATCCCACTCTCTCCCCTCAAGGGGCAAGAAGAAAAAAGCAACTACAAGCCCTGGGCCCGGCCTACCTAACTGTGCCCTCGTACGCCGTACTCCGTAGTTGCTTGCTAGTCATGGCTTCGTTCCTTCTTTCGTGAAATCCGTTTCGTCTCTCCGCTCCCACTTCGAGACTTGCCGTTTTGTGGCTGACAGTCCCTCCTTTTTTATTATCCTGACGTCTTCCTTTCTCTCCCGCAATTTGTTTTCCTGCCCTCCTCTCCAGTATTTATACATTGCTGCAACCGCCCGCCAACTCATTTTTAGAGTAGTTCCCCAGTTCTGCGGCCAGCCTTTATTCACCTCGCGTAATAACCTACACTGCTCCCGTTTGCTGGTACCTAATCTCTCTCTGCCACATCACCCGCCTAATCCTCCCGAGGCCGTCCATTTATTTGTCCTCGTCCTACTTTGAGGCCCTTCGGATAGACACACACATACGACCACCTGGCAACCAAACGCTGGCCGCCGTCATCCAGGATTCGCTGCTGCTTCCCTTCTTTCTCACACACCCCGCGTTCGCCCAACCACTCCCAAGGCACCCTCTCTCACGCTGCCGATTCGACGCCTCTGGGCCTTATAAGTCAAGAGTCCGCTCCCCTTCACACCAACTCGACCCATCTCCATCTTTTCAACCTTCTCCACGATCTTGATCGCGACACTCTCTAAGCCGCATCAACGCCATTTGCTTGCAACCTGACTCTTACACCAAACCTACCCACACCTCCTACATAATGGATAGTATGCACGGCGCTTCCCTCTCCGGCCCCTGGCAAGATCGCCTTGAGAGTAAGTGTCTCATGACCATCCTTGTCCACCTGCACCAGTCCAATTTGCTGACTATCATCCAGGCGCATGCCGTGACGCCCAAATAAGGCCTCCTGTTTTCCAAATCGTCTCTGACCGTCGTGGTATGCTGCAACCCTGTTCACTTTCTCCAACCTATGCATTTCCGATCAGCATCTGACTAATATAGGTGGACGCACTGCTTGGTCGAGTCGCGTCAATGTCGGCGGCACTACTCTTGCCGCACGCTACTGGTACGACGGCAAGAACCTCAACAACGCCAGAGAGGATGCCGCTGAGCGTGCTGTCGTCTGGTTGAGTGGCTCCGCCTCGAACTCCCCGACCCAGTCTTGGTCCAGTTGGTAAATGAGCTCGGGTCGACGCCTCATCTATGGCAAAATGATCCCCCTGGCAGATGACAGCGCACTGTTCAGATTGCACATTTGGCATTTTACGTCTTGCTTTTCTGTCTTAATCTATGGCTGGAGTTTCTTTGTTGGATTTCTTTTGCGCTTTTCTTTTTGCGCTGGCGAGTTTCGCATCTGGAGTTGGGCAAGGGACATGGACAAATCAAAAAGGGCGCATTGCTTCGACTGTCAGACTGGAAGTCCCTTTCAATGGGCTTTGGAGCACAATTCTGAGGGAAGAAATGAAGAACAAAACGTGCCTCGCGGTACCAAGCTTGAGAAAATGGTGTGGAATTTGTTGATACCCATTGCGGCATCTATTCCCTCGCCACTTTGCTTTGGCTAAGAAGAGCTTGTTTGGGTCAAGTGTGTTTTATTTACTGCTTTAGGGGGAATGGGGAGATGGAACTTGTGAAATTATTGAAACAGACAGAATCGACAATTCCTCAAGAGGAGGCATGCAAGCCTCGTCTCGAATTTTCCAGACCAAATGACGATACCTCTGCTCTTGCGATCGTATGCAGTGAACACGTCCGAGACAGGACAACTGGGATGGCGGCTTAATTGAAGAGACAAATCACATCCGCGGTAATCACGAGAACATCCTTGTCATGGACCAGACCGGTCTGCCAAGGTCTAGTTTCATCCTGGACGACTTTTTAGGTGTCACATGTCCATCTCCTGCGAGGAGCTACAGTCTCATGCGACCTTGGCCGCTTTGACTAAGTAAGCACCAGATGATCCAGTGTCTCTGCTGTTGGTAGCTTGCCAACCCCCACTCGGGCGAAAGCCACATTCTGGTAGAGCGAAAGTGAGCACGGGCGATCGCATGTTCAAAAGCAACTGGACATGATGGCAATTGGTCCCTGTCACCGCCACGAGCTGACATCCTGCTTTTGCCAGACCGGGAATAGCCACGCTGATGGGCGTGTGGAAGCGAAAGAGAAAAAAGCATTGATTGGGACAAAGCCACGGCAGAGGTGCAGATGCGGTGAGTCCAACAACCACGCGGGAGGATCAACGTCCCAGGTGTTGGGAGATGAGGGGCCGAAGAAGCCGCGTGGGGTTTATCGAACAAACTAATACCCTAGGTGTGCCGTTTGATCGAGCCAGGGTCTTACCGAGAGCCTCGGGGCGTAGGGCAGAGGAGAGCAACTACGTACTGGACATGACGAGGTGACGTGACGTCGAGGCGCATCGAGGTCATTTCAGGGCAGGGAGGCATGGATCGGGATTTCATGGCAGCAATTGCTGGGTGCATGATATTGGTGGAGCCGCTCAGTGATGCACAGAGGGACTTTGCGATGTAACATCACTTACGCCTCGAATCGCATCTTATCGAGGCGTTTCAAACAGTTTGATAAGTACCTGAGGGAGACATTTGCAGTGTGTAAGTGGGTGGGTGGGTTACAATCAAGGGGAGCGACCATTGGCTGGTAAATGTGGCGCTGTCTCATTATGTAAGCAACAACAGGAAGTGAGCTGTTCAGTGGTGGATCGGAACATTGCTGTTCCGCGCAGCTCAACTGACTGGGAATTTTCATCACGAAATTATCGAGCGACCACGTGAAGCCACGAGGCTGGAAAAGATACTGCTCCAAGCCGCTGTTAGTGACGCGGAGCTCAGCCATGTCTCCGAGATTGAGGATCTGGGGCGCATGCAGAGCTCTCGCAATTCGATCGAGACCTGCCGCCCCCCGCCCCGAGCCTTTTGTCAACTCGCTTCCCCGACTCCGATGGTACTCGAACGAAGGCGGCAACCAACCCCCGAAACCCATTGACAACTCCAACAACATCGAGAAGCCCCAATCGCAGGAAAATTCAAGCGAAATCGAGACAACTGAGGGTTCCGCCGCAGAGGAAGATGTTGAGGTGCGGATTGAGACATGGGCATGCGATTGGCGTGGGGCTAACGTATGAGTCTTCTAGGTAACAACTGCCGCCGAAGATGCGGGCCTGGATGATGCGACACTCGAGAAACTCTTCTTTGGTGGCCGCACAGTGTCGAGCCCTGACCAGGGCGGCTTGACGCCCGCCCAGGAGGAGACCCTTTACCGCGAAGGCATGATTCCTTCTCCCGATGTTGCGGAGGCATTGAACGCTGCGGCAGAGGAGGCCGAGTTGATGGAAGCTGAGGAGGAGGAGGAAACAGGCATTGAGGGTGCTGGTCACAAGTTTGGTCTGCCTCAGGGACCATGGCCCGAGGGCTTCAACCAGAAGAAGCGATACCACTCCGTTCTTGAGCAGATCACGCGACTGCTGATGCGGCACGGCAAGCTGAGTGTTGCACAGCGAGTATGTGCCATTGCTCAACAAGCGCGATTCGATTACGGCTAACCTAAGATTTAGAACATGGCTACTGTGATGAACTTTCTCCGAACTGCCCCTGCGCCAATCTACAGCCCGAAATTCCCCCTCTTGCCCGGTACCCCACCGGCCTCTTATCTTCCCCTCAACCCCGTTCTCTACATCACCGTTGCCATTGACTCGGTAGCCCCCCTCATCAAGGTCCGAAATGTGGCAGGTGCAGGTGGTGGTGGCCGAGCCCTCGAGTTGCCAATGCCCCTGGCCCTCAGGCAACGCCGACGTGTTGCTTTCCAGTGGATCCTCGACGTGATCAACAAGAAGCCTTCCAAGGGCAGTGGACGCAAGCAGTTCCCCGTCAGGATAGCCGAGGAGATTATTGCCGTCGTGGAAGGACGATCAGGCGTGTGGGAGAAGCGTAAGCAGGTCCACAAGCTGGGCACTGCGGCCCGAGCCAATGTTGGATCCAACAAGCTCAAGGTCAAGAAGAAGATGTAAACGACATGAAACCATTACATCTCGGCTGTACATTAGATGTGTTAAATAAAAAGTGTAACTATACCAGCCTTTTATAGAAAGACGAGGTTTTATGACATTCTCTTATCATATTCTTTGTCCCTTTTTCTTCCTTTTCTTTTAATAATTTCAACTCTGAGCCTGGTTTTCAAGAATTGTAACCTGGAATTGCTTGGTAGACGGTACGTCTGCAACGATCTCCGCAGACACAAAAACTCCGTCGGCGCGCTTAGCTGCATCGTGCACTTGTGAGCAGCTAGCAGAATGCGTTCATATGCTTGGCATGTGTAGCGTGGGAAGTCGAATCGGAGCGTTTCGGGAAGTGAGTGACCGAGTGCTCTCCCATGGTTCTTCGGAGATAACGGGCATTGGGTTGCTACAGTATTGCTCTTGGCATGACGCAGGATGGACAAGACGGGCGAAAATACGATGGGACTAAGAGAAATGATATGATTCTGGATCATTGACATGGGAGCGGGCTGGCGACCATTTTCCAACGCTAGACTTGTTCATCTAGTCAAAATGCCAGTCGTTGACATGGGTACCTCAACTATAGTCCCGAAACTAGTGCGGATTAGTGGGCATTTGGTTTACACGGCCTCAGCCCACCGGAACAAGGTAAATGTCACGAGAGGGGCCAGCTTTGTCTGACTTGACTCATGGTGTCGTCGCGGCGAAGGAAAGACCAAAAACTGGGATAGTGCATATAAGCACTGCTTATTGTGGCCAGATACCAAGAGCTCTCCAGTGGGGGTGGGCATTTTCACATGGCGAGGCCTCCAGCACATTGTCTATCCTCCACCAGCGACCGGCACCATGACGTCTCGCTGCTGAGAGCCGCTTACAAAAGATGGGTGGCATGCGACCTGTAGCCAACTAACGGTAAGCACCCAATTGATGGTTTGAATGCCCTGAACCTAGAAAAATCTGGAGGCCTTGGGATTTAGAGTTGGAGGGGAGTGACGAATGGCAGTGGAGCTTCACGGGCGTTGTGCTTCTACTCGGTTCTCTTACTCTCCGAGCCTCCGAGTATGAAATTGCTCTGTGAGGCGGGGAATGATGCGTGCAATTGTGGGGTGGCCGTTGTTTCAGAGCTCAAAATGTGCAAGAAACAATGAGGCAATAGAAGCCGCGCGGGTTCGAGTTGGTATATGGAATGCTCATCTGCAATCTCGGTTCTCGCGTTGAAGACGGCGGTCAACACCTAGGCTTCGACGCTGGTTCGGGTGGGTGCTGTAGTTCGGTAGAGGACTAGTGTGGCGAGAAAAACAAGCAGCACAGCAGCGCATTGACGAACTAAACAAAATTTCGACAGGGAATTAGGGGACAGAAAAAAAAAAGAGCAAGGAAGAAGCTAGCAGGTTTGGAAATATTTTCTGGAAGCATCACCGGCGACACCACTGATATAAGGATCCGAAACCGCATAATACCTCGGCAAGGGCATGTCGGCGCATCCTCGATTCTAGAAGTTGGCGTATTTAGCTCATCGTTAAGGTGAGCGATGAGGCGGCCATCCATACTCTAAATGAGTCGGCAGAGGGCCTTAGTGGGAGCGGCGGAGCACTGAGGCAGCCCCTCCTCTCCACCGGGGCGCCCAGCCTCCCCACGTTCCCACGTCGAGACCGCATTCTCCTCCCAAACCCTTCCTAGACAACTCGTCACCCGACCAGAACCTCCAACAACCACCTCCACGAAACGCCGCCTCCTGCACCTTGCACCTTTGAGCCCTCGAGAGGATTGCACCCGCCTGCTTGCCTTGCCGCCTCTGTCTCTGTTTCGCCCTCGCCCTGTGCGGCTACTCAAACCTCGACTCGACCGACCCCGGACACCGCACCCACGCACCCACAACTTTCGCATTTCCATCATTTGCGCCATGATCTAAACGGCACCCGCCACCCCTCGCGAACCGCCTCCGAGTCCTTGGAAACCCAGGATGCTCTCTTGATCTGCCTCGACTACAGCGCCTCTCTCCTCAAGTTCGCAGCCGGTGCGCGTATCGCTGACTGATCTCCCTCGCCCGCCTTTGCTCGTTACGCAGCCCCAACTTTTGTTATCAAAATAGTCGCTGCGACCGGTCCACACTCCCCGCATTCCTCTCATCTATCCAGTTTTCCGACTGGTATCCTGCAACCACAACTTTGCTTGAAATAAAAGCAATTGGATAACCGAAAAAGAAGTGTTTTAAAAAAAATCGCCATCATGTCGCACAAAAACCAGCCTATGAGCATTGAGGCTATGCTCGATATGGAGCGTCGGGAGGTGCTTGCCTTGCTGGAGAACAGGCCTGTGCCCAAAACCAACTCCAGTATCTCGCCAAGCCGTATGCGATCCGCCTCACCATACACGACCCCGCGATCACCCGTCCGGAGCATGTTGGATATTGGCGACCCTCCTGCAAAGAAAGGCTCTCCACGACAAGCGCCAGTGCGGAGCATGCTCGACACCAGCTCTCCGCCTCCGCCAGTCGTGAGGAGAAGCATGCTGGACCCCGACACCCCTCCCACCAAGGCCTCCGGCACCAACACCACGCCCAGCTCGCCCATTTCTCTTTCTTCCAGGCCCCGAGAGCTCAGCGACGCTGCCCACACTCGGAGCTTTTCCGATGCGTCGCAGAAGCCCGTTGACTTTGGGCCCCGGGCTCAGGGTTCACGCGACCCTACGGCTGACTATCAATTTTCCGGGATCCTAACCCACAGCGGTGGCCAACAATTGCCCAAGAGAAACACTCAGGGTGGTAAAAGACAATCTGTCGGCGCCCTCGCCGAGGCTCTCCGGGGCGGAGATTTGAGTGGCCTCCAGATTCCCGGTGATCGTGACCGTCGCTCCTTTGGCAGCCGCCTTGGCCGTGGCACCAAGTCCAAGTCTCCCCATAACCGACTATCCTCTCGATCACGGTCTCCCGCCTTGATGATGAACCCCGGCACGGCGATGCTTGATGACGGGCAGGTTGTTGACCTTAGCAACGCCTACCGCCGGCTCTCTGATGCTCGTCTTGCCTATTCTGGAGGAAGTTTGTCAAAACTCCCAGCAGCTAAGCGGGATGATTCGCGCGGTCCCGGCCGGCTGGTCAAAGATTACATGGGCCCAGATGGTGAGCACCTTGGCTCCAGTGAGGACGAAGAGGCCGTGTCCTCGGATGATGAAGACCGAGGTCGTAAGGTGGCGCCACGATCTTTGAACCCCGATGCCAAGGGTGAAGGCGGCAGCGACAATGAAGAGGGTGAGGCGCGCTCGTCGAGCAAGGGTGAGAGAAAGACTATGAGTCTTCTCGCAGCGGCTGAAGAAGAGCGTGAGTATTATGCCCAAACCCCGACCGCATTCACTAACTATGTGTCCAGGAACCAAAGTCGCCAGCAAGGCACCCAAATATGTCTACCGGTCTCTTTTATCAGAGCCCGAAATAAAGGTCACCACCCCTACTGGGGACAATGTCAAGCCTTCAAAGGCTTCAGTGCACCCAAACACTAGCTATGACCAAGGGCCCAACTCGACTACTGCTTCTATGATTGACTCTGACGAGGAGGCCGACATGGATGACATCAAGAGAGCGCAGAAGCTGTCATTTTCCATGACTAACGTCATCACTAACCCCGAGTTTCACCGCGCCATCCGTATCATTTACCGAGGTGAATACGGCAAGATTGCCCAAGCGGCCGAAGAAGAGCATCATAGGTTGCGAAAATATCTGGTGGCGACAGATCTGAGCGACGAGTCGACCCATGCACTTGAGTGGGCAATTGGCACAGTTCTACGAGATGGAGATACTTTGCTTGCGATCTACTGCGTCGATGAAGAGTCCGGGATCGGCGGTGAGGTGCCAGATGACCCTAAGGCGATGAAGGAACAGGCAGCTGCACTGAACAGCGTTGCAAACACAAAGACCCAATCGCAGGGCATGACTGCGGTCCCCGAATTTATGCGCAACTCTTTGCGCGGAGAGTCGAGGACCAGCACTCCCAACACATCCCCGGGACCTTCGAGCCGAGCCGACCGCGGAAAGTCGGACGAAGAACGTCGCCGAGCTGTCAAAGATATTACTGATCGCGTCGTGCGCCTTCTTAGAAAGACCAGTCTGCAGGTGCGGGTCATCGTGGAGGTGATTCACTGCAAGAACCCCAAGCACTTGATCACCGAGGTCATTGACCTGGTCAGCCCGACCTTGGTTGTTATTGGAAGTCGTGGGCGAAGTGCATTGAAGGGGTAAGTGTGCCGGCGCGTGTGCATGTCGAATGCGAATTTGCTAACGAAATGTTTGCAGTGTTATTCTTGGATCATTTTCGAATTACTTAGTGACAAAGAGCTCGGTCCCTGTCATGGTGGCCAGAAAGAGGCTGCGGAAGCAGGGCAAGTACAAGAGGGCTGATGTCAAGCAGGTCAACAACCTGAGCAACCCTACGGCCAAGAGCCTGGCAAACGCTAAGATAGACTAAACTTACCAAACGGCCCGGCTAGTGCGAAGCTACAGGGCTGAGGATGCAGGGCATCGAGCTGGGGACGCTATCGGGGGAGGCGATGAAACAAGACTGGGCGGCATGATGACAACGATGATGATTGCAATACGGCAAAGGGAGTTGAGGGGCTTCTGTTCTCTTGTTTCCGTTGTACTGTACGGGGCGTAGATTAGGAGCACCATGCATGATTTTACAGACGAGATTTGTGGGGGAGAAGAACAGGGGCTGGGGAGAGGGGGGGTTCCTTTTTTTTTATGGGGTTAGAGACATCGCTCATTAGCATTTCTTTTTATTATGGGTATCTTGATCTGATTGGATTCGACCACAAATAGCAATTCACTGATGAATCAACGAGAGAGACAAGGCGGGATGATGCTTGGGGAATAGGAGGGGGGATGTCAAATGTGGTGCATAGCGCAGTTTCGGGTACAACCCTTGTCGATCCTGGTCCTTTATTTCAACCACCTTGCTAGGCGTCGGGGAATAAAGTAGGGAGCGTGGTCATCTGGGCTGAGAATGGTCAGGATGGCGGGTGTGACAGATCTATTTATAAGTTTAGCGCCTGTGGTTCAACATCATCCCGTCGACGTCCAAGCCCTTGCTGGCCCTGTGGCTAGCTGCTTGCAGTGCGCAGAAGCGGGCTCGGCCCAACTGGGTAAGAGGTCAGTGGCCGGCCACCGTCACCACCAGCCGCTGAAACGTAGGCGATGAAACATCAGACCTCGAACCTCTTCTCTTTTCCTTCCCTCCCTCCCTGCTCCGCGACTCTGGGATTGGGCTGGACCGAATTGAATTGTGACAGTACCTGCATCTGCACCTGCACCCGCACCTGCAGCCGCCAGCATGAGACTCCTCAACGCCAGGACTCTAGAGCTCGAGGATGCGGGGGACGAGCCGGGCAGCTATGCCATCCTGTCGCATACCTGGGGCACCGACGAGCTGCTGTACGACGACGTGCGCGACCCGGAGCGCCTGCGAGACATGCGCTGGAAGAAGCCAGAGGGCTACCGCAAAGTGGCCAAGACGTGCGAGACGGCGCTGAAGCAGGGCATCAGCCATGTCTGGGTCGACACGTGCTGCATCGACAAGAACAGCAGCGCCGAGCTGTCGCAGTCGCTGAATTCCATGTTCCGCTGGTACAGCGAGGCCGTCGTCTGCTATGCGTACCTGGCCGACGTGACGCTCCACCCAGACGGCACCGCCGAAAATTTCGATACGAGCCGCTGGTTTTCGCGAGGGTGGACGCTGCAGGAGCTGGTTGCGCCCCGCGACGTCGAGTTCTTCGCCCGCGACTGGGCGCGACTGGGCACGCGGGGTAACCTCTCCCCGCGCATCGGCCACATCACGGGCATCAGCGACGCTCTGCTCCGGGGACGAGATCCAACACGGCGCCGCCCTCGCAATGTGTCGCTGCTGCTGCAGCACGAGAACATTGCCACCCGCATGGGGTGGGCCGCTCACCGCCAGACGTCGCGCCGCGAGGACATGGCCTACTCGCTGATGGGCATCTTCGGCGTCAACATGCCCATTCTATACGGCGAGGGGGACAGAGCCTTCCTGCGCCTGCAGGAGGAGATCCTCAAGACATCCCAGGATCACTCCATCCTCATCTGGAGGACGCCCGCGGCGACTGAGGGGGCCGAGGCGGTGCGCCAGATGCACTACTTTGCTGACTCGCCCAAGCACTTCAACCTGCGGACCGTGGGCGGCCAAGAGAACCCAGCGCGGTTCGGCATGAAGATGACGGGGAGCGGCCTCGAGGTGCGTGTCTGGAAGTGCCCTTGCCGGTTAACCTACGGGACTCGAACCGGCGGCACCGAAAAGGGCGAAGAGGACAGCCAGTGGCTTGCTGTGCTCGACTGCAGCCTGTCGTCGGACACGCTGGCGCGGGCCGCCATCCTTCTCGAGGCCAGTGCCAGCGGGGATGTTGCGTTTAGAAGACTGCACCCCAATTTGATAATGATTATTGAGCCCAAGCGGTCAGGGTTCCTCATGGTTGATGGCGACCTGCCTGGCCATCGCAACAGTATGCTACCCCCCCCCCCTTTTTTTGTTTTGTTTGAAGAATTGCCAGGGTATGATTTTTGTCATGTATATCAGTGCTAACGTGATTGTTTGTGCCCAAAAACAGAAATTCAGTCAGTAGAGTATGATCCTGGCGATCTCAAAAAGGAGACCATCTTGCTGGAGAACGCCATAGACGGGCCAGGCGTGCGGGGCGTGTTCCCCTTTAAGCTCAGCCTCCCGCCAAAGAGCTCCGTGGTCATGCAGCGGGCCGCCTACACAGGGTCGCGGCGGTACATCAGCTCCGAGCACATCGCCTTCATGTCGATAGACAACCCGATTTACGGCGTGGTATTCCTCAGCGCTGGGCGCGGGAGGGAGTTCCTGGTCTGGTGGGGGCTCGTTGAGCTGGGCACGGCCATGTCGCTGATGCACGACGACCGAGGAGCCCCGCGGCTCTGGGACAACAGCATCCCCGTGTGCTTCATCCAGCCGTGGTCCAACCTGACGGGGTCGGTCGAGTTCCGCCCCGAGCTGGCCGAGCAGCTGGCCGTCGACATCCTGGACGAGGAAATCCGCCTGCCCTGGCTGACGGGCTCGGTGCCCAAGGTGGTGGACGTCGAGGACGGCCTGGAGCTCGGCCCGCCGTCGCCGTCCGGCCGGCCGATGATCTCGAGCGTCGTCATCGGCCTGTTCATGCAGCGCGCCCGACCCGTCGCCGAGACGGTCATTGGCGGCGTGCGGATAAAGGCCAGCATGACGCGCGCCGAATTCCTCGGCCGCCTGGCCTGTGAAATGGAAGTCGAGGTTTCGGAACCCGAGTATCCAGGAGCATCAATTACGTCTATAAAAAAGCAAGTATCAATGTAATCCTAAATACTAAAAATTAGAGGGGGGCTACAGAGGGATGGGACGTGTACAGGTGGGAGGTTGTTGTTGTTGTTGTCGTAGTCGTTGTCATTGTTGTTATCTTGATGGTGTTTGGATGCATGGGAATGCGGTTGGAATATTGCCATGTTGGACAGGTGCCTAAGTGGCTTGATTCTAATGTAAAAAAAAAACAGATCGGACAATGCAATCAATATATGCTCAATGCCTGGGTATGGCCAGCAAATTTCTTTTCATTCTTCTTCTCAATATCATCGTTTTAAGCTGGCTAGTTACCTTTCTACCTGGTTTGGAACGGTGGAGTCGACCAAGCGTTGGCCAACTCCCTTGTGGAATGTGTCGGATTGGGCCAAACCATCTTCCATATCTTCCTTGCCTCCTCCTCCCTCTCGAGATAGGCGACAATCTGGTCCTCGCTGGGCCTGCGGCACTTTTCAACCTGGTCAACCAAGACTCGGTCCGTTCCGGCGTCTCGCCGGCAGTACCACTTGCGAAGGACCCAGGACAGCATGTAGTCCCAAGATCGGTCGTTGCGGCTGCCGATGGCGACGAGCTGCGTTGGGAAGAACTCGAGCGATTCGAGGACGCCGCGGCCGCCGCTCGCCATGTCGAAGACGGTGCGCGCAGAGGCGGCGTCGAAGGCGCACTCGCGCAAGAGGTTGGCCCATGTGCGGTAGGTTCGCAAGGCCATGGCGTTCTCCCTCGTCATTTGAAGCCTTTCCAGAGAGGCGCCGACGCGAAGGTGCTTGAGACGAGGAAGCCGGCCCAGCGCGTGGTAAACTTCAATCTCGTTGCTCTTGTTCTCCTCGCGGCGTACCTCGATGCTCAGGTCCTCGAGACGGGGACAGCTCTCTTCGAGTGCCATTATATCCATGGGCACCAGACGGGCTCGCTGAAAGCGGAAGCGGAACCGCTTCAACGTCTTTCCGTGGCGAGAGAGCACAGCTTTGAACGTGTGTTCCTTGATGTCGTCATCAAGATAGATTGCCTCGAGTGGCGGCAGGTTCCAGATGAAGTTGTCCTCCCTACCAGCTGAAAATCCGTCGCAGCCCCTGCCCCTGAGATGGAGAGACTGGAGGTTTTCAAATTGCGGGGCTAGTTCAACGAGAGTCGCGATGTTGGCTGGCAAAGCCCTGGTGTCGAGTGAGACGAGCTTGCCCACGTCTACGCCATTCAAACTCCAGGGGGCCATCTCTCCCGACCTTATCTCCTGAACGTTTCCCTTTGATTCCCGAGTGAGTCCGGCGAATGTTTCAAAGAAGCGGCGGAATGTAGGATGTTGAGTCGGGTCTTGGATTCTCTGGATGTAGGAGCTACCGAAGCCGCGCAGATCGACCTTGGTCAGGTTCGGCGCGGCGCCGGCCATGATGAGTTTCATGGTTTGGTAGTTTAAGCCATCCCACACGGCAAAGCCGAGCCCTTCTTGGCCAAACGGCACCACGATGCTGTAGAGGCAGGGTGACGTGGAGATGGCGAACTCGCCGTCGTCAAGTTGGGGCGTCTGATCGATTGGAACGCAGAGGCTTCGCAGCTTGAAGGTTTGGATGTGAAGGCGCACTTTTCCTGGGTGCTCTTCCAAGGCTTTCAAAAACGAGAGGGGTACCTGATGCAAGCAGACATAGACCAGATCTCGCAGTGCAGGTAGCTCCCCAATCAGCTTCACCAGTGGCTTCCAAGCTCCTTCTTGAAACCGTTTCTGCATATCGCTAAGCTCAAGCTCAAAGGGGTTGGGTTGACCATAGTCAGTACCGTTGACCTCGCTGTACCATGGGCCCGACGGTGTCTGGAAGAAATCTCTTGCATCATTCTTGAAACCCTTTTCACGGTCGACAGCATTCGTAATCTTGCCGTAGTCGGTCCAGTCGATAGGACGACCTCTGCCTATTATCAGTTGGTTCCCGAGCAGGGCGCCCCGAAGCTTCACTTGTTGGATGTAGCCCAAAGTCCTATCATCATCCCTGACGGCGGCATCCAGTTGGTCCAGAAATTCTCCCAGCTTTGTTTCCGTCGACAAGTCTAGACTGATTCGTCGAAGTCGAAATTTCCGAGTCGCAGCGGCAAGTTGTGTAGATGCGAGGGATAGGTTCAGCAAATCGCGCCAGCTGCGATTGGTCGCGACAAAGCACTCGCAGATTCCATCGAGCACCAACTTTGGCAGAGCCTCGAGAGGCGATATTCTTGTGGTATTTAGCGGCATGTTCTCATTCAATTTGCGTAAGTGAGAACAGAGTGAATAAAGTGAAAGTGAGGAAGGAAATAGAGTATGGGACTTGCTCTGGTCAGATAAGAAGTGCAAAAGTCTTGCTTATAACTCTCAACGGCCCTCCATATCAGTCCCAGTCTCCGAGATGGATCATTGGCCATAATGCCAAGTGTTCATACAGACTCTTTGTGATTTGTTGTTGTTTCGACCCAGTGTGTGGTGAACAAGGGTTGGTGGTGTTGCTCGTTCAAGCGAACATGCACAAATCAATGTATTTGGCGGTTTTTTTTTTCTTGAAGAAAGAAAAACTAGAAGTGATGAGGGTAATGTTTTTTTTTAGGTAACACCAAAACTTCTCTTTCCTTCTTTGTCGAAAACTTACCAGGTATGGTTCTTTCTTCTGACATGATGAATTATTGAGCCAAATTCAGACGACAACCAATCTCAGGAGTAACAAGACAAAGACTTGAGCTGGGGCGATCGTGGTATCTATAATCAATGACTGCTGTACTATCTCGTCGTCTCCAATCACTAACTCGCCATCTTACTATCACGGCCTATCTTAGTTGGATAGCTCATAAAAATAGTCGGCTTGATGTAGAGACTCAAATACAGACGCACTGATGACGCTAAGCCAACTTGACAAATGTAGCCCTTGCTAAAAATCTCTCCGAGGAAACGACTCCTGCAGCTGTTGTCGACGAGACGTGACCGGTTACGCTTGGATGGTCCAATGGCAAGCCGCCCAGCATGTGTCACAAGTATCCCCCATTTCCGCCACGGCAATCCATGTGTCATGTTTTTGTTTGGGCGAGATGGTCAACGCGAGAGTTCAGTGAAGCGTACACCGGCTGTGGGAATCTATTCTCAAGTTTGAGTCGTGCACATAAACTTGGCCATGGCCTTTGAGTTGCCAGTGGGGCTAGAGCTTATCTCGACGTTCTTGGGGGTTTGAGGGCTAATATTTGGCTCGCAGTTTGATACCCGCACACACATGCACATAGATATCATTCTTATAAGAGGGAGACGGAGTCACACTATCGGTCACGTCTGGGCTGGAGCGAATGGCGAGCCCCAACACATTCGCTGTCTCAGCTAGTTGTGTGCTGCGCCCTTGGGGCCCCGGATGTGCGCTGCGAGCTGATTTGCTGGAATAGAGGGCTCGAATCCGATGCTGTTCAGTGGTCGCGGTGGGGTGTGGCTGTCTCGGCCAATTGACGAGGGCGTAAACAGATAGGGAAGAGGTAAACAACACATGACAATAACAAACACGTCTCGACTCCGCACCACCTCTGCCTAGTTCGCGTCCTGAGCGCGATGCGGGTTTTTGCCTCGTCCTTTTTCGCCTCTGTCTCTGGTACTTGTTTTTTTTGCAAGAGAGCAGTGTGCGGAAAAAGGAAGCAGAAGATGGGACATATGGTACGTAGATACAAGTAGGTACATATCACCCACATATCCAGGCCTATGCTGGGACCACCGGATGGACAGATGGGTGAGGGAAGGGGCTGCTGGCTGGCGGGCTGCCCCTCTTTCCGTTTGCTGCCCATCATGATGGTTATGTGCCTATGCAGCCCGCATCTCATGTGACCCGCCTGCATTGCATTAAGTTGCTGGAATTGCACTCGAACCCCTCGACGCCAAAAAGCGGGGATGCCTTGCGCATCAGGCCACAACAAGTCCAGCACGCACGGGCAGCGACGCGCGCCCAACCAGCGTGTAAAGTGAGTACATGGGTCACCAGCTTGGACTAGCGCCGGGTCTCCAAAACGGTCTGTTTCTGGCCGCTGGCGGGCTCTCATTGGCCCGACATCTCGGGGCGGCCCTGGGCATAGCGGCCGTCCCAACCTCTTGATTTCGGAGGGGCCAGCGGGGGGTCAAGGTGGAGGAAGGAGGGGGGGGACCGACGTTGAATTATCGCTGTAAGGGAAATCCCAAGTAACTAAAGAAAGAAGGGGGGCCTCGGATCAATGCGACAAACGTTTCACCTTCTTCCCCCTTTCAACCTACCTTTCTTGCCCGTCCTGTTCTTGTACCTTGTATCTGCTTCCCTGTGGGCTCGAAAACACACTCCAAACTTGCCTAGAACCTGCGTTAGCTGCAGCCAAACGAACCCTGGGTACTTTGTCTCATACACATACATCTAAGCGAGCGCCTCAAACAATAACCAACTCCATCTCGAGCTCTATCTGTCCGTGTGCTCCGTGAGCGCAACCCTCTTTTTCACCGCCGTGCTCTCCTGTTAGTTGACGCAAACGAAGGGCAAACAATTGAAGAAGAAGAAACAAGTGACTCGGCGTTTTTTTCTTCCTCCTCGATTGATTGTCGTTTGCTGCTCGGCTGTTGCTTCTTGACGAGGGGCCATGAATTCCTTCCTGACCGTCAACAACAACGTCTCTCTCATCAGCGTCACAATTGCACCAAGCACCTTCTTGTTCTCTGTCGTCATCTTCTTCATCTTCCTCGCCCTATACATCCCACGCCTCTATTCCCTTGGCTTGCCACGGCTTCGGTTACCAATACCATCCGCATCAACTCTCTTGCGCCCATTCACATCGCGGACCGGAGATCCCCAGGCCCTGCCGCCAGGTGACATTGACAAGGCCCTTCCCGAGCCTCCCGTCAAGTCTAGCCAACTCGTTTTCGAGGATCAGCACCAGCTCGTCGTTGCCGGGCAGGACATTGTCCTTGCTCGTCGCCGCCACCTGCTGCTGCAACAGCAATTGCGAAAACAGCAAGAGGACGAAGAGCTCGAGCTCAAACTCCTTCTCGCAGAACAGGAACGACTCGTTGGCCTCCAGCGCCGAAGAGACTCGTCCCGCCAGAAGTCCGCGCCCGCCCTCGAATACCCCGTCGAGTCCCGCTCCTCGCCCGCGCCGTCGCCGTTCTCGTCGCCGCAGAAGAAACTGACCTCCCGCGAGCGCGAACTTCCTCACACGCCCGAAAAGAAGCGCACTTCTACCTCGACGCCCCAGACAACGCCCCATGATGACCGATCACCCCGAAAATCTTCTCGACGCCTCATTACAGGACTTCGAACACCCAGCAAGCCTGCACCTCCATCATTCAGCCCTTCTCCGCAGCGAGGCAGCCATGACGGAAGAGGAACTCGAGGATTCGGAAATAGCTTCCGTCGGTGGGTACTCGCCGCCGGCGTGGCGGAGACTCGGCAACGGCGATCGGAGCAGCGGGTTCTGGAGGGGTCCCCATGAAGTTCTCACCACCCTGTCGCCCCTGCACGAGAGCACGCCGGGGTTCGATGATGATAGCGAAGACGACATGATCCTGGAGCGCGCCATCCGCACGAGGCTGCCGCAGGGAAGCAAAAGCCCTGACAAGGGGAGGAGCGTAAGTCCGGAGAGAACCGAGAACAGGACCCTACAGGTGCAGCCAAGAGCGCATACGAGCCCCCCAACAGCGGCGGCCATGAGTGAGGAACCACATGACAATTGTGAGCATTTGGAGCAAACTGCCTCGTCATTGATGTCGCATTGCACCAGCTAACAAGGCCAAGACATCCGCTTCGCTGTCCGCGCTGAAGTCCAGCATCGTACCGAGCCCATCGAGTCTACCATCAACTTCATCCGCTTCCACTATACGTCCCTCACTCGCAGCTGGTCCTCGACTGTGACCACGCTCCTCGTCGCTCTCCTCTCAGTATCGGCATTCAAATCACTACTGCAGCCTGCTGCCACCCGCCCCGTTGGCGACCTCGTCAAGGTGGCCGGGCTCGCACGCTCCTTCGAGCCCCTCATCTACTACTCAGAGCACGCAGTTGTACAGGTACATGACCTCCAAGCCACCAGCGTCGCCGTCTGGGACCTCGGCGAGAGTGTGCGCACCAGCGATATGCGTGACGCGCCTAGCATCGTGCGTGACCTGGACTCTCTGAGCGAGACCATGAAGACGTTGGCCGTAGAGATGACAAAGTTCTTTGCCAGAGTTGATGGTGACATTGATGGGTAAGTATTCGATGCGTTCAAAACCCACATTCTCCCCTTGTTGCATGGCACAGTGTCTTACAATGCTTCTCTTGTTCAGTATTCTCAACGTCATGGACTGGGCCAAGATGCATCTACACCGCCTCAACGCCTCCCCCGCACCCTCCACCCTCTCCTCCGCCTACGATAACCTGCACAACCTTCTCTCGGGCGCCCACATCCTCGAAGATGCCGCCGGATCACCCACTTCGCTGGGCCGCCTGACGACGCATGTCTTTGGACTCAGCAACCCGCAGCGCGAGCAGCGCATGGTTCAGCTGCTATTTACCGAATTCCTCGCCGTGCTCGAGGACAGCATCCAAGCCGAACTACAGCACAGCATGACGCTATTTGCCCTCTTCGAGGCTGTCGATTTCCACTTCCTCAACCTCGCCCGCACCGTTGTGCGTGAGTCATCCGCCCAGGAGGAACTGCACGCCGACCTCCTCGCTAGCCTCTGGACCCGCCTACTCGGCACCCGCGCCGCAGAGCTACGCAAATTTGAGCAGAACCGCCTGCTCCTCCGCAACGTTCGCGATAAAACAGTTCGCAACAAGGGCATACTCGTGGAGCACAACGGCAAGCTGCTGACGTTGAAGGCCTCGCTCGAGACACTGCGTAGCAAGCTCGTGTCCCCACTCGTCCGCGGTGTCAACTCCACCACCCTAACACTCGAGGACCAGATCCGCGGGCTGAGCGACGTGAGCTCATATCTAGGGGACGTCCGCAAGCAGCAGAAGGGGAAAGTCATGGAGACGCTCTTTGCTAGCGTCCCCGGGAAGAAGTACATGATCGACGAGGGCCGTGAGACGATCCATGGCGGCAGATTTTAATTACCACTTTAGGAATCTCAAGTTTGCGATTCCATTTGTCACCATGTTTCAAGATACCATCACGCATATAAGCGCTATTGGGGGCGGTGTTGGTTAGATAAAGGTCTCATGGTCTGTTTTGGGAAAGGCATTTTTGGTTGCACTTTTCGGCGTTGGATCTACTTTTCCCATTCCGCATTGGCAGGCAGCTTTGTAATTGCATCTTCAGGTTTAGCAAGTTTAGGATAGATTCAATTTCCACTCATAATCTCACAATCTCTACCTTCGGTCGTATTCCATTACCTAGCAAAACATTCACGTCGAAATCAGGGTCAAGAACAAAAGTATTTGAACATATCTCTTCATTAGACGTTCAATCCGCATAAAACCTCTGTGTTGATCATGCCTGTGAAACGAAAATCGTTGTTGGGGGTATAGGCCAACAGGCAGAGTATCAGAAATCCTTCAACGCCTTCCTGGTGGCTTCTGTCAAGCATATGCCTCTGGCTGCAAAATGGTTCTCGGCCAGTGTAAAAAAAAAACCCAACCACCGTAAAAAAAACCCCAATAACTTTTGTTTCTCCCTTCCTGAGAAGAAATAGCAACCAGGTCTATCTGTACATAAAGCACCACCTCCCTCGGCAGTACAGAGTAGCAAATGATGTTGCCTAATCAGTACCATAAACGTCATGAGGTGCATGTTGCTCCAAGGCAAGGGATCGATGAGTCGTATAACCGTAACAAAAGAAAATTTGAGATTAGGGGAGAATCAGAGACAAGGTTTAAGCCTTGGTCTCCTCCTCCTCCTTCTTAACCTCGGCGCCCTCAGGGCCGGTCTGAGCCTTGACGTACTCGTCGTAGACAGCAAGGGCCTCATCGACCTTGGCCTTGAGAGCAGCTTCGTCCTCGATCCTGTCATTTCGTTAGCAGGTTGATATTGTGATCAGAAAAGTACAGGTCAAACTTACAGGTTGACGAGCTCAGTGTTATCCATCTCCAAAAGCATACCAGTGATCTTACCAGCAAGCTCCGAGTTAATGGCCTGGATCTTGGGGAAGATCATCTCACCGAGAATCTGCTTCTGCTGAGCGGGCTGAGCGGAGGAGAGCTGGGCCTGGAGCATGGCAGAGGGGCTCATGCCCTCAGCACCACGACCGGCCTGGTTGGCGTTGCCATTGCGAGCGGCGTTGGGGCCACCACGACCAGCACCCTGCTGTCGGTTGTTGGGGGGGAACCCGGGCATGGCGCCCTGGCCAGCCATGTTGGGAGGAACGCCAGGCATGCCCTGAGGACCACCGCGGCCGCCCTGAGGAGCACCACGACCACCGGCGAGGGCGGCCTGCTGAGCCTGCTGCATAGCGGCCATAAACTGGGGAGTACCGGGCTGGCCGTACTGAGGGGGGAACTGGCCAGGCATGCCGTACATGTTAGGAGGCATCTGCTGGGGAATACCACCGCGGCCGCCCTGCTGGGGGTAACCAGAGAACTGGCCGGGGCGGCCACCCTGAGCACCGGGCATACCCATGCCAGGCTGAGGGAAGGGCATGCCGCGGCCGCCCTGGGGCATGAAGCCGGGCTGCTGGCCGGGGGCGTAGAAAACGGGGGGCTGCATGTACTGCTGGGGCATGCCGGCGGCGGCGGCGGCCTGTTGCATGCGCAGCTGGTTGCGAGCCTGGATGCTAGCCTCAAGCTGGCTCTTGCGAACGTCCTTGCGCTGGGCAAGAGCAACGTAGAGGGGCTTGTTGTTAACCATGCGCTGGTTCATCTCAGCCACGGCCTTGGTGGCATCATCGGGGTTGCTAAAGCAGACGAAACCGAAGCCCTTGCTCTTACCAGACTTCTTGTCGCCCTTCTTGTCACCCTTCTTGTCGGAAGCGTCATCCGACTCCACCTCCTCCTCCTCCTTGACCTCCTCCTTGGTCTCTTCCTTCTCCTCCTTCTCCTTACCCTCCTCGCCCTCAGCAGGGGTGTCGCGCATCACCTTGGCGGAAGTAATAGGGCCAAACTCAGCGAACATCTGGCGGAGCTTCTCGTCATCGACGTCATCGTCGAGGTTCTTGATGTACAGGTTAACACCCTGGTACTTGCTGGCCTTCTCCATGCGAGCAGCTTCATAAGACTTGCGGAGCTCCTCCTCACGCTCATGCTTCTTCTGGGCGCGGCCAACGTAGAGATCCTGACCACGGAAATCCTTGCCGTTGAGGTCCTCGACAGCCTTGTAGGCGGCCTCGTGGGTGGTGAAGTTGACAAAGCCGAAACCTCGAGCCTTGCCCTCCTGGTCACGGGCCAGAGACGAGGAAGTGACGTCGCCAAAGGCCTCGAACAGCTGGCGGAAGTCATCCTCGCTGACCTCGGGGTTGATGTTCTTGACGTAGACGTTGGTGAAGTTGGCCTTCATCTCCTCAAACTTGCTCTGGCGGTCCTTCTTGGCAATGTGGTGGCCGACGTAGACCTTCTTCTCGTTCAGAAGCATGCCATTGACGTGCTTGATGGCCTGAGCGGCGGCCTCGTCGGTCTCGTAGTGGACGAAACCGTACCCCTTGGAGTTTCCGTTCTCATCCTGGGCAACCTTGCAGCTCAAGATGTTACCAAAAGCAGCAAAGGTGTCGTGGAGAGCCTTGTTGTCGATAGCGACATCAAGGTTCTTAATGAAGACGTTGCCCTGTCCGTTCTTGCGAAGGGCGGGGTCGCGCTGGGACCACATGATGCGGCAGGGCTTACCCTTGATGAGGGTGTAGTTGAGCTCCTCAAGGGCCTTCTCGCCGTCAGAAGTGGAGTTGTAGTTGACATAGGCGTAGCCGAGAGAACGACGGGTGACGGCATCACGGCAGACACGAATGGAGGCAACGGCACCGATCTGGGAGAAGAGCTCGAACAACATGGCCTCTGTGACGGAGGGGTCGAGCTCGCCGACGTAGAGAGAGGCCGAGTTCTGGGGGTGAGGGGCAGCCGAGTTGGGCGTGGGAGCAGAAGGATCCTCGGAAGCGCCAGCGACAGTGGTGTCGATGGCGGGAGCCTTGGCATCGCCGCTGCCATTGAGCGAGGTGTTGCTGAGATCGTTGGCAAGCTGGTCAACAGCGCCGGAGGTAGGGTTGGAGGCCATTTTGATTCACTGTCGGGGTCTCGAGGAGGACCTACAGTGTGCAAGCTTGTCAGTAGGAAATTCGTGAGAGGTACTATCCCGAGAAGCGAAAGAAGAAGTTTGAAAAAAGAAATGAGGGCAAGGGCTGATCGTTACAACGGTGGTTGGGGGGGTAGTGGAGTGGAGGGGAGAGGGGCCACAGCAAACGCACCTTTTTAAAGACGATGGCAGAGCAAGTTCGCGGGGTTACTCGGACCTTGGCGAACAAAGACTGGCTGCGAACAAAGGTCGGCGGCCTCGTAAGGATAGATATTCTTTGAGTCGTGAAAACGAGGGTCTCAAAGGAAGGATGGGATGGTTTGTCGCTCGGGCGGTGTCGCGAGAGAGACAAGGAGGGAGCGTCGGTAGGGGGAGGGGTGGGTTGTGGGTGAAGGGGGGGTTTTTTGAGGAGTTTTTCAAGTTTTTTTTGTGATTTTGTTTGTGGAAAGAAGTGAGCAGAAACAGAGAACTAGTACGAAGACCGTACCTCTGAACTGACTCGACTTATATGGGTTTGGGGGTTTGGTTGATAAGGTTGGTGTTGCGGTTGAGGAGGGAAAAAGAGAAATTTCGTCGGTGATATTTTTTTTGCTTGACCTAGCCATGCGGTGGAGGGCCACTGTGAGTGGCGGCATTGGTGGGTGGCGCCTGGCCCAGTGCTGACCTGCCACTGTGCTGCGCTGCAGCGGGCGGCATCGTCGATTCACGCACAGTCCACACACACCTTTTTTGTTCCTGGGGGTAGCGTTGGGCTGGTCACGATCCACACTGAGTACATGTAGCTACCCGACACAGCTGTTAAGCGTGGTGCGGGAGGAGGGAGGAGGGGGATGGCACGCTAACAGATTTGGCTACGACGACCCATAGCGCTGCGATAGCGGGCGCGTACACGTGCGCGCGCCCACCCCCCTCATCCCATCTAGCTTGCTGTCACGGTACTTTGGAGCCCAGCCAGTGGGCCGCTGTAGAAATTTTATTCACAAACTCGTGTCTAACAAAACTGAGGCGGACAGCAGAAAGTGGGAGCGCCTAACGGTCTACAGCGCGCGACAGCCCACCAACCCGTTGCATTTCTGCGATAAGAAAAAAAAAATTCCCCATCCCCAGATTAAAATTCGGCGGTGGCGCTCGTCATGGGCATCGTCGCCAATGCGCACCGTGCTGTGTCTCAAACGCAAAGACCAAAACCCGTCGAATATTGCGGGTACCACTGCAAGTGCTGCTGCGGGGGAGCCATTCGTTGCCCACAGGAATGGCATTGCAAAAAGGAACTTGGCATGCGACAGACGTTCAGCCATCATCGTCGGATGGCTCTGTGGGTAGGGTAACATTGGTATCCCTACACCGCAACGACTGCCATCAGCCGACCGACCACAGTCCCGGAAGCCCCTAAGCCCAACACTGGCTGTGGCCGCCAACGCGGGCGTTGATGCGGGTGCGCCGATGACCAAGGTTGATGGCGCGGTGGGACAGTGCTTCTTCGCTATCGCACACTGTCCCAGACACAGGGTCTTCAACAAGCCTTCTGCGCACAGGCCACTTCCATCACGCGCTTCTACAGCGAACGACGGGAGAAGGTGACCGGGACCAGGACGGGGATGCGGATGGAAATGGGGACGGTGCAAGTGCTTTCAGTACGTACCTTCATGCCCTGTTGTCGTTCGCTTGTCTGGTGGGTGAAAGGTTGAATGCAGGCGCACCAGGCAAACTGCAATGTCAATTCGACAAAAGAAAACTGGCTAAGGCAAGAATGCGTCACATGTTCTCTTTGTTTCAATTGATGAATACTTTTTTTCAATATATATCACGCATTTATTTCTTCGCCTTGTCTTTCGCCTTTGTGCATGTTCATTTGTTGGCCTGCCACGTTCGATCATCCATCCAGGGCCAGTGCTTATCTTATCAGCAACATGAGCCGCCTACTAAATCCAACACGCTAACATATGTACATGCCTGACGTACCCTTGTTCTGAGTGACCTCACTCACCTCGGGAATCGACCGGAGACGCACCCCACGAATAGCATCTTGTCCATCTCCATCCATCGCTGACTGATCTCGACCTGAACCTTCTAGAAATCGATCCCACCGCCGTCGTCCGCCGACCGCTATCAGCTATAGGATGCCCTTGTTTTCTCCTTAGCCCTCCAACAACGCCCGACCTCCCTGCCACCATGTTTTCGACCTTCACCGGTAGCTCCAGGCGTCCACGCAACGTCAACCTCAGCGGTCAGGCCGGGAATCCCTTTGCCAACACCTCCTGGAGCCCTTCTGCCGTGTCGAATGCTACAAAGACTGTTTCCAATGCACAGGCCGATCGCGAGAAGCGCCAAGCGGAGAGGCTTCGGTTGAAGGCTGCTGGCAAGATCCAACGCACATGGAGGGGTCATCGGGCGAGAGCGGGCCTCCGCCAAGCTCGACGAGCTAGCTTCGACGAGCTCTACAGCTCATCCTCAACGCTACAGCCATCCCAGAGGCTTCCTCAGGCCTTCACACTACTTCTTTCCTTCTTCTTCAGTCGAAGAGGCGACGATGTCCAGCGACTTGCCATATACGCGCGCGATGCCGATTCCGTCGATCTCACAGCCATTGCTCCTGCAGGTACCCATCACTCACGGGTGCAGCGCCTAGTGCGATTGCTTATCGAGGCTGTGGAAAGTAATACCCCAGAAAGGTACGTGTATTACGGATTGCTCAAAAAGCAGCTCAGGTACTGCTTCCAGGTGGCATCATTACTAATCCACCGTTACAGCGTCACCACAGAAACACAGTTGATGTTGAAGCTCATCGCCCGAATTATATCCTCGTCCCCACAAATGATAATACCGTGCATTGATCAATACTATGGCGCACTTGCTCGATTATGCCAGACTAGGAATGCGGGTGGGGAGTGGTCCAATCTCCTTCTTGAGGCACTCAAGGCTCCTTTTACAATTGGAACTGAAGAAGGTGCGTAACATTTTGGGTATCCGCATCGAGAGTTGCTTTTTCTGACCTAATAATTTGTAGTATCCAAAGTCTACCGAGCATATGCGTTTGCCTTCTTGACTGGCCAGTCTCTAATTCTGTTCGAAGAAAACCCCGCGGCCTTCTCAGAAGCCATTTCAGCACCCGAACTAGCTAGAGCTATTTTGGAAGAGCTTTCGACGGAATCCATCAGTCTCCATTCTAAGGACAGCCTGCTTTGGTTACTCGCCCACTTTATTGACATGGGTAGCATCACATTGAATGCGTCTCACAGATTTAATTACCTGGAGACGCTATACACACAACTTTCAGCTCTCTCTCAAGACATCAGTCTCCGCATTGGCATCAAAGTGTCTTCAAACGCACTGGATTCTGACGAAACTCATGGAGAGACTTTGCTACAGCCACTGCACCCTTACATCTCTCGACAATTGCTCTCCCTTGTGGAAAGCGAAGGTATCTCAAAGCTCCTACGAGACTTTTCGACCAATCTTGCGGGTTCATCAACTCAAGAATTTCGTGGGACCAGCCTGCTAGCTGGTTACATCTTAACTTTGCTCCAGTGTTTCCCAGCGAACGGCGATGACATACGAATGCGACTGTTTCTTGAGCAGATTCCAGGCCCATCGGGCAGTGTTCCTACCGTCAAGTTTCTCTGGCAGATTATGAAACAAACTACTGTGTTCCGCAAATTAAGTTTCGAATCGGAGCCTCCAATCGCTGTTCTTAGCAGGTATCTACGTGCCGCTTCTGATACCCCAAACGACAATATCGAGGAACAAGAATGGCGTGTGATACTACTTTTCCTCGAGCTGTATATTTTTATCCTCCGCCTAAGCGATGACGAAGACTTTTTCAGTGGCATATTCCCCCAACTACTGCAAGCAGATTCGTCAATGTCGCGCATTCGTTCGTGCAGTCTTTCCCTAGACGATGTCAAGGCGTTGACAGTGTTTCTCAAAAATACCGCATTCACTCTGCATTACAAGGCTCAAGAACTTTCCAAGTCGCAAGAAGCCCTTGAAACTGCCAGCAAATCTCGCATGGACTCATACTTTGGCTCTTCTAGGTCGGCAAAAGAGACACACAGCTCAACCCTATCAAGGGCTGCGACTCGACTCGATCTCGATAGTCTCCGGGGCATCGTGACGGTGGCTATGAAAATGTTGTATGAGAGAGACTCAAGAAAGCAATTCCTTCCTATAAACCATTGGCTCATGACAGAAAAGCTGGACAAGGAAGACTTTATCACGGCCGTCATTACAGAGGAGCAACGACAGATTCAAGAAGAGGATCAAGACAGTGACGAGGAAATGGATTCCGATGTCGAGGCTGACTTAGGCGCTGATACCAGCTTTTACTCCACCCTCGCTGGGCAAAGGCTCTCTCGCCATGCACGGTTGGAGAGACTGAAGGCTCAACAAAGGCGAGTGCAACGCGAACGGCGATTGGCAGAATTAGGCCCTAAACTCGAGGTCCTCAAGCATATGCCTTTCGCAATCCCCTTCGAAACCCGTGTCGTCATCTTCCGCCAGTTTATCCACTTGGACCGGGTTCGCAGAGATGGAGACAACCCTTCTCATCACCACCCGTTTGCTAGACACCACGCTCGTATTCGTCGACAAAAGCTTTTTGAAGACGCATACAAGCAGTTTTACGAAATCGGAGAAGGCCTCAAAGACCCCATTCAAATCACGTTTGTTGATAAATTTGGTGCGCCGGAAGCTGGTATTGATGGGGGTGGTGTCACCAAAGAGTTCCTAATCAGTGTGACGTCGGAAGCATTCGGAAACCAAAACAAGGGCCCTGGAATGTTTACTTCGAATGAAAAGGGCCTTCTTTACCCTGACCCAACAGCAGTAGATGTGCTGCGCCATTCTTTGAAGGCGAGCGAGCTGACGGAATCGGATCCAGAATGGAAGGGACATATGGCCAGTCTCCTGAAGCGGTTCGAATTTCTAGGAAGAATCGTCGGCAAGTGCATGTATGAGGGCATTCTCGTTGATCTGGCGTTCGCGGGTTTCTTTCTCCTCAAATGGGCATCTGCAGGTCCCAACGACGAGAACAGCTACAAGGGTAGCGTCAACGACCTCCGCGACATGGACGAAGACCTGTACAAGGGCATGCTTCGCCTGAAGAATTATCCCGGTGACATCTCGGAGCTAGCTATTGATTTCACAGTTACAGATCAGATCTCGCAACCTGGCCAGCCAGTCAAGACGATTACCCGAAATCTGATTGCCAACGGCGATCAGGTGTACGTCACCAACGACAACCGGCTGTTGTACATATCCTACATTGCCCGACACCGTCTCGTCGTTCAACCGTCTCTCCAAACAGCAGCATTCCTCCGAGGTCTCCGCGCCATCATCCGCCCGTCATGGCTTTCCATGTTTAATCAATCCGAGCTTCAGCGCCTTGTAGGCGGAGACTCATCGGAGATTGACATTGAAGACCTGCGCCAAAACACTATTTACAGCGGCTTGTACGAGATTGGCGATGACGGGCAGGAGCACGACACCATCAAACTCTTCTGGAAGGTTATGCAAGGCTTCAGCGACTCGCAGCGACGCGATGTTCTCAAGTACGTCAGCTCGACGCCTCGAGCTCCACTGCTGGGCTTCTCTCAGCTCAAGCCAAAATTCAGCATTCGGGATGGAGGAACCGATGAGGACCGATTGCCAAGCACCAGCACGTGCGTGAACCTGCTGAAGCTGCCAAGATACACAACAGAGGAGACGCTTCGGGAGAAGCTGCTCTATGCAATCACGTCTGGCGCAGGATTCGATCTGAGCTAGTCAAATGAGGGTAGGTTTGGTTGGATCGGGGTCCGGAAGTGGGCAGGGCTTGGTCAAAATTAGCGATCAAATTGGGGTCTTTGGTGTTTTAACAATTGTCATGGTTATTATGAAGTAAGAGTCGTTTTTTTCTCATGTACTAGCGAATGCACGACATCCACTTTCCTCCTACATAATGACTCGAGAAGAAGGTCAATCCAACTTTCTGATCAGGCATAAAGATACATAAGCGAATTTTAATTACATGGGTTTAAAAGTATATAATAATGACGTTCTAAGTAAATGCAGGACTAACTGTGACGGATGTGTTGTTGACTCCTATTCCATGGGGAAAAGATTTGTCAATAATAACTATCCTGACGGCATTTATTGCAGGACGTATGAGATATCAAGATCCTATATACGAGTAATCAATCCGCACACAGCCAGTTGCAATAGATCAGATCATGATAACATTAAGCCACAGTGACTGAAATCGTACAATAGACAAAATTCCAAGTGCATATAAGAGAATGAGCCATGCAATTGCTGCTGAAACGTCGAGTTGAAATAAACTCGGACGGGCCAGCACTACCATCTCGTTGGCATTCGAAATGGGCTTGGGTACTTGGAGTATGCGGCTTGTATTGGAGTTGGCCAGTAGGCAAGCTAGCGCCGCCGCGAGTCGGGCCACGAGAGTCCAAGCAGCAATTGACAATGAACACGCAATTGCCTATGGTAGCTGGTAAAGCTTTATTAAGATGCTGCAGCAATCACCAGAGGACATCAGTAGCTAGTATGATACTATTGGTAAAAGGGCCTTGCAATATAAACAGCTGGTTCTTGGGGGGTTCAAAACAGAACAACGACTAATCAATCATCAGGTCCCAAGAATCAAGACCAATGGTTTACAAGGCCTTGACGGAAGCAATCACTTTGAAAAAAGAATTTCCTTCAAACTATATTCTTTGCCCGGATGATTATAATAAGTTTTGTTCATTTATCGTACCTAACTTCTCCTGGTTTTTTTACAGGTGTGTATTGATTTATCATTTAGTGTCGCCTTGATAACTCCTGGATATTAATGCCGGTTTTCGTTTCTTCAAATCTAAGATCATTTGTCCAAACAAACCATTCGCCCATGCAAACCTAGAATTGATACACAGTCAGCGCATTATCCTTCGTTCTTTTCTTTTTCCCCGTGAGCTTGGGGTGCAGCCTTACCAGGATCTCGTCCACTTTTGGTCGTTGTGGCTGTTGACAGTCTCGTGGATCAAGCCGAGCCCGCTCGTAGAGGCCATGAGCTGTCGAATGCCGCCGACAATCTCTTCATCCTTGTCAGTGGTCATAATTTGAATAATGAGACCCATTGGCCAAGCCATGCCAGGCCCAAGATGAGGACCGCCCGTGGCATTGAGGACGGGGCCGCGAGCGTAGTAAGGGTTGTAAGAGCTGAGCACAAAGGCGCGGGTATTGTCATAGACGTGTTGCGATGCGGGCTTGTAGCCCATATGGGGGATGCTGAGGAGAGAGGGCAGGTTGGCGTCGTCCTTTTTAAGAAGTGATTAGCATCATGAGCTTTGGGCAAGAATGAATGTGGGGGTGGGTGGAAGGGTGGTTAGGTACCATAAGATTATAAGAGCCAAAGCCATCAATTTCATAAGCGTAAACATCGCCAAACTTGGCGTGGGGGACAATGGCGTGCTCGTTGATGCCAATCTCGATGCCGGCTGCCATGTCCTCCATTTCCCTTGCGACGGAAGCGTCCAGCTTGCGCATGATGGTGGCGCATGACGTCAGGTAGCGGGCGAACATCATGTTGGCGGGGATGAAGTACTGGTAGATGCAGGCGTCGTCCGAGGGCCGGAAGAAGCTGCGGATAAGCCCAATGTGGCCCTTGACGGGGGCGCCTCGGCCGTGGTTGGAGACGGTCTCGGAGGCGCTGTCGGAGTTGCGGAGCCAGGTGTAGTGCGAGTCGAGGACGGTGCCATCCTCGCCATACGTGCCCTTCTGCATGAGCTTGGCGAGGTGGAGGATGCGCTTGACGGCCTCGACCCAGCCGAACTTGCCAAAAAAGGTCCCATCCTGGCTCTCTTCGTAGTAGTCCCAGGACAGTTGGAGAAAGGCGGCGAGGGAGTCGAGCTCGTACTTGCACTCGAAAACGATGGCGGGATCGTACTGCGGATGGACGTCGTCGCCGCGAGGCTCCAGGGCGCGGCGCAAGCGCTTGATGCCGGACTCCGGGGGCGGATGGAAGGCGTTGCAGTAGGGCGACTTGCGGATGTAGCGAGCCTGAAGGTTGATGGCACCGCGGAAGAGGGACGCAATGTCACTGCCCTTGGCGTCGTTGCTTGGAATGATTGATTTGTATGACTGAAGCTGGTTGGCGCTGTCGCGGAGCCACATGGCATCGATGTCACCGGTGGTGATAAAGGCCAGCTGTGTGTCAATCGCATGCACGTGTTAGCTTTTTTTTTTCTTTCCTCTTGAATCCATCGCGAATAGCTTCATTGCAACGCACCTCCTCGTCTGGGTTGTCGGCAGAGACACCCGTCCAGCGGACAGTCGTGTCCAGGGTGTTGGGCCATGCATTCTGGAACAGCTGGTACAGGTCGGGATCGCCAATTGCGCCCGTCATGTCCTTGTAGATGGCGTTCTCGACGGCGGGGGCCGAGTAGGTGCGGCATTGCTTGCTCGGGCGCTGGAAGGGGAACGCGTATCGGCCGGTCGAGAAGGGTTCGTGACGCTGGCGGGCGTACTGCTCGTAGTTGGGGCAGTCGGCCGAGACCGAGACAGCTGCGGCCAGCAGGGCGAGGCGGACGAGTTGCTGCTGGAGCATCATGGTGAAGTGGCACTTCGGTTCCGTTCCGTCTGTCGTCGCGGGTCTCTCCCCTAAAGCCACGCGACCGGTAGCGACAGGACAGTGTTTGCCTCTGCCATTGAACTACTAACGCAGCGACGGCGCTCGCTAGGGATGCGCGGGATGCGGGCCTAGACTAGTGTGCTGTTCAATACGACGTATAGGGCTGAGGTCGCTGGCACACAGGGGGTGCCCCAATGGCCTGCAAAGAAGGGGGGGTAGTGCGAAGCAGAGAATCCATGGTGAAGCACGACTGAAACCGCCCAAGAAACCCCAAAAACAACTACCAGTGTGCGTGGTTCATGTTATTCTGTTTCCTTTTTTTGAAGCTCAAAATCATGATTGGCGATGCACTCATGCAGGAGCAAGCTCCCCTGTTAACGTTGTTTTTAACTTTTGCTCATCCGATCAGCACGCCCATCACCCACCACGCTTTTCTATCTATAGACTAACTTGCCGCCTTGACCATGCCTAACACGAGCCTCATTCGCGGACTCCATATCGGAATCCGATCTTCCCATGCCACACCCGACGACCTTTCTGACAAACGAACCTCTCGCATGCGCCCCTCTATTTGTGGGAGGCATGTTCAGCTCTCAAAAGCTCCACGTTGAAGAAACTTTTGAGCCTTGACGTTGTGAAATTGCCCAGCTTAGCTAATCTCGATAAACTAAATCCGAATTTGAACGTGACGCACGAAGTAGCTGTGAGCTGCTATTCTATCAACGGATACAAAATGACCTCTCCACAAGCTCACTGTCCTCTAAAGCCGACCCGTTAATACACCCATCAAGAAAACACTCTCCTACGGATGTAAAGTTGTCTTCATCGTCAGACCTACGCAGCAGAACAGGAACACTGCAGCCAAATAGCACACAGATTAAGTCTCTCCTTCATGGCTCTCTCCGGGACTATACTAACACGCCGGTTGCGATTGATCATTAAACTGAGCGACAATCTTACAATCACGTCGAAAAATCAACCAACGAATGTGTCATGATTACTCGCCTTGGTTCGGAGCAGGGCTCGAGGAGTCGATGCCAGCAAGATGCTCTCGAAGCTGTGCCCTTGGATCCGAAGAGATTTTGTCCAACGAAACCATTCCTGTAACTCCTTGGAGGCAAAAGAGTGAGCCTCTTATTGGCCGCACAAATAGGCGCAAAAAGTCCCGGGACAACTCTTCGGTGGGTATGGCGTATCGCAAATATCGATCCTTCCGACTCAATGCTAAACTTCTGCACACACTCATAAGAATATTCAGCGGGGAGAATGGGGATTCGGAATCACTCGAGGCTCGCACGGGGTGCCACCCAGAAATTTGGACTTGCTCGCAGTGTTTAGATGCGGCCAATCCATCGACTGTGTCAACGATGACCCCACAGGCCTGAGGTTCCGAGCCTTCAAATTGATACACGGCTACTCTTTGTTTAGATACCGAGTAGTAAATTGACGGATCAACCTCAAGCGCTCCAGAACTCCGAAGATTCCCGATATGGGCTTTGGAACTTTGGCTGACCATTAGGGGAACAACCTAAGGGTTCTTCTTTTGCCAGTCAGGTACCCAGGATGGCCACAAAGATCCAGGTAGCGCGCTGTATATCGAAGCCAAACATATGATATCCGAAGACTTGTGGTGTGCGATGAAAGCTTGGGCAAAATGCAAGTAGACTTGCTCACTGCTGTAAAAGCAATCCAGTTTCAAAATAAATACATCGGTAGCCCTTGTGAGCGATCGATATGCTGCGGTACACAGCGACCCTGCTGTTAAGCCTCAAGTAGCAGAATTTTGACCGGGATCTGATCCATTCCCTCGGATTTTCAATTGTTCGGCCCATTCTAGTCAATTTCCAGACTTTCTGTGCTTTCTCAATGGGTATTCTCGAATCCGCTTACGATGGTCCCTCCACGATAGCTACGGCTATCGCGATGCGGAAGAAAGACGGAAATACAATCACAGACTGGACTTCAGAGATGAGATTTTGCTCTAGTCTACAATCAACCATCGAAGATGTTATTGCTTTTGGTCGATTAATGGGAACTTTACGCACAATAAAGAGCTTAATCTCTTAACCCAAGCAGTTTTGCAACGCCTTCGTGACTTCTATAATGCCCTTTCGCCCTACATATCTGGTTGCAGGAATCTTGTGAGCCTGGCGGTTCCAAAAAGGCTCTTTTTTCAATTGGAAGATACCCTGAAAGACTTGGCAATCCCGTCTGTGGAGGCGCTCAGGGAACAGGCACGCATACACCTCCAAGGTGTCAACGCTTTAATCCTCTCATATATCATGTCAGTCATCATTGAACGCCGACAGTGGATATTCACCGGAAAATCGCCCAGCTACATCCTTCGTAGCGAACCATTTGAAATAATTTCAGAACAACTGGTTGCCTAATTACAAAGCACGATGCAGAGGGCCAAGATGGTGGATTTGCACCATATCGAAAAGTGAACAAAGCTCTTCTCCACCAAGTCACTGAGCATCGACGAACAAGTGGTTTGAACCCTTTTCTGCCAACATCTCGCTCGAACTTTTCCAAATGCACCTAGGCCATGGGCAATTGCTGATATCATCATCCTCAAAAGCGACCCTATTCCCAAAATTTCCGACTTCAATTTGACGATAGCAACAATGCACAATGCCGATCACCCCATTATTTTAGTAGATGCGGATGGTAAGGCCGACAACGACGGTGTAACCAAGGGGCTCAGAAAGTTGGTTGCCATAGCGAGGTTCCTGGAGGAAGCTCCTCTCGTGCATGTAGACCACTGAGCAAGACGTTGTCGTTAACATCCGCAGACAATATTGCCAGGTCCACCTCGCCCGTCTTGTCGATGCCATGCGAGGTGACAGGCAGCGAGTCAGGACTGACGACATTGCCTCGATATGCTCGAGGCGTTCCATGACACCGCGCCAATTGCAACAGCACACTTCCGCAGGCCAGCAGTAGCTTCGCGCTTGTGGGTATCTCGGTGGGCTGTGTGCATATTGTCTTTGATTGCTCTCTGGGTGTTTATACATCAGCTTCAAGGTCCAGCAGTACGCTTACATCGAAGAACCTTGACTCCATCGTTCTGGCCATACGCTGTCCCGGTCCTCACGCTGCTTTGCGCCAATATCATTCTCTCGTGCTAACCTGCCAGTCGGTATAGTGACCAGCAGTTCAATGCCTTTGCTGCATATTCTGCACAGACACTCCTGTTGCTCATACGCGAGCCCAAAGCGAGCCCGAAGCACGCCCGAAGCACGCCAAATCAACAAGCTCAGTTCTAGCCCAGTGGGGGTGAATTAACATGAACTGGGAGTTACGAACTTCTTGGCAGGAAAAGAGCATATCAGTTCCAATAGCTGCGCTTATTGACCAAACCCAGCCACCCGCAGAGGAGGAACTTCGAGCGACAACAAACTTTTCTCCCGCAAAAGCTGAGCCACCTACTGGAGCGCCATGCCAAGTTCTCTCCGGCATTACTCTCATCCCGGTCTATAACGGTCAGGGAAACGGTAGACTACAGGATGCAGTAGATTTCTTCATGGGGGGTTTCCAATGTAATGCTAGCTACCGATGACGATATTAATGTCTTATCTTGTGTAGCAAGGTAAGCCACATGCCTTGTAGCGGCATTTTGAAGAGACTCCGACGTCATGAGAAAGTATCTGATGAGCACTACTTGGATGAAATAGACAAATGATTTGCCGTGAGCGCCACCCTTTATCCAACCCAGAGAACATGCTCAAAGGCGAAGTTGATTTGGATTCCCCGTGCTTGCCCTGCAATATACAATTCAACTCTTGAATTATTGTAAGAAAGGTACCTACTTCTGCACCGTGCCACTGCACAACATTGATCCCAGTTCAGGTAATGAGAATATTCAATAAAAATACTCCCAAAAAATATCTAAGAGTTTTTTTTTCTTTTTAGATAAATAAATTTATTTAGGCCTTGTATTTGTTTATTTTCAATCAAATTGTTAAGATTCGTTTGCTCTTTGCAGGGGTCTCATGGTACAAAGTATTGAACTGGCAATCATTGAATACAGTACAACCCTTGAAGGCTTCTGGACCTGACACTTTGCTGCATGGAATCCTACAAAAAAAACCACATGTCTTGAGTCATTTTGGCCAAGGTGATTTTTCTTGAAATTACACGCACAGATTTTTTTACCTATGGATAATCTCTTGGTCTTGTTTATACTTGGATCCTGCGCATATCTTGGTTGGGATCAATGGTGTGTAATAGCCACAACGAACAATACCTCCTGGGTTACACATTCGAGTGCTGGATTATAGTTTAACCGAGGGCGCTGGACATGTTGGATCGGTGTGGTCACGTGTTGTTGTCAAAGCTAAATTATTGGGGCCGACATGACCTCGGTGAGATGCACGTGTGATTGTGACGTAGGGTAGCTGAGCAACATTCATACAAGCAAAGAAATATCTCCGTCACATATCGTTGAAATTGTATGTATTCCTATATTTAGGAAGCAACCCGATCAAGAGATGTTTCCGGAGTAGGTTCTTGTGTTTGTTTCTCACTGTTGACACGGTTGATTGCGAATTCATTGTTTCCACTATGCTGGTGATTGCGAGTGAAGCACATGTGATGTTTGAACTTGTACCCAAAACGTCCATCATTTGTTCTCTTCCCAACAAACGGCAATCAGACCCAAACTCATAGCACAGCGGCAACAACTAATTCATGCAATACACATTCAAATCCAATCGCTGCAAGCAGCGTTGAAATGCACTTGTGCTGTCATGACACGTTCCGCGAACGGCAAGTCACAGTGAAAAAAAAGAAAAAGAAAAGAGTTCGTGACCACTGCAAACATTCAGTTGAGAGCGAGACATCATCTACCACACCTACACAAGAGGCTCAAAACAAACGACGCCAAATCCTTCCTAATCGGACGCATTCCCGAACGCGCTACCAAGCACCGTCAGTGTTGGGACGCTTCCAGTTCCTGAGCCAAGCGACAGGAGAGCAGCGGCGTCGGACAGAAAATCCCGATCCAGGGTCGGTCCACGCCACTCTTGCGAGCCAGGCCACTCTTGGAATTGGACGGGAGCGACACACGCACACAAGTCAGGTTCTGGCCCAAGACGGAAATTCCTCTAGTAGCGGCGCGACAGTCCATCAATAGACCACCTGCAGACGGACTGAGCCGCAGTCTTTTAATTTTATTTTATCAAGAATGGCCTCATGGCGAATGACGACTCGTGAGTAGCCGACCTGGGGGGTGGGCGACTGGGTTCTGGGCCGAAGCAAGGCGGCTGTAGCCCAACTGGCCGCGTCCCCCCCGCGGGGAGAGACCGAAGAAGCCGAGCTTGGCGATCGGCCTAGGCTACACTAATCCCGAACGCTTGGGGCAAGGACATTGACGTAAGAGCAAGCTTCAGCTTAAGACTCGTGATGGGGGCCCAGGCGCCGTGACGAACCACCAGGCGTTTGCGCCGTGCAGTCATGAGGCAGTCATTCATCTGAGACAGGAATCGGCACGGTGACTGATTGGCGGTGGCAATTGAACGGGTTACAGCTGCGCGCGGCGTGACAGCCACGCCTCAATCTAGTCGAACCTCGTGCGCGTGCGTGGGCGTGTGGTGAGCCGGCATCTCAAGGCTGCCTGGTTTCTGGTTCCTCGGTTCCAGCTACATTGCCCCCCCCTCACTAGTCACTGGGAGGAAGAAAGAGCCTCGTTCCTAGCTCGGCTATGAAATCCCGAGCGCCGACAGCAGACCAACATGGGCTTGCTGCATAGCCCTGCTCTGCTGGCTGGCTCTCTCATAAGACGGCGGCGTCATGGACAGAGCAGCGGGCCCTTCGGGAAAAGCTCTACGTTGCTACGTACTTTTGCAGGGACTGGAATTGACTGTGCCGGCTCAACCCCGCGGCTATAGACAGCGAGGCAGAGGGCCCTTCACAAGCAAAATAAAAAAAATAGCGCCCAGATTTGGGTGTGCTGGTGCCCACTCCCCCGCCTGTGGGCCAATTGCCGGCCAGATAATTGTCAAGAGACTCCAGCTCCGGTCAACCCCACCAACGACCCGGCCACCGGCATGGGAGCTTTTTCGCCATTGACTGCTCGTAGTGGGATCCCCAACTTTGATTTCTTGGCTTAGCTTTCCTTTAAGTCGTCCATCTCCCCCTCCAGAGGGCCACAGGAAGGGCCTGAGCTCCCCGCACACCAAGGTTCCTATTTGCCCTGCCAATTGCTCTCTCACCATGTCCGCCGCCCCTCGCCCCGTCTCCCGGTGCGTGCAGCACAGCTCGCGGGCCCTCGCCCGCGCTCAATGGCGGCCCAGGAACGGCTTCTGCCCCTCAGCTGCCGCCGTCTCGAGGGCGGCTTCATCACAGAGCTCGCGGCTCGCATGGCCGGTGATGCGAATTCCGGCTACCGGCACCAGGTCCTTCAGCAACACGGCCCGCCGACGAAACGACGAAGACGACGAATCCTTCGATCCCAAGGACATTGAGCGCGAGGCCGACGAGGTTGACGTCTGCATTGTCGGTGCCGGCCCCGCAGGACTCAGCGCCGCCATCCGCCTCAAGCAGCTGGCCAACGAGGCCGGCAACGAGGACTTCCGCGTCCTGGTGCTCGAGAAGGCTGGCGACATTGGCGCTCACATCCTCTCCGGCGCCGTTATCCAGCCCAGCTCCATCAACGAGCTCATCCCCGACTGGCTCGACGAGGACAACCCCAACCGCTTCGAGCACGCGACCCCCGCCGGCACCGACCGCATGCGCTTCCTGACCAAGACGGCCGCCATCCCCATCCCCGCACCCCCGCAGATGAGCAACCACGGCAACTACATTGTCAGCCTGAACCAGTTCGTCAAGTGGCTTGGCGAGCGCGCGGAGGAGGTGGGCGTCGAGATCTACCCGGGCTTCGCTGCGTCCGAGGTCGTCTACCACACCGACGGCTCCGTCAAGGGCGTCGCCACAAACGATCTGGGTATCGGCCGAGACGGGAAGCCCAAGGAGGCCTTTGAGCGCGGCATGGAGTTCCACGCCAGGGTCACCATGTTTGGCGAGGGCTGCCACGGAAGCTTGAGCAAGCAGGTCATCAGCAAGTTTGATCTGCGAGCTGACAGCCAGCACCAGACGTACGGCCTGGGCATCAAGGAGGTGTGGGAAATCGACCCGGCCAAGTTCGAAAAGGGCCAGATCGTGCACTCGATGGGGTACCCGCTGTCCAAGGACGTCTACGGCGGCTCCTTCATGTACCACTTTGGCGAGAACCTGGTGAGCATTGGTCTGGTCGTGTCGCTCGACTACCAGAACCCCTGGCTCTCGCCCTACCAGGAGTTTCAGAAGCTGAAGCTGCACCCGCTCTTCAAGAACGTGCTCGAGGGCGGCAAGTGCATTTCCTACGGCGCGCGCTCGCTGATCGAGGGCGGCTTCCAGTCCATTCCCAAGGTTGCATTCCCCGGCGGCGCCCTGATCGGCGACTCAGCCGGCTTCGTCAACGTGCCCAAGGTCAAGGGCACGCACAACGCCATGAAGTCGGGCATGCTGGCCGCCGAGGCCGCCTGGGCCGCCGTCAACCAGAACTCGGACGGCAGCATCTTCCTCTACGACTACGAGGAGAAGCTGCGCCAGTCGCCCATCTGGAAGGAGCTGCACGAGGTGCGCAACATGCGCCCCTCGTTCCACACGCCCCTCGGCCTGTACGGCGGCGTCGTGTACTCGGGCCTCGAGGCCTTCCTCCTCAAGGGCCGCGTGCCCTGGACGCTCAAGCACAAGACGCCCGACCACGCAAACACCCAGCCCGCCGACAAGTTCCCCAAGATCGAGTACGACAAGCCTGACGGCAAGATCACCTTTGACCTCCTGACGAGCGTTTCCCGCACCGGCACCAACCACGAGGAGGACCAGCCTGTGCACCTGCAGGTCGCCGACTGGGACGCCCACACCGAGTCCACATACCCGACCTACAAGGGCGTCGAGAACCGTTTCTGCCCCGCCGGCGTGTACGAGTACGTCGAGGACGACTCCAAGCCGCACGGCGTGCGGTTCCAGATCAACGCGCAAAAGTGAGTTTTACCTTTAGGCCCGATTTGCAGCTCCCTTTGGAAAAAACAAAACAAGAAAGAAGGAAACAAAAAAGAAACCCCTCTTACCACCGTTTATGAGATGTTGTTTTTTTGCTAACAAACACCCCCTTGCAGCTGCATCCACTGCAAGACATGCGACATCAAGGCACCGCACCAGGACATCAACTGGCAGGTACCGCAAGGAGGCGAAGGCCCCAAGTACTACATGTCCTAAGACCATGGTTTCGGAAACGAAAAAATTGAGTTTTTATTTTATTTTTATGTTTTGTATGATACCTGGATGCGTGCGTGCATAACCTTTGGCGCGAAAAAGGGATGGATGTTTGCAAAGACGAGAGGTCAAGGGAGAGGAGTCAACTTTACAGCATATTTGGGATGGGTATATCGGAGTTGATCATGGGTGCCCGCAAAAAATAAACATTCCCAAGAATATTTCACACTAAAAATGTCAACCTTTGTTTACATTGAATTTGTTTTGCTTTGTTTCGTTGGCGGGTGACCTCACTTGGGAGCCACAATGTTCGGGGCCATAGCTCTGGCCTATTTACCTTAATGCGAGTGAATGGGGACAGAACAGGATCCAGAATTGAACATGTGGAGTGTGTTGGGGATTCTTGCGGAGAAAACGAACGGTAAGTAGAGCATGCACAGGGCGTGCCGCCCAAGTGGAAGTGAGGCTATGCTATGCATTCGCAACGGCATTCCATCATGTGCAGTGTCGTGCTGCTTGACCATTGTATGCCGTGTCGAGGATTGTTTAAAGCCGCCTATGGCTTGAGGAATGTCCATGCGACACCGGAACCCTTGCGTCAGACAGAGTGAGTGGCTTTGACGCATGTGAAACCACTTTTAATTTTTTTGTGCAAGGCCATGGCACAGGGGCTTACTCCCAGTTTTATAATGGAACATAAAAAGCCCTGATTTGTGCAGAGCGCCTCGCCCGATGCATTCATCAGATGGCAGCGGGGTAGACAGGGGAAGGCAAGGCAATCCTAGTAGGATCCTGGGGAACGAGGCTGGACGAGATATGGAGCCACCGGTCTCTTATCGCAAAAGAGAAGATGCCCCCCTGCTTGGTGCATTTCCGCTGCTGGGCCCGCTCGGTATGGCAGACGAGAAGAGATTGCAGAACAGGGATGTCATGTTACGATACAAGAAAATTGTTAGTGTGGTACTTAGGACAACACCACCCGTATCTGGCGCTTCTTCGGAAATGGAAGTTAGAGTGGACGATCCATCGTCTATCAAAATTTTCGCGTCGCCACTTGGCGCAAGGGAATAGAAAAGAAGAAAAAAGAATATGACCGCGGCACACCGACAGAAACGTGTCCACTCGACAAATAGCCAAGGCTTGCGGAGATGCAACATGGAAGATTCCTACGATGCACCACACTGCTGATGCGACAAAGCATAGACAAAAAAAACCCCCCAGGAAAAGAGAAATGAGCAAGCGTGAGCGCGACGCGAGTTGGAGCTGGGCGTGAAAAGTGTGTGCGTGAGCGTGAGCGTGCGCGTGAGGGTACGCTACCAGGGCACCCTGGGCGTCTGACCAGTGAGCGGCCGCAAAGGGCCAGCCTCCCTAGTGGCACAAACAGGCTCATGCCAGCTTGCCGCTGGTTGGCCGTATGTCCATGACTCACACAAAGGCTAGAAAATGGAAAAATACCCACCCAATATGTCAGTCCGTGGCCCCTCGGGTCGAAAAGTTTGCGCGATCGCTGTGCCCGGGTGGTCTGTTGTTGCCACAGCCAAGCTTGAGGTGACTCGCAGCATGATGCGTGAACCAGCAGCTGGCCTGCGCATGATTTTCGTCTCCGAAGCTGAGACGCCTGTCGCGACACGTCTCGAACCCTTGAGCGCATGGGATTTCCTGAAGGTGGGCTGAAGACGCGTTGCTGATGAATGCAGCTGGATATTGGAGTCAGCAGAAGGGAGTAGGGGTGCAGACCGTGTTTCAGGGCGCTGGTGGTTGGTTGTGGTGGGCTGCGGATGGGGGTTGGGTCGTGAACAAGAAGAAAAAAAATGAGCAGTCCACGGGGGGCCGAGGAAGAGTTTGACAGGACGGTGTGGGCTGGAATACGCTCGAGGAGTGGGCGACTGAACCAACAAGACGGAGAGAACCACAGCACCTATCTGCAGTTGACTGGGGGCTGGTTGGTACCATTGGGTGTGGTTTGGGGGGCGAGACGCTGGAGGCGACTTTGGAAGGGAGGGGGCAAGAAGGAAAAAAAAAATAAAACCCAAAAGCAACCAACCAGCCCGTCGGCCTAGCCCCGGTCCATAATTTCCAGTCCGCCCGGGCCGTCGACGCGCTGTGACGCTGTTGACACGGTTGGATTGCGTGCTGCGGGAGCCTGTTAGGGCATGTCGGAGCCAAGTCGGTCAATGACCGGAGTCAAATCTAGGCTCGACTCGCGCCCGTCGCCCACCACTGCAACTGCAATCTTGCGCTGTCTGAGGGCCTCGTTTGCCCACCATTTTCGTCAAGCCACTGGTCCATTTGTTGAGCCGGCATCGCCCGTAGCTGTCGTCTTCACCGTCATCTTGACCGTCGTCTCCTCCCTCTCACCTCCATATTGTCGTTTCCTGTCGTCGATTTGTTCGGTCGTCGGGTTTTCGTCGTTTCCGTGTTGGTGTGGATGATGTTGATGATGAGACGGTGGTGGCCGTCGCCCATGGTGGGTTTGTTTGACAAAAGAGAGAAAGGGAGGGACAGCAGGAAATCCGAGCGGGACAGGTGATGACGACGCTTCCTGCTTGCAGCTCAAAGCTGGGCTCAGCCACCTGCTCCACTGGAGATTGACCTTGGGAGGACAGAGTGGCCACCACCCGAGGCGCTCGCTCGTTTAGAGCTTGCAGGACAGGCAGCAGATGCCCCAGGGAACTCCCCAGCGGCTCGTCTGGTACCAATGCCTGATGCCAGGGTACCTTTGTACCACAACCAGCCATCTGCTATCGCGGTACTTCAGGGGTCTGAGGCCTGTACTGGGGTGCATGGAAGAAAAAGGAGATAAATTCACGTCAAGTGCGGGCTTTGATTGGATAAATCCGCCCTAGCGCACCCCACTGGGGTCCGCCAAGACTGCCAGCGGCGACGCCACAAGCAGTGTTGTTGCCTGGGGTGTCCTGCCCGAGCGGGCTGCGGCCAAAATTATAAAGAGCCAGCCCTCCCCTCACCCGCCTGTTTCGAAAGTCCTGCGCGGAAGTCCCGACCGACGGCCCTACGTACCTACCACTTACGTTTGGCCTCTTTTATTTTTTCCCCCCACGACGTCGCACCCCACCCATTTCGGACAAACACTTTGTCCACACCAGACGCTCCTTGCCCTTCACTCCTTGCGCGCAAATCGACCTCGTTGATCCCGACGAAGACCCGGAACGCGAACAATCTTGCACTTCTTGTCGCCGTTACCCAGCAGGTCGTTTGTGTCTTGTGTAGACCAAATAAAAGAAGTTGTTGTGAAGTCAAAGAAGCCAGAGATATCGAGTTCTGGTTTGGTTCATCCCAGCGGTTCATAGTCGCCATATCCTTGAACCCGACCGGCCTTTCTCACCATCCATCTCGAATTGCATCCCGAGCCTCTAGGCCGTCGCATTTCGAGAAACATTATTGCCAGGACAGCTTTCTTGTAGGGGAGACATTCACTTGTTCATCTCCCACGCGATTGGTAGGTCGCCTTTTCTTTTTTGGCCTGTGAGTCACTGCACCGCCACCCTCCCCCGCCTATATAAGGGCCACTTCTCTTCTGTTTTCCAAACTTCCCTCCTTCATCATCGTCGGTGCACTACATCAAGTGCCCGAACACACGACATCGCCATATCGCCCTCTACCATCGTTGGTAGGGTGTATTCATCGTCTTTTGAATGAGCGATGCTAACTTGGTGGTTGGTTAGATCTGTTCTGCAATTTTAAAGACCGATCGCGTCCTAAAGTCCCGACCCCAATCATGGAAGGCATTCAGACGCATCCGTCCAACGCGGCTCAAGCCAAGGCCTTCACTGCGCCTGGTTCGCTGTCGTTCCCTGGTGCCACCAACGAGTTGACGCCGCCGCCAGTCGGCCAAGGAGACGCCGCCCAGCGACCTGTGCCTAACGGCCAGCAGGCTGCGAATGGAAACGGGGTGACTCCCGCAACTCCTGTTGCTACTCCTGGCGCCTCTCAAGGCCCCAGTGGAATTACTCCTACTCTGCAGTATGTATCCTCCTGAGTGATTGTGACTTGCTCAGAGAGGCTGAACTTGCTCTTTTTTTAAGAAACATTGTGGCCACAGTCAACCTGGACTGCCGTTTGGACCTCAAAACCATCGCTCTGCACGCGCGAAATGCCGAGTACAACCCAAAGGTACTTTGAGTCGTAACGCTATGCCAGACCAAGCTTGCTAACCTCAACAGCGTTTCGCTGCCGTCATCATGCGTATTCGTGAGCCCAAGACCACTGCCCTCATCTTCGCCTCTGGTAAGATGGTTGTGACTGGTGCCAAGTCAGAAGACGACTCGAAGCTGGCCTCGAGAAAATATGCTCGTATCATCCAGAAGCTTGGTTTCAACGCCAAGTTCACAGATTTCAAGATTCAGAACATCGTGGGCTCTTGCGATATCAAGTTCCCCATTCGACTTGAAGGTCTTGCTTCCCGCCATCACAATTTCAGCTCTTACGAGCCTGAGCTGTTCCCTGGTCTTATCTACCGCATGATCAAACCTAAGATTGTGCTTCTTATTTTCGTCAGTGGCAAGATCGTCTTGACTGGTGCCAAGGTCCGTGAAGAGATCTACCAGGCATTCGAGATGATCTACCCTGTGTTGCAAGGTTTGTTCTTACTGGTCACATGTATTCCTGCAAACATCGCTAACAGTCTTGACAGATTTCCGCAAGGTCTAACCGCATCACTGGTAGTTCGAGGTGTCATCACCTCAACACGCCACACTCCAATCTCCCATTGACGTGTATGAATAGACAAACCGTCACGATACCACGATTGCTTTTTGTCCCATTTTACTTGGTTTGTTTGGAACTCAACTCCTACAAACAGCCAAGATTCGCGTTTGTATCATTTTTTTTTTGAATTCGTTTGCTGCATTGCATCGGCGTTGGCAAGGACGGCCAGGAAGGGGAATCTTTTTTTGCGGTGGATATGGAACACAGGGGGAAAACTAAAAGAAACAAAGACTACTCATCCCGCGACACATCATAGATTGCTCGCGCCGGTCCCAGGGCGCAAGCGCTCGCCGGACTCGGGCGCTTTTTAATTACACTGAAGGGAATGACTGAGTGGCAGATGAATGAGGGGAGGATCAGAGCCGCTGAAGAAGGGCCTTTTGGCCAAACAGAAACAAAGCAATCTGGGTGACCGGACTGTTGAAAAGAGGAGAGCGCAATCGTGGTATAGACCGCGATTCTGATGAGAAACGAGCCGTGACAGCTTGATGAGACTACGCCAAGAAGACGTCGCGCAAGTTGATTGAATAGGTCGTCTGTCTCAGGTAGTCTAGATACCTTATCTCACTTTAATCGTTCTCCAAACTCGATTGGTTTCTTTTCGCGTGCCATCCCTGTCTGCCGTGTTCTGCATCGATAATCTAATTGTGTTCGACGTTCGATTCCCCACAGCGTTAAGCTCGCGTGACCAATAATACCACTCGGGTATATAAGGCTTAACCGTCTTGTTGAGGGCTGGTGCAGACCCAAGTTTTGCTAGCCCCGATTCTCGGCTCCTCCAGAAGCCCCAGAACCAGGCTCATGTGTTGTCCATCGGCCATCGCCGTCATCGGGCTGGGGGGGGGAGAAAAAATGGCGGGCGTGGAGAAAAGCGTCGGTTCCTGACCCGGCCCCTGATGTTGGGGAGGGGGTAGAAAAAAAAGAAGTTCCTCTTCCTACGAACATTCCGCGGTAACTTGCCATTCTAAACCATCTCATCGTCTTTCTCGTAGCCCGTTTCCAGCCCGCGCAATGGAGCGTACCCCTTCGTCCATCCTCATCGTCGGATCTGGCGTCTTCGGCCTCGGCACGGCCTATGCGCTCACCCAGCGATCCATCTTCGACAAGACGTCCATCACCATTGTCGACTGCTGCGGCGGTCAATTTCCTCCCGACGACTCGGCCAGTGTGGACTCGTCCCGCATCGTCCGCGCCGACTACTCGGACCGCCACTACGCTGCCCTGGCAGCTGAAGCGCAGGAAGAATGGCGCAAAGTGGGCGACAATGAAGTCGGCGGTCAGAAGCGATACTCACAGTCGGGACTGCTCCTGTGCGCCAACACGCCTCCTCAGGACTACTCATACAAGAAGTCGGGCATGGACTATACCAAGGAAAGCTGGAAGAACGTCATGGAGATCGCCAAGGAGACGGGACTGCCCCAGGAAAAGATCCAGAGGCTCGAGAGCACAAAGGCCATCCAGGAGTACATCGGCACCAGCGGCTACCCCGGCGACTGGGGCTACATCAACAACCTGTCTGGATGGGCCGACGCCGGACGCGGAATGCAGTGGCTCTATGGCAAGACCAAAGCCACGGGACGAGTGAACTTTGTTGATGCCAAGGTGGAGGAGCTCCTGACCGAGGGCGACCGCGTTGTCGGTGTCCAGCTGGCCGGGTCCAAGGTGCTCAAGGCCGACGTTGTCTTCGTCGCCGCCGGCGCCTGGACGGGTTCGCTCATCGATCTTCGGGGCCGCTCCGAGGCCACCGGCCACCCCGTCGCTTACGTCGCCCTCAGCCCCGAAGAGGAGAAGGCGCTCGACAAGCTACCCGTCGTCCTTAACCTGAGCACGGGTCTGTTCGTCATTCCCCCGCGGGACGGTCTGCTCAAGTTTGCCCGCCACGACTTCGGATATGTCAACCCCACCACCATCACCCGGGCGCTGCCACTGTCGCCCAACCACAAGCGCGAGCCTTTCCTCGCCTCGCAGCCTTTCAGCTCGCGCGATGACGCCTCGGACCCTTTTCCTGCCGAGGCTGACCGCGACCTCCGCCGGGCGCTGACGGACCTGATCCCCCTCCGCGGGCTGGAGCAGCGACCCTGGAAGAAGACACGCATCTGCTGGTACGCCGACACGCGCGACGGCGAGTTCCTTGCCGATTGGCATCCTGGCTGGAAGGGCCTCTTCGTCGCTACTGGCGACAGCGGCCACGGTCTCAAGTTCCTGCCCAACCTGGGCGACAAGATGGTCGATGTGCTGCTGGGCAAGGGTGGCAAGTTTGCTGAGAAGTGGCAGTGGCGCGAGATGCCCGACGACGGCGCCGGTCGCGAAACGGACGGCGTTTACAAGGGTCTCATCACTGAAGACGGAAGCCGTGGTGGTTCCATGCTGAACCTCAAGGAAGAGTTGGCCAAGGGAGTGGCTACTAACATCGTGACCAAGGCCAAGCTGTAAGAGATGCGAGGGCGGGGAAACACGGGGTGTGGAACGCGATGACGGTCGATTTAAATGACACTTGTATGATTGGATTTTTAAAAAGTACATTTACGTAGCAATTATTTGAATATTTTTTTCCCTCTTTAGACCGTTGCCGCGGGCAAATCAGATGATGTTCCGCATTCCTCTTTCTAGCTTTCTTACTTACCCTGTGCCTCGGTCGGCGTCACTCTGTCGCAAATGAGCTGTTGTATCCTTGTACCAGGTGTATGCACCAACTAGGTACCCTACCGCCCTTCGCAGCGCTGTAGGCTCGAAACCGCGACAGCTCAGCTTTGCACTTTACGTCCCACCCCGCTACCTCCCCTCAAAGAACAACCCATTTTTCCGGCAATGCCCTGAACGAACAGAAGAAAACGACGCCGAACTAAAATATGTCCTCCGGCAAGGGCTTTTCCGAGTTTCCAGACTTGGAAGCCAAGCTCCAGAAGCCCTCCAAGCAGTCCGTCTTTGAGCGCCAAAAGGCCGAAGCTGAAGCCAAGCGCAAGCGCGAGGCTGCCGAGACGGCTGCCGTATACGACGAGTTCGTGAAGAGCTTCGACCGCGACGACGACCAGCACCAACACCACGGCGGCCCCGGGGCCTCGAACCATGCCTCGGGTCACCAGCGCCCGCGACCCGGTTTCAGCGGGGGGCCACCGGGGCCCGGAGCCGGCAAGCGACACTTTGGCACATCCGGTCTGAAGAGCGGCCCGGGGAGCTTAGGTCCGCCGCCGCCGTCGTTTGGCAAGAAGCGCTCGTTCCAGGACTTTGCGCGACCGCCGAGGGAGAAGAGCGGGCTCGGGTTCGAGGATGGAAGCGGCAACGGCAACAACAACAACAACAACAACGGCAGGGACGTGACGCGGGCGTTTCACTCGAGCGACGATGAGGAAATGGGCGAAGCGACGAACCGCGCCGAGGAAAAGGCGACGGCAAAACCGACACTGCGCTTGTCCAACTTGCCGCCTGGTACCTCGCCGGCCATGATCAAGTCTCTGATCCCCGACAACTTGACGGTCGACCATGTAAAGATTCCGCCCCCCGACGGGCCCGCGAATTCAGAGAGAAAGTGCGCCGTTTCGATTGTGACACTGGCACAGGATACGCCAGCAAATGAAATTGACGCTGCCGTCAATGCGCTCCAAAACCGATATCTGGGCTACGGGTACTACCTTTCCCTGCATAGACATCTCTCCTCTGCCGTCTCCAACTCTGTAGCCCTCCCTACTCTGGGATTATCCTCGGCGTCGCAACCTTTTGGAGCCAAGCCTGTGGAGCAGCCCTCGGGACCAAATAATGCGCCTGCCCAGCACGCCTTCCAACGAGGATTCGCTCCGCCCTCGTCATACGGACCCCCTGGCGGGGCAGTGAACCGGGCCAATCTCTTGCACGTGCCAGTGAAGCCTCCACAAGACGTACGGGTTCTCCAGCTGATCAGCAGGGTCATTGAAGGAATCTTGGAGCATGGTCCGGAATTCGAGGCACTGTTGATGTCCAGGCCCGAGGTGCAGCGAGAAGAAAAGTGGGCGTGGATCTGGGATGCAAGAAGCCAGGGCGGCATTTGGTACCGGTGGAGACTTTGGGAAGTTGTCACAGGTTCGCAAAAGACGCAGCGCAAAGGCAAATACGTGCCATTATTTGACGGAGCGCATGCCTGGAAGGCTCCCGAGAAGAGCCTCAGTTTCGAATACACCACACAACTTGACGAATTTGTTTCGGATTCTGAGTATAATTCCTCTGACGATGAGGATTTTGAGGAGGACGGAAAACGAGAAACCCAAGATGGTGAATCGGATAAGACCTTCTTGAACCCCCTGGAAAAGGCAAAACTTACTCACCTCCTGGCACGGTTACCGACCACAATGTCAAAGTTACGAAAGGGAGATGTTGCGCGCGTGGCAGCATTCGCAATTGCGCATGCTAGCCGTGGTGTTGACGAGGTTGTCGACATGATTGTCTCAAATATTGCAAAACCATTGGCTCTTACGGGCGCTAACCCAAACAAAAAATCAGAAACTAGAGATACACAGGCTTTGGGCTCCGGGCAAGACGAAAGTGCTACGAGCGAAGGTGTCGACATCAGTGCGGCGAGTCTCGTGGGTTTATATGTTGTCAGTGATATTCTGTCATCCTCGTCAACATCAGGCGTGCGCCATGCTTGGCGGTTCCGTCAACTATTTGAAACGGCCCTGAAAGAAGGCAAAATTTTCGAGTCATTAGGTATGATGGCAGAAAAACTAAAGTGGGGTCGACTGAGGGCCGAGAAATGGAAGAGGAGCGTAAATCTAGTGCTCAACCTTTGGGAAGGATGGTGCGTCTTCCCAAACGAGAGCCAGGAGCTATTTGTGCGCAGCTTTGAGCACCCACCCATGCTCAATACCGAAGACAAGACAGATGCCCTCGAAAAGAAAGGAAAATGGAAGGTTGTGGAGGCACAGCAAGCAGGCGGTGGGGATTCTTCTGAAAGAATGTTGCCCATTTCATCAGAGGAAGCGGATGTCCCCGGGGATCCAATTGATGATGACGATGTCGCTGGAGAGCCTATTGAAGATGACGACGTGGAGGGCGAACCAATCGATGAGGATGATGTTGACGGGGAGCCGATCGACGAAGATGATGTTGCTGGAGAGCCGATGGATGAGGACGAGGCGACCGGAGCAGAGGCCCCTCCCCAGCCTCTAGGCGACACTCCAGGCTTCAAATCGGAGCGAAATGAGGATCCAGAACGGACCGGGCCGCCGGCGCGGAAGAGGATGCGCGCGGCAGATATGTTTGCAGACTCTGATGAGTCGGACAAGAACTCCTAGTAAAACCGGATACCGCTGAAAGCGTTGTTAAATACTTAATGAAAAGGACCCATTGATGATCGCTTCTATTTGTAGAAGGTCCCCTTGAAAAACCTTGAACTATCGCGCCACTTCAGACATCGGCGTTTGCTTGTTGTCATTGCCTAATAGGTAGGCAATGATGCAATCAAAGCTTGTTGTTTGACACGAAAAAAAAACAGTGTATTGGAAGAGAGTTTGGGAAAGGTGAGATGGCCTGTTTTCTGTTGACGGTGCGGTGCTGTCTCTCAATTGGGTCGTGGCCGTTATCACCTCTTGTGGTCGGTTGAACTGTGTTGGATATGAGAGCTAAGCTGGGGCCTTGGCGCCTTCGAGCCGCATGTGTGGCTTGCCTAGATGGGGAATTAGTAATCCTGGGAACCCTGAGAGGAAGATCCGACATGAATGATAGGCTGCTACTGTAAGGCTAGCGTAGGGCAAGTGATCTGAAGCACTGTGTATGCGTAGGGATGCACTAGGATTAACGATGCAACGGGATGGCTCCTGTTGGTGCGGGATCAACTCGAAAAAAAAGGCCGTTGTTATCCCATCGCAGGGTACGAAGAAGGCTTTGGTAGGCCCATGCCTAGCTCGGATATTGAGTGGACTAGACCATGGATCATGGATGGATCATGGATGTGGTGGTGGTGGTGATGATGGGCAGCGAGCCAATGGAAACTTGCTCACTTGGCTGGGTTGGCCTGATGGAGACTCGACAGCGGTTCGGAAAGGGACTCAGTGTGGAGAGAGGAGAAGTTGTGAGGAGTAGACAACGGAGGCAAGAGAGCAGATAAAAGAAGAGGGTAAAATTGTGAGCAATGAAGCGCCTCTGTGAGATGCGGCTTCTTTGTTGCTCTTGGCAGACTTATTGATCACCTATCGCCATGTGCACGGATGAGTGTCTGGAGAACCCCATGGCACTCGCCGGGCTGGTGTTGCGTTTATCCCCACTTGCTACCGAATATGGGGCACCGAGGACTGTCAGTTCGAGGAAGCGCCTGTAACACCCGCCCAGTTTAGCGTCTTGGGCCGAGTCGTTCGCTCGAGGCTGCCAAGCACGGCACCATGGCCGTGGGCTTGAGGTTTCGGAAGCGGCGTCGGAAATGCGCCAACAGAGCGGTAGCCCTGCTGGCCGACTTTGTGCGGCGCAACTCAGATGGTTAATCCAGCCCCAATGGAGGGACGGAAGAGCAATCTGCCATGTAAGGGTCCAGAGGTTGGCACCTGAAGCACCAGCTATGGTCAGCCAACAACGGGGACTTTTAGTTGGCCTGCGGTGCCCTCCAAGTGCCTACTCGGGCCTAGCCAACCCGTGGAGAACGATGGTTGACCCCTAGCCCGTGGGGGCTGGATCCCTGCGTGGCTGCTTGCGTTTGCGCTTGCAGAAGGGAGGGATGCTGTACATCCATGGCAGCAAGTGGTGTGGCAAAAGTGGCAGATGCGCGATGACCGTAGCAGAAGCACAGTCAGAGAGCAAGTAATGGGTAAGTAATGGGTGGGTGTGCTTGGTGCGTTATGGCTCAGGGCCCGTGTGGGTGGTGGCATGGGCGGATGGAGGGGTGGGTTAGTGGTTCCTTCCCGCTGCTAGGTTAAGTCGCAAGTCAGTGTTTTGCCTTTGGCTCTTGCTTGTCTTTAGTGAGCTGAGAATGCCCGATTTCTCTTTCTCTTGCCTGGGGTTGGTCTTTTTTCACTCCCAGACTCTCTTTGCTCGACAATCGCCTCACATCGCTGCGCTCGGAACCCTGGCTTCAACCCTCATTCGCCCCTCGCTGCCAACCTCTCGGATCCCGTGCGCGCCTGTTGGGATTCTCCGTCCCACGTCCCGCCGCCTGCTGCCCGCCAACCGACTCGAGCGCCGTCGCCCGCACCCGGCTGCCCGGCGCTGGTGCCTTTTATTCTCGACGCAACCATCTGAGCCGCACTTGAGAAACACCTTCTCTCGCAAATCCCCGCTGAAACAACGCGCGCCTGTCCGCCGACGACGCTCTGTTGTCTACATGTTAACTCGCGACGGTCGCCGACCCCGCTGCTTATAGGCTTCGTGCCTTTTTCAAACCGCCCACCACCACCACTACTACCACCACGACCCATCACCACCTCTACCTCGACGGCCACCACTTGACCTACGCGCTGAAAACCCGTGGCAGCGGTCCCGCGACCGCAATTTCGCCATGCCCCTCATTAATGGGCAGAAGATGGCCTGGTATGCTAATTCCCCTTCCGTCGCCCATTGCCATAAACCCCTCCGCTTGCGCGCGACCGCTTATGGCCAATGTCACTGATCAGAGCCTCTCTTCCAGCGAGCCCTGCATTCGCGGCCATCGCTCTACCAAATGCACCCACGCCAATGAACGACTAATGGTCCCCGTCCGGAAGCCTGGCCGCCCCCTCAGCAGCTGCCCTCACCCCTCTTCCCGCCCTTGCTCCTGTGCTCAGGTCACGGCTGCAATTCCTAGGAAACAGAAATGCCACTGCGGGACCAAATCGACTGAAACCTCCAAAATTAAGGGCGAGAGGAGTGAGAATGGCGACTCATCCAAGGATGCCACCCCACAGAGCCCTTCCAAGGCCACCAATCCGTCGTACAGAGTGCAAAAGACAACCAACAAGAATGCTGCTTCCAATTCTAGCCGAAGGCCATCGGTTGATCCCGCCGCCTTTGAGAGAATGGACCCGAATTTGATGAATGTCATACCTTCCTATAACAATGGCGTGCAACAGAATTCGCCCATAATAGCTGATATGTCTGCTGCTTATGGAGCAATGGGGATGGTGCCAGCAGAAAGCCCCTTTGGGCCTATGGTATATCCTATGTTCCCACCACAAATGCCCCCACCCATGATAAACCCAGATCTTACGAACGGCATGCCCAATGGGCATACAGTCACACCAGCAAATGACCAGGTGCAGGAAAAAGCTCCGAGCCCAACTCAGAAAGCTGGATCTTGTTGTGGCGGCGGTGGCGGCGGCGACGAGGCTAGCAACGGTGTCACAACTGGCCCCCCCACGACACAGTGCTCATCGCGTTCATCACCAACGAATTCTAGCCCGGTTACTGCTAAAGAGCCTGAAGCGAAGAGCTGCTGCTCTTCCGGTCCAGACGCGTCGGAGGGAAATTCGAAGCCGCGTGTGTTGCCTTCACCCGATGCTGCTCCACAAAATGGCATCCCGATGATGGCACCCTTTCAGGCGCCAATGGTTATGCCGAATGGCATGTATGGATACTACCCTCATCCGACCATATTTACCTATCCGCCTCAGTATGGTTCGTATCTACAACCTCTTCAGCCGGAGCAGTGGAGACAGATGATGGCTTCTATGGCCTTTGCTCCCCCAGGCGCCATGCCCGCTCCATATGCAATGCCGGGGCATGTGCCTTTCCAACCTCAGGGCACACATCGCCACCCTTCTGGCACATCTCATCAGTGTAGCTGTGGAGCGGCTTGTCAGTGCGTTGGATGTGCAGCGCATCCATACAACGAGGCGACGCAGAATTATGTGCGATCCGCCTGGCAGAGTATGATGGACGATTCCCAGAACCATACAGGACACACGAACGGAAACTCTGACCATGCCCACCCCAACGGTTCTGGAATGAATGAAACACCACCTCAAACGGATTCCCCCAACGCCAGCGTTGCGCCTGTAATCACTTTGATCGAGGGTACGAGATCACCAACCGCCCCACAGACACCATCCGATGCGCCTTCGGGGATGAGCGAGGAGCAGGCGCTCTCTGCCAGCGACTTCTTCTTCGTTAGCTATCCGTTTGGAGACTCATGTGCTGGCGACACGGCTAGCTGTCCTTGCGGCGATGATTGTCAGTGCATTGGTTGTGTGATTCACAATAATCCAGACCCGGCCACTGAGACGGGGAATGAGATTTAACCATGAGCATGTCGTGTTCTCATGTTAAGAATGGAGAATTTGGGGTCCAATACAAGAAGACCTAATATGGTGGAGGATTGAGGACAATGAAGGAATGAAACTTGTTGAAAGCTTCATTATGTGACACGTGGGAGAGTTGTAAGATTCAGGTAGTTTGTGGTTTTATGATACCCTTCTAGAGCTTTGACGTGATGATGAATGGTTGAATGGAATGACAATAACGTGATAGGTCGGCACAAAAAGGAAATTGAAAATAAAAGAACAAGCATTCTTCTGTTTATAAATGTACATGAAGAAGCCCTTCAACTTCCCTGCCAATCTACCTCAGCGGTTGAGACACAGCCATGTAAAGTGAACAAATATATTTGCAGTGCTTTTGACCGAGGATAAATCAGTGTATTAGTTTCTAGTGAAAAGAGCAATCGGTAGGCTCACTTGAGTGATCCAGGACCCAGGCCACGGCGGTGCCATACAAATAATGTTTAATAAGAGATATATATGACAAGTCAACCTTGGCCCCATATTGCTCAAAGAAGCTTTCTTGCTAAGGCCGTTGAGAACCCTGCCTCATGTGTTCATTGCAATTACAGACGACAGGTACGGCAAAAAAAAAAAAATCACAGCCAGGTTAGCAAGCTCCTTAGATAAGGAATGTTAGCATTTATGATTCTTCTCCCTTTAGCCTTGGTACTATCTAGTAAATATATTTTCGATTGATACCAAGTCAAGATGGATTATGCCCAATCTCCTGTGTCAAGTTTACTAGCTTGATGCGTGGGCAAAGTGGATGATCAATTATAAAAAGTGGATCGCACTGTGCGGTTGCTTAGCAAACTCTAGCTTAGCCACGGTGCCCCAAACTTGAGCCAGCTTTAACCGACGTTGTTCATGTACCAACCAACACAGTCTCCAATTCTTCTCGCTCACTTGAATTGAAGCTTCTTGAGAGTTCCAAGTACTTTCTAGCGTCAATGGATCGCCGAAACGACTCCCGCCAGCGGTCGCCTCATCGCGAACCTCGGTCGCGCGAGTGGAGCGACCGGAGAAGCCATGATCCCAGCACACGCCGAAGAGATTCGCGTTCGCGGTCGCCAGGATATAAGAGAGCTGGGAGATCTTCCTCACATCACGACCGGCCATCGGAAGAATCAAACAACCATCATAAAAGCTCGCGATCTCATCGCTCATCTCACAAACATCGCGACCATGACCGGCACGCGAGCGAAACTCCCGCCAACCCAGACCTGCCATTCTCTGCCAGGCCATTGTACAAAGCAGATTTGGCTACATTTGAGCCACTGTTTGCCATGTATCTGGATCTTCAAAAGCAAAAGGACATTGCCGACATGGATGACCGAGAAGTGAAGGGCCGATGGAAGAGTTTTGTGGGTAAATGGAATCGAGGTGAACTGGCAGAGGGGTGGTATGATTCGGAGATGTTTGCACGGGCCAAGGAGTCGTGGGTCGAACGCCCCCAGGCCAATCATGAGAAGACAATTGACAAAGAAGACTATACGGATGATGTCGACGCACAGCAGATGAGGGAAGAAGCCGATGGAGATGAAGATGACGATTATGGCCCGGTCCTCCCCGCGACAAATTCTAGTCGCCGTGCAGGCCCCAGCATTCCAACAATTCAGGACCTTTCTCTCCGCGCTGAGCTTAGGGAAGAAGACAGGCAGGCCTCCATTTCGGATCTCCGCGTCGCTCGCAAAGCAGATCGTGCTTTGCAAAAAGAGCGACTGGATGAGATCGTACCTCGGGCTGAGGCGGGCACACGTGAGCGCAAATTAGAGAAGAAGCAATTGCTGAACGAAAAGATGCGCTCGTTTCGCGACAAGAGTCCTGGCATGGATGCAGGCAATGATCGAGAGTTGATTGGTGACGGAGACTCTCTCGAGGAGTTCAAGCAAGCTAAAGATCGCGAGCAACGACGAAAGACGGAGAGGGAGATCCGACGCGAAGAGATCCAGAGGGCCAAAGATGAAGAGATGGAGGAGCGGCGCAGAGCGTGGAGAGAGCGCGAGGAGGGCACTGTGAGTATGTTGAGGGAGCTAGCGCGACAACGATTTGGGTAGCAATCTCGAATTCTGCTGTCACGAAAGGCCTACAGGCATCACAGGCGCACTCATTCACGAGGCTGCTGCGAAGGCGGAATTTTAGAAGTCATGACGAACACTTGGAGCCAAATCTGCAACGGGTTGGGCACCTAGCCTTTTGGCGCGCACTGTGGGAGCGGCCATTTTGGCCCACCCTGATCAAACTCTTCACCAACATCAACAGCTGATAGAGAAAGCGGAATCAACATCAGAAACTTGCGAGCCACACCAAGCTGGTAAGGTTCCATCGGACGATCTTGTGTTGTGATACAAGCGGCTGCAGTAGAAAGCATCAAAATCAGCAGCGCCTCGATTACCCCTCCCCCGCTTCTGCACCTAAGTTGGGCCGAAGTGAAAAGTCGCTCCTCGTTCCCGAGCCAAACTTCGAAGCACCTTCTACAAAGAGCAAAAGGCACCCTGAAGCACATTTTACAATGAGCGATGAGATCGACTACGGGTTTGGAGACCTCATGGAGGTCCCAGAAGGCTACTACCCGCCCACCCCTCCCGACAAGGTGGAAATGTACACCATGAAGTCTGGCAAGCACATCACACTGAACCTTGTCGGGTCCAGCCCTACGGAAGCCCACCATGTCTGGAATGGCTCCAAGTTGATTTCAGACTACTTTGAGGAAGACCCTTCCCGGGTGCGAGGCCGAACGGTTCTGGAACTCGGCGCTGCTTCTGGCCTGCCTTGTCTTGTTGCTGCGATCCTTGGGGCCCGCAAGGTGGTCATGTCGGACTTTCCTGATACACCCATCCTTAATGTGATGAAGAAGAACATAGAGGCCTGTGACGAGACGGTAGAGCCGCGCGGGTATATTTCCAATAGGGTGGATCCTATCGGCTTCGTTTGGGGCTCGAACTCGAAACCACTTCTCGAGTGCCTCAACAGCGGGCCCGATGCGCCTGGCGATTCCCCTGGAAATGAGGGCTTTGATGCGCTTATTCTGGCCGATCTTCTCTTCCGGCACAGCGAGCATGGTGCGCTCCTCAAGACGATCAGCGAGACGTTGCGCAAATCGCGGGACAGTGTCGCCTATGTCTTCTTCACGTCGTACCGGCCATGGAAGAAGGAAGCCGACGAGCGCTTCTTTCACCTTGCGCGCGAGCAGAAGTTTGAAGTCGAGCAGATTGCCGAACGTCACCTCGAGAAGCCCCTCTTTGACAATGACCCTGGTGATCTAGAGATCCAGAAGCTGGTGAGGGGCTTTGCTGTGCGCTGGCCGGCTGAGGCTTGCGAGTAAATCGGAAAGATACAGTTTAAAGAAAAGGGTAAAAAAGAAGAAGAAGAAAAAAAGCTGCTGGAATGCTGGGTTTACGATGGGTAGGATAAAAGGAGAGATGCAACAAGGGTCACACAGATAAGGATTCATGAAAGACAAATGATACGGACGTTAGATTGAGCGCACCTTTCCTCAAGCCACTACTGCATTTATGAGTATACTAGCTGTGATGCTGAACTGACGTTACGTTACCTGACCTGATTTCTGCGTGCAGCCACACTGGTGGGTGGCTCGCCTACAGCTTCCCCACATGATGGCCGCATTATTAGCCGCTGTATCCCCTCTCTTGCGAAGCTGGTCCATCTCTGCATTGTAGTCGCCAGCAAGTCCTTCCTGCCTCGATTCCCGGGAGACGTCATATTTCCATCGCACCCGAGACGGGAGAGTATATTTGTCTTTTTAATATACACACCGGCCTCGGCCCAATAAGCTACGAGCTTGCACATTTACCTTGGGTCCCGGAACACGAGCTTCTCCGCCCGCCATGTCAGCCGAGACGGAAACCTCGCCATACCTGAGCCAGCTGAACCGGGATGGCTTCGTTGTCATCAAGAGCATAGTCAGCGGAGACAGGCTGGAGGAGCTACGGGCGGCGAGCAGCAAGGCCACGGAGCTCGCGCGTGGGGGCGGGTGGCCGTACGTGCGGACGGTGGGCAAGCAGTTCCCGCCGTGGGATGCGAAGCAGGCCAAGGAGCACGGCATCTGGGGCGTGCAGCACCTGATGAACCCGGATCTGCCGGGCCACGAGGGATTCACGCAGGTGTACTTCTCGGACGAGATCCTGGGCATCGTCAAGCAGCTGCTGCAGTGCGGCGACGAGCACCTCGTCATGGAGCTGTTCAACATGCTGGTGCGGCCGGACAAGGACTTTGAGCTGAGGTGGCACCGCGACGACATCCCGGCCGAGGCTATGCCCCAAGAGGAGATGGAGCGGCTGGGGAGGCCGGCGTACCACGCGCAGTACAACTTTGCCCTCTACGACGACGACTCCCTGGTCGTGGTGCCGGGCTCGCACAGGCGGCCCAGGACGGACGCGGAGCGAGGCGCCGACCCGTTCGAGAAGGCCCTGCCGGACCAGCTCGTCGTCAAGCTGGAGCCGGGAGACATTGTCTTCTACAACAACAACATCCTGCACCGCGGCGTGTACGACTCGGCCAAGGAGCGCATGACGCTGCACGGCTCCGTGGGACACGTGCAGGGGAGCAGGCTGCGGGCGAGGAACGTGCTGCAGCACGGCGTCGGCGCCTGGGTCGACAAGTGCGCTTTTGGGGGGATCAGGGACGGGGAAAGGCAGAGGGCCGAGGCTATGAGGGAGCAGCTGGTCAAGCTGGGCAGCGAGAGCGGCGAGGTCGGCTTCGCTCACCAGGACTGAAGAGGGCAACCCTCGCCACTGCCACTACCATCACCACATCCAGGTCAGGGTCAAGGTCAAGGTCAAGGCCAAGGGGGACCAGGGAACAAACGAGGGGGCCGGGAGGATGACCAAATTGATCCGAGGGACGATGAGCATGAGGAGGGGCACCAGGAGAGGAGAGGCAGTGTGGGCGGAGCCTTACATCACTTGGCAGGAATCCTGGGAGGGGGACATATTTTCCGTGTACGAGGCCCCAAGAGACCACCGTGCATGGACAAGGGGAAAAAATGTGCTGTAGCCAGCTAGCCACTTTGATATGCGGGTTGTTAATGGGTAAATGTTTTAGCACACACGTACACACAATATCGTCACTTTTTTTTACTTCGTCCCTTTTCTTTTTTAGGGGGGTGGGGGTTGAATAAGTGCTAGTTGCTTCTTTCTGCAGCTAAGCGCGGACTTTTGGCAACTGGGCATTGTAACACGAAGAAAAAAGAAAGAAAAAAGGGCTTGAGCAGCGAGTGAAAGTGGGCTGCTGCCCTGGCCTTTGTCGTCCAACTTTGTTAATTAATGCCGGCCGGCGCGGAAGGCCTCCCGACGGCGTCTCAGGTCAACTGCCGACGGCAACCTCGCGCAAAAAAAAAGTCGACTACGTCACCGAGAACAAAGAATTTTCAAAAAGCAAAAGCATGCGAACCGGTGTAACAAAGAAGAAAACTGAAAACCGGGGAAAAGGCAGAAGGAAAAAAGAGAAATAGTAATAGATACGAATACAATAAAAAAAGTACTGTACAAGTCAACACACACACACACGCACACGTACACTAGTTGATCGATTTTCATCCGGGGTTTTCGTCTTGTGAACCCCACATTCTTATTACCCCGGAATCGCGGCATGCCGGGGGTGTGGGCAGACCCGGTCTACCCTGGGGATGAGGAAGAAGGGGGACGAAAGGGGGCGAGATCAATCCCCTTTGGGATACGTGTGCAGGTCAGCGAGGGGGAGGAGGGCAGACGGTGGCCATCACAGGAACAGCCATTCGTGCTGGCTGGGCTTCCGTTTACATGTACGCATGGGCCCTGCTGTGGTGGTGGCTTGCTGCTTTTGTTTTTTGTGCACCAGGGCTCCTTGGCTAGGGCCCCGGGCTCAGTGCCGGCCGAAAGTCGGCAAGGGTTTGGGGGTTTGGGTTTGGGGGTGCGAGTGAGGTGCGTGAGTGCGTGCGTGTGGGCGCCAGGACGACGACTGCTGCAGGAGAGAGTGTTCGAGACAACGGGGTCAATACAGGGCACCGGGCTAGGCTGCGCTATCCCCTCTGGCCGCATGGCTAGCACGCACGAAATACACGCTGGATAAAGGGTGGTGGTGGTGTTGTTGGTCTTCTTCGTCTTGGGGTTTGGGCTTGGGCGATTGAGTAGGGCTGACCGGCATCGTTGCTCTGAGCACAGATGGCATCCGGGCGGCCCCGAACGTTTCCCCTTTTGCTCGGGCTGTTATGTCATTGTATCTCGGCCCGCCTTCGCGTAACCATACCCCCGGAGGTAAGCCGCGGTGTTTGAGGCGGCAGAAGGGGGAGGGAGCGAGTACCGAATAGTTGTAATTGGATACCCTGAAGCCGAGGGCTCAAGCAAAGATTCGGACAGTTGCTGTAGCTCAGTCTTACTGCTTCTAATACGAGCGGGAGATTCGGAATGCCCGTGGAGGTATTTGTAATACGGCAAGTCCTTGACCAAAGTTGTGTAACTTGAAGCAGGAAGAAAAAGAAAAAAAAGAAAAAAAAAAGGGCCATGTCTGTGTTGCACAGGTCATGCATTGGCTGTGGACCGAGGAACAGAAGCCCCAGCCTCTGCCCAAGAAACGTCAGGTTCTCTCCCCAAGAGGATAAAGAGCATGTGACGCATGATATTAGTTAGAACAGGTGCCGGGAAAGGCATAAGGATGACTCGTTTTGGACACCAATTTCAACTAGCTATGGCTAGGCGAGTCACACTCCAGGTCTTATGCGGTGTGATTCAGGATGACGGCAAATACTTCACATTTCACATGACTAAAGGAAACAACCTGGCTCAAACCGCAAACAAAGTGTGCTGTAAAAGAAAGAAGAAGAGGAAGAAGAAGAAGGAAAAAGAAGGAGCAAGCACGTTTCTGCATCCGCGACGTTCGTGACGTGCAGGACGAAAGAAAGGCATGGATAGTTTGGGTACCCCTGCTTTACATTGCAGCTCGAGTGCTGAAAGTTTTACGACTTTCATAGCAACATAACCATGTCAACACAACGTTCAAGCTAGAGAGTGATCTGGTGCCTAATTTTAACCTGGCAGAAAAGCTTGAGGCTGAGGATGCGGGCGTTTTGTCCAGTCTAGCAGCCAAGAGACGTCTGCTAGTAAGGACGAGGAGTCGGCAGCCAAACGACGTGATGTGTCGGCCCGATGGTGCATCCTCCGATTGCGGCACTGAGGGGTCATGTCTGGGTCAGCAGCAACTAGACTGCTTTATGACCTGACCGTGCCCATCCATATGACGCTGAAAAAAAAACCGATCCAGCATTGTGACGGCCAATATTCTGGCCATCCCCTGTATCGCAGTGGCGACGTTTTAAAGAATAAAGCTTGGTGGGCTAAAAACCCGAGTAATAGTGCGGCTTGGCGGCCCGGCTTCCCCTGTCCTCCCCTCAGGTGATGATGTACAAAGCCAAGACAGCAGATTAGGAGGTTTCTGGGGTATTATCAAAATTGATCTTGTGTGGCCTTTCATCTCATGTAATGCCGAAACCCCACGGGGAAGTGCAGCAGTAAAAGTGGAGAGGGTGAGTGTAACGCCATCGCGGTTGTGGGGATGAGGATTGCAAACTGCGAAGAGGTCACGAACAACCATGGCTCATACGATACGACGGCGATAGCAAGCTTGATGGCTGAGCCGAGATAAATACCCGGGGGCAAAAGGGCTAGAATCGACCAGATACCCCACACCATGCCCCGGCATGGTCTCTCCGCACCTCCACATCGGCCGGCCAGGAGGGCACAGGCCATTTACGCTTGTGGTCTCCTTGGGCAATTTTTTTCTTTTTACCAATTTGGCAACTTTTCCCAGCTCAACTCTGTTCGCCTCGGCTGGGACTAGGTTTTCAAACACAACCAAAGCAGTGCCTTGCCTGCTGGGACAGGAGAAAACCGCATACCCGTTGGGAAGTCCAGGCCGTCGAGACCTTGATGGATGACACACTCACCCCGGAAGGCTGCGTGCCAACAGCAAGAGCGTCTCAACAACATCAGCTGTGCCCTTCTGCTTGGCCAATTGAGATGCCGCTGAACCCTGGCGAGGAGGCTGATCGACCTGCATCTGAGTGGTTCTCTGCCGCGGAGGAGGGGAAGAAGAGGAGGTGATGCGTTGTTAGTCCCTAGATGACTCGATGCCTGATCCAGGGCCAGGTAGCTCAAGATCCAACCCATAGCGTCCCGGGATATTAGCAACATGGTACTGCAGTGTAGCATCGAGTTTGCTGAGGAGATAACCTTTCCATGACTCGATGCGCGAGGCTCCTATGGTGTCACCCCGGCCTTCCTTACGTCTCCTTCCCTCCTTTAGTTTGTCACGACTATGACCGTGCCCGTGCTTAGACTTGGTGCGGGATGCTATGTGCGTGAGAGGACTGGCGTCATAGGAAATCGCTTGCAGCTCATCGCTCACGCCTCTTTTGCTCCGCCCATGCCTCGTCCCCGCTGCTCTAGCCATGCCCCCCCATGTCCCAACGAAAAGTGCTGCGAATTTCTATCTGATGGCTCCACAGGGCCACAATGCGTGAAGCTAACGTCGGCTTGAGCAATAATCGTTGGGGATATGGGGCGATGCTGAGAGGGTGATTTGGATGTGAGAAGGAGAGGAGCAGCGAGACAGAGAGGCAAGACAGTTTGCGCAATCAGGGATTCCCTGCATGAGGAGCACCTGATACTGGACAAATTGTTTTGGGCATGTTCGTCGCGTCACGTCGGGGAATGAATCGAGCCTAGGCTGGACAGATGGGTTAGCAGCAGTGCGCTGGAGCAAAGCCAATGAATGTATAATTGATAGATGTAGGATGTTGATGTGGTGGACAGATGAACTGTCCGGGGAAGCGGAGGTGGGGAATGGAGATGAGGAGGATGGCGGTGTGATTTGTGAGCAACAGAATGGAGATTTGCAGGGTTCTGTTCTTGAATGTTCCCATTGCCCGTCGCCAGCACACTCGGACAGTCGGTGCTTGGTTTTTGGTTGATGAGAGCACGCGGATCCCGTTGAATAACGGCATTCGGGGGACAAGCCGGGTCGCACGGAGTCGAGCACAGGTAGAGCACAGAGAGGATGAACGTCATGGCGGCGGCCATCGGGGAGGAAACAAGACACCGGGCTTGTACCAAGGATGGGATCAATGAGGGGTGACAGAAAGACTGCACACCACACCGCCCGCGATGCGCGGGGCGTGATGGTTTCTTTTGGTCACCCGGGCGGGTTTTCCAGTACGGAGCACCCCTAGGGCGGGACAGAGACCCGCTAAGAAGGGAAGATGACCCCGAACAGCACGCAAGGAAGTTTCTCCCGGACAAGGGCACCAACGACTTGCCTCACTTGCCAAGTCCAAGCCACACGGCAGGCGGGACCCAGGCGGTCCAATCACAGAGCTGCCTCCGCAACGACGTCGCCCAAACCCTCTCCCGCCCTACCCATGCTCGAGCATCCTTGGGCCCTACATGTACGGAGTAGGAGGAGGGAGGATGGGGGACGTTAATTCCAAGCTTGGCCATTGGCCACGAGCTGACACCCCTGCCGCTCGCCTGTGGTTGGATGGCAGCGGTACATGTACATGTGGTACAGCGACGCACGGCGCTGTGGGCACGTACCTTCCGCAACAGCACTGAGGCCGGCGAGGTACCTACCTCACTTGGTAAGTACTGGCGCATGCCCTACCACCCCCGCTCATGTCGCGACCTGCCTAAAAGTGGGCTTTTTTTGCCCTCCTTCTCCAAAGTGCGGAGTCAACCCCATGGGGCCCCAAAGCCCAGGTACTGTACTCCGTACCCCCTCTGGTGATGAATTCCGAACACTTGTTCGGGAATCCGTCAACCGCGTGTTGCTGCTTTTTTCTTTTTTTCTCCTTTCCTTGGCCTTGGCCTTGATCCATCAGCTCTAGCTTTGGGGAAAATGCGAATGATACTTTTGTTTATACTCGTCATATCTCACTCCCCATTGTTTGCGCCTCTCTCATCACGCCCCTTTGCATCCTCATCCATCTTCAGACATGCCCCCAATCCATGCCGCAGACTCCCATTCGTGCAGACACCCCCAGCCTCCCCGGGCCATCCAGAGACCAGCCCTGGGCTCCGCCACTCGCTGGCGTTTTTCCCTTGCGTTGGCGTTTGATTCCTGACCCAGCCTGCTGCCATCTTTGGCTCCCCGCTGCCTCTATTCTTTCCCTTTTGCTCTGCGCATGGCTCAGCACGCCCTCCTTGGCTGGGCTTGTCGCGCCTAGCATAACCCGTACCCAATTGATAAACCCCCATCTCGGCATTGCTTTTTCCCATGCGCTGCGCTATCCCCTTCCTTTTGGAGCAACGATGTGTCATTAGCCCATTAGCACTTGGTGGCTAGGTAGGATCGGGTACAGTACTTGGATCTCATACGACTGTTTGGAGATACCCCGGACAGCCCACCTTTTTTTTTTCTGCTGCCCACGCATCCGCCTCCACACTTTGTGCGACTGTTGACATAACACTACGGTGCCTTCTCCTCCCAGTCCCAGTCCCGATCCCGGTATTCCCATCTTTCCACCTCCAATTTCCCCGCCCTGGCCATTGCGCCCGCCCCACCGCCTCGTTCTGCAGCAGTCGAGCATCATCTTGGCACAAGCTTCCCACACCCCCCGAGTTCCAGCTTTCCCGGCCTGGCTCCCGGGGGCAGGTCCCAGGCCCGGAGACAACGGGACAGCGCCATCTGGGACAATTGCACTTCCGTAATCGTAATGGTGCTTGGTGTCACAGTCACGCAAACTCGGCCCCCCCACCGACCCCAGACCCCAGACCAGACCATCCCATACCAGACCACACCTTCCACTGCCATTTGACATCTCCATCGACTTGCCCCCCCCTTCTCCTCCTCTCCACTCTGGTTTGCCACAAATCCTTTTTTGGCCATCTCCCCTCGACCACCGTTTCTCGTCCTGCACGCTTCCTCCATCTTGTCAACCACCAAGCCGGCCTAGTGCCCAATTGATCCCATTAAGCTACCGACAGCCACGCCCACTCCCCTCTCCTTGGCCGGATATCAGTCGCTAGCAACAACAATGCTGGTAAGTCATCCTGCGCCCTTGCTCGGTTCCTGCAACCCCGAGGTTCATTCCACGCCCTCCATCACCCAGCCGAGCACCTCCACCACCATCCCGATCCGGTGCCAGCTCCCTGGTGCCAATTCACAAGAGCCCAGCTAGCTTTTTTTGACACACACGTCCCCTTCTGTATCCATGCCCCCTCCCCCAAGTTCTAGGACCTACACTGGACTACACTCAGCCTTTCGTCCTGCCCCCTTCTCACATGCTCTCTCCGTGCTTGACCGTCAACGTTACCTCCTCTAGACACGCAGACGCTCTTGACCCCCCGTCTTTGTCTCTGTCTTTGTCTCTGCCGTTGTCTCTGCCCTTTGTCCTTCGCCCCCGCATTCTCGCCCGTCGCATCTGACGCCGAGGAAATACGCATACACATAACCTCGTCCAAGCACCCACACCCAGCGCCTGTCGGATACGTTTCCCGGCGGGTCCCCCTCCTCCACCACTCAGCACCACCAGAGTTCACAGGCCTGGGGTATCTCCACCGGAGCACACGAGGGGACACTTTCGGCGCACAAGCAGCGTACCTTGGCTTGGAGAGGGGAACCCCAAGGGGCGTCTTTGGCGGCTTTCTTGTGTCCGCGCCCCGTGCCCCCGTCCCGGGGAGGTTTCTCGCAAGCCTGCCTCCAGCCTGCCTCTGTTAGCACCCACTTCCACGGGCCACCTCCGATGCTCCCTCCACATGCCATGCTCTTCGTTCAACGCACCCCGCAATCTACCATCCGTCCTGCATCTTTCGACCTCCAATTCTGCTTGTTCCCTTTCTCCCTTCACCTCTCGCTGTAACTCAACTCCTTTCCCCCACATTGCGCCCTATCACCCGCCAAACCCCGTCGACGTGTTACTGCTTGGGCAACTTTGACTTATCATGCTCGCCATTCAGTCCATGGAGGGACCGCCTCCGAGGTCCTTAGCTGGGCCCCCGATGCCTCTTGTCGCTCCCGACCCTGCGGAGCCCCGTCAACCAAAGCCCAAGACGCTGCCGTGCAAATATTGCAGTAAACGCTTCAGGTTCGTCCCCCTACCCGCCGCTCCTCGATGGCTCTGGGATACTAACATGCTCATAAAGGCGTGTGGAGCACGTCCAGAGACACGAACGCACCCATACAAAGGAGAAGCCCTTCTCTTGCGGCTGGGATCGCTGTGGGAAGACATTCGGAAGACGGTATGTGGTGCTAGCTGGTCGTCGTTGACTAATTCCACTATATTGTGCCCTCCCCCGGGCCCGTGTCACACTTGCGTCCTTGCACACTTATTCACCCACTCGCCCGTGCTCGTGCCCTTCTTCACTTGCCCCAGGCTGAGCTTCCGGCCCAGACTCATTCATCTGCTTGATCCGGATCGTATGCTTACATGGATATCAGGGATCTTCTCGTCAGGCACGAGAAGCTTGTCCACCTCAACGAGGGGAACAAGGATGGCAACCGCCCGAGGAAGTTGTCCTCAAACCCATCCACCACCTCTCACAAGACGTCCGTATCAGAGGGCCAAATAGACACTGATGCTATTCCCTTGCATCACCATAATGGACCCCAGCAGCAGCCGTTATCGCAATCATTACCGCAGCAGTCACACCAGTTCCATGCCGCGCCTGCGCCTCCCCCGACGACAATGTCGGCTCCCCAGGACGTTCGCGCCCCGGCGAGGCCGAACGCCTGCAACCTGGATCTGCTTTCTGATGCTGCGCTTGCAAGCTCAGGGAATGCCGTCCAACCGCCAAACGACGCCCCTCATCAACGTTCTCCTGTGGATTCACGAAGGAAGAGCTATGGAGATTCGACGATGGGGTATTCGGATCGGTCTCGGGATGAGGGGCCACTCGGGCCCGCCTATGTGCCTCAGCAACCAAATGGTACCTACGACGATTACAATCTTTTCCTGGATGAGTTCTCTTCCTCGGCACATTTCCTGCCTCCGCATTTCGAACCCGATCAGCAGATGAGCATGTGGTCTCGGACTTCAGGGGGTGCGCCCGGCCAAAGACGCCATGAGAAGCCTTCGGCACTCTTCCCCTCCCGGTTCCCAAACATGTCGGAATCTCGGGACACGGACGACTCGGCCCGGCCAATGTCTCTCCGCATCTCCGTCGTGGATCATACTGTCATTAAGAATAGACTGGACGAGTTTTCATCAGTTTTGCCCAATGACTTTGTTTTCCCATCCCGGCACACCCTCACCAGATTCCTAGAGGGTTACATCGGCGGCCTTCACGAGCACATGCCATTCCTGCACTTGCCGACATTCTCCCCGGTTGAGACCGCCCCCGAGCTTCTTCTTGCAATTCTTGCCGTCGGTGCGCAGTATCGGTTTGAGAAGAATCGAGGATACGCGCTTTGGTATGCCGCGAAGGCCATCGCCATGGAGCAAATTCGCAGGAGGCGCATTTCCGAAGTGCACGCACTGCTCCCTACACCCGCAGCATACAGCCCACACTCTACTAGACCATCCCCTAATACGACGTACCGTCACTCCTTCGCATCTGCACAGTCCGAGCGACCAATAACACAGGACACGCACCGAGAGCCATAGTAAGTCCCCCGGACAGGTCGATGACCCAGTAGTTTCTGACGTATCTGATTTTCTAGTTCTCCGAATACTCCCCAGGCGAGGATTGAAACAATTCAAGCGGTCCTGCTCCTTTTCGCAGTCGGGCTGTGGGGCGTGAAGACCATCCTGCATGAAGCATTGTCGTTGCAGAGTACGCTGGCAATTTTGATCCGCGAAGAGGGCCTGGTGGCGGAAGCGAGCCAGAGCGCAGTTAATGACTGGGAGACGTGGATTCGCATTGAAACAGCGACACGAACCAAGGTTATTGCCTACTGCTTCTTCAACCTGTGCAGTATTGCTTATAATATGCCGCCACTGCTGCTGACGTCAGAATTGAACCTTCCTTTGCCGCAAAGAGGAAAGCTATGGAGAGCAGAGAGTGCTTGGCAATGGCAGGAACTGCGTTCGACGACGCCTCCCATGGACCTCACGCTTCACGAAGCATTCTCCCGGCTCTTTGGACGCACAAACCAAAGTCTGCCGACACAGATGTCCTCGCTGGGTAGCCATGTGCTGATCCATGCCCTGCTTCAGCACATTTACCTTTTGAAACAAACGTCGTTCACAATCGGGCTGCCTTACAATATCCACCGAACCATGAAACCCGAGGATGTCGAAGAAGTTGCTCAAGCGCTGCGGATATGGCAAACCAGCTTCGAAGACCAGCATCAGCTTCGGGCAGCGGAAAATGGACATTTTAGCGTGTCGGATTCTATCGAGGGAGGCACGCTGGATTTTACAGCGACGGCATTGCTTCGCCTGGCACATCTTCGACTGTACACTGATGTTTCTCCATCTACGGCACTTGAAACCCGGGATCCTTTACTGGTGGCATCCGCTCTGAGCCGGACACCGCTTCTTGTGAGGAGCCCGAGATTGCACCGGGCTGTTTTCCAGGCCATCCATGCACTCTCGATGCTGGTCAAGGCAGGCGTTAATTACGTGGCGAGGACCAAGTCCGCGGAATGGAGTATTCAGCACTCAAGTAAGTAATTTCCTTGACGCAGATAAGCAAGGAGGTGCACTGACAATGAACTCTAGTGTGCAATTTCGAGTGTGCGGTTTTGGTGTCAAAGTGGCTTTTGACGCTGGGGGCGATTGGACCGAATGACGCGCCAGCATCTCCCGAAGAAAAGAACCTGCTTGAAATGGTGCGACGCATGCTTGACGAAACAGAATTTGCGGTGCCGATCGACCCTTCGCTAACTGGCGCAAACTCGGGGTCGGGACATGCGGAAATGGCGACCAGCGACAGCGCAAAGCTTCGACAGCTTGCGGCCGCGGTTGTACGCCTGTGGGCTGAAACATTCAAGGGAACGCACATCTTCGACACTGTCAAGGTTATGGGATCGTGCCTGGACGCCTATGCTGACCTGGTCGAGAAGCCCAGGGATAGAACACCACCAAACAGGCTGGGCGCCGAGGCAGGGCTGGGTTAAGAGGAGAAATACAAGATGGAATGGAGCAGGAGGACGAGTGAAAAGGAGCTAATGAGACGATGATTCAACGAACCGATGATATTTGTATCGCTTCGGATACATGGCACAAAGTACTGGCACAGTCAGCATCTGAGATGGGAGTCGCCACCAGTGTCTGCTGCCAAGTTGGATAGAGTGCTGATGCCCATTTCAACCATGAAAAAGGGGTCATATATGAAGGACTTTTTGTTGCTATGCACAGTGTATTATAGGGCGTTTTTTCCCGGACGAAGGCTATTTGGCGGTGATTTTTACTACACAGGACGGGGAAGGGGACCTGGTGTAACAAACGGCTATAGTGAGCTAAAATGGGGAACCTTGGAGAAGAGGGGTGATTTAAGCCAGTGAGTTTTGGGACCTTTTGATATTCAATAGGTGTTTATTGAGCAACGTTTTTCTCCCTGCGATGCAGCTGTTGAGTGATGTCATGAAAAGTACTTTTCTACCGTGGCTACTGCGCAGTGTTGATTCTTATCAAAATAAACACAACCTGCTCAGCGAAAAGAGTTGCGCAGTAATGCTGAATGTGATGTTGAGGTGAATGTATTTGTTTCAGTCAGAAATGTCACGATGGACACATAGCATAGTTGCAGCGTCGAACTGAACTGGCAATGATTCAAGGGGGGCTGTAGTGTATTTGCAGAGCGATTTGCGTGTGAGGCCATTGGTTGAGGGTCCAAAGGGGATCAGCTTACAGTTGGCGGCGACGTCATCATGTGAGAGGTGCGCACGTGTGGTGGTCACAGTCGCATCGCCCCTGGCCAGAGTGACAGCGCCAAAGCAGAGAGGCTGCTCGCTAGTTCTTGTGCACTACCGCACCCGGCGGCCTGCTCTTCTTCTTCCTTGCATGTGAGAGTGGGAACGGGCAGAAAAACGATTGCGGGGGAGCGTGCAGCGGTCCGAGTGGAGCGGAGTGTGGGGATGGACCTCGGCACCGGGCGGACCCAAGGGCCAAGTCCATAACTGGCCAAAAGATGCCTTGGGATCTTGTCTGCTTTTAGCCTCGGGATTATTTATAATCTTGCAATATATCTGCTTTTCTCTGCTGGTTGGATACTGGTGCCCGACTGCCAGCAGCTCAGCCGAGACCGAGACGCCTTGGCTTTTTGTTGTTTTGTTTTAAAGCCAAGCTGACCTTCTCTTTTTTTGCGCGAGGCCCTTGCTAGCTGAACTCTCCATCTCCATCGCACAACCACCACCATCCATCATCAACACACCGTCGCGACCGCACCACCATGCCTTTCAACACAGCATTGACCCGCGCCCTGGGCATTCGAGGTTTGTTTTTCGCGCCCCGCTTCGCGATTCTGTCTTGGAAGCCAATGGAGAAACTAACGCGCGCTCCCGTCTCCAGTCCCCGTCGTCCAGGGCGGCATGATGCACGTCGGCACGGCCGACCTCGCCTCGGCCGTCTCCAACGCGGGCGGCCTGGGCATCATCACAGCCCTCATCTTCCCGTCGCCCGATGCGCTCCGCGCCGAGATCCGCCGGTGCCGCACGCTCACGTCCAAGCCCTTCGCCGTCAACATCACGCTGCTCCCGGCCATGGTGCCCCCGGACTACGGCGCCTACGCGCAGGCCGTGGTTGACGAGGGCATCCGCATCGTCGAGACGGCCGGCAACTCGCCGGGCCCCGTCATCGCCCAGCTCAAGAAGGCGGGCGTCACGGTGCTGCACAAGTGCACCACCATCCGCCACGCCCAGAGCGCCGTCAAGCTGGGCGTCGACTTCCTCAGCATCGACGGCTTCGAGTGCGCCGGCCACGTGGGCGAGAGCGACATCACAAACTTCATCCTGCTCAGCAAGGCCCGCCAGACCCTCTCGGTGCCCTTCATCGCCAGCGGCGGCTTCGCCGACGGCCAGGGCCTCGCCGCCGCCCTCGCCCTCGGCGCCTGCGGCGTCAACATGGGCACCCGCTTCATGTGCACCGTCGAGGCCCCCATCCACCTCAAGGTCAAGGAGCAGATCGTCAGCGCCCAGGAGACGGACACGACCCTGCTGATGCGCCGCTGGAAGAACACGACCCGCCTCTTCAAGAACAAGGTCGCCCTCGACGGCCTCAAGGTCGAGCGCGAGAGCACCGAGGGCAAGTTTGAGGAGATTGCGCCCTACGTCAGCGGCAAGAGGGGCAAGGAGGTGTTTGTCAACGGCGATGTGGAATATGGCGTAAGCTTCTCTCTTTATTTATTTTTTTCCCATGCGAATATATGCTGACTTTGTTCGTTTACAGGTCTGGACAACAGGACAAGTCATTGGTCTTATCCACGATATCCCCACGTGCGACGTGCTCGTCAAGAGGATCGAGAAGGAGGCCGAGGAGACGCTCAGAGAAAGACTGGCCCTCTTCACCCCCGAGCCAAAGCTATAGAGTAGAGCTGTATTATTGTAATGATTATGGGCTAGGCGCGACACACAAGGTCCTTTCTTGGTTCTTGTTTTTTTTTTATATACACATGACCTTGTTAGAGAGAAACTCGTTCACAGGCGGTTGCGTAAGGCCCAAAGACGGGGAGGTGTTTCTCGTATAAATAAATCTATGCCTCTAGATGTCAAAACAAATGTTCCTTTTTTCCCATTTCTCTCTTCAAATCATTGCATGCCCGTTCCCTCCCAAATCCACTAGACTGTTCTGTTGTTTGCCCTTTCTAATTCGTGGGGGTTTGAAATGTCCAATCCAGCCTATGCCGTAGCGTAGCTTCCGATACGTCGTCGGGATGACGAGGCTCGCTGGACAGAAACCGATCAATCAAATCCGGAACTCCCCGTTCCCCAAGCCCCCAGTTCTCCGCCTGGCAGTGGCTGATGCCCGTCTCAATCAGCGTCACCCGCCCCGCCGGCACATCGTCATTCCAGCCCGCCGGCACCGGATGCGGTTTCTTCTGCTCTCCGCTTGGCGGCTCCGCCTCGTCGTGGAGCCGCCAGTTCATCTCCATGACGCCGCCGCTGACGCCGCAGTAGAAGGTATCCGATATGTCGGAGGCTTTGCAGAGGCTGTAGATGCGGTGGTACGACGACGAGTCGCCAATGTGGAGGGTCGCGTCGGACCTCCAGCTGTCCCACCTGGACTGGTCGTGCCAGGGACACAGCCGTCCGTTTTGGACATCGCACTGGGACGTTTCCCACTTTGCCTGCCTGTTTAGCTTGGTTATCCTTTCGTTGTCGCGAATCGACACTGGTACTGGGTAGGGCTGTGTGGTGGAACAGGGGAGAGCGGTTGTGTGGTAGTAAGGTTTTGGATAGCGAAAGTCGTAAAAGTGAATGTTTGCGCCAATGTTGCTCCCCGCGATGAACCTCTCCGCGCCATATACAAGCAGCGAGCTGCCAGTGTGGTAGGGCTGAAAGCCGTCCCGATAGACGGCATCATGCGGTGATGGTGTGCGAATGTCGGCAAGTCTGCTCCAGTGTTAGTCTTCTAACCCTCCTCAAGTATAATTTGATTCGGACTGACCTGTAGGTGCCGTCGTTCCAGGCACTCAGCAGTAAATCTTGATTGCCTCGGCCCCTTACCGCCTCTATGGCTCGGACAGTTGTTCTGAATCCATGTTGAACGTCTGTCAAAGCGTCAATGTCATCAAAGACGCTTGAATTGTTCGCCGCGTTGAAGAACTCGAGGCCAGTCGGAGTCAGTTTGCCCCAGCGCAGTGGTTCGGGGTTTCCGCCCAAAGCACATGCGATGACGTCCTTGCTCAAGAACTTGGCACCTCTGATGAGAGATGGGCCGTCCGCCGCGTTGCCATTGGAGAAGTCGTACTGGGCAATCGGGGTTAAGCTAGCATCCCCAGACGCAGATAGGTCATGGAGAGAAAGGTTTGGGCCCTGACAGCTGGCTAGCATATTTGATCGCTGTTCCCACTCTGTCCAGGAAACCGCTACTTGGCCTGGCGACTTTCTCATGGGATTTGATGCGCGGCTGGCGTCTTGCCCATCTCCCAAAGTCAGGTTTTGTAGCGATTGGGCAAAGTCGTCTTCGGCTGATAAGATCTGGATGTCTCCATTTGCCCTTCCCACGGCCACGCATGGGAGACCCTGGCGCTCAATAACCGACACAGCTGTTACGTCGCCAGTGCCGGGTCCATATCCATGGGTTTGGCCGAGAAGGCGATGCCAGACATCTTCGCCCTTGCCATTCTGGGGCTTGGTTCGAATAATGAGGTTCTCTCCAACTCCTGCCGCAACAATCTCATCTTCCAGGTCGGATGTCAACCTTGCATCCAAAACAGGATGGAAAGAGACCGACTGAGCCCGAGGAACCCTTCGGCGCTGTTTCCACGTCTGTGCCTCCTTTTCCTGCAACACTCGCAAATCGAAGCCTCGCTTGTCCCAGCAGCGGTCTAGGTAGGTGACACGATCTGCCACAGCATCCCATTTCGACTCGTGGTTCACGGGTATGTCCAACGACGGAAAGCGAGTCTTGACAAAGGTGCGCCATCCCTCTCGTTGCACGAGGCTGTGGGTGCGTTTCGACAATGCGCCCAGGTGGGCAACGTCACGAGCCGTGTCGAGGTACTCGACAACGTCAAGAAGAAGCTCATCCGGGAGACTTCCCAGAGACTTCTTTTCCATTTTGAAAGTTCTATGGTGTAGGTTTGTATCGTTGTAGCATGGGGATCTTTTTGTTTTTGTTTTTTAGAGTGGAAATGATGGAAGATGGTCGTTTTCCTCTTCACTCTTGAAATGGCGGCTGCCGCCTAAACAAGCAATTATCGATACAACCAAGTGGATCAGCTAGCGTCGGTCAATGGCGCCATCTGATTTGATTCACCAGCCTCGTTGAGTCAAAACGCTGACCTTGGATGACTCACTGACTGACTGGCGCTGTCATCCCAAGGATTGCAGGTCTGAACATCTGCCGTCCACACTTAAAATGGATCGGGGCCAAGCCAAGCGAAAAAAAGCATTGGTTGGCATAGCGGGTCTTTTGCTGGATAGTTGCATATGGTCAGAGAACTACCCCAGACGAGTGGCGAATGCACTTTTGGAAACGACTTGATGATTAATATAGCAATTAAAGCCAGCGTACCTGAGGCTAGCACTGTGTTTCCGTCTGTGTCTCATTCGTTACATTATGCGTCTGTGCCGATCTCCTCCCTGTCCAATGCTTGCGATTGATTGGACTTGAGTTTTGATACAGCGGCTGCAGGGACCAAAAGGAAAGAAAAAACAATTAAATACATATATAGAAAGCATAGTCTACTTGTGATGAACTACAAAACAACCGAGCCGTATATCAATAGTAAAAGAGAGATAGCCCCATGACGTCTAGGCAATAAAGTCGGGAAACCATTCATTCTCCGTACCCCGCCTTCTCCATTTTTGCTTCTCAACAACCCATTCCCAAAATTGATGGCCTGGATGGTTTTTATATTCTTCCTCTTGGGTTTGCTCAGGAGCTTGGTTGACGGCATCCGCCAAGTCGTCTTCGTCCCACTCGCATGGCGGGCTGGGGCTGGGGCGGTGGGAAGAAAGCCAGTCGTACGATCCGCCGGTGGATTTGCCATTTGTCGAGGGTGCGCCGTGTGTTGAAAAGCGCCGGGTCGTGCAGGACCGCGGTGCCAACTCGGGGCTCGCAGCCGGCGAGTTGCGCGTCCTTGCTCCGTCTGGAGAGGCCCCGCACGGCGTGCTCTCAGTCGACCACGCACAATCACCATCTGCCGTCTCGGCGGCTGGCTCCAACCCCCAGATAAACATGTCGGATCCAGAATTGCCCGATCCGGGCGTCAGAGGGCCGTCGCTGGAGACATGAGTAGATGCAGAAGTGGGACGCGGGCCTCGCCAGAGCGGGGCGTAGGCCGGTATGTTCGTCAGGTTGCCTCCATCTATGCTAGCGGTTGATTGGGCTGGCGAGGTTATGCGAAGCGGCAGGATTGGCTCTTCGCTCACGCTCCCTGGCACATCTGCGTTGCAACTTGGCGAGGTGCTAGCCAGGTCTCCGCCTCGCTGATCATTGCGGGCGAGCCTCGAATGGGTTTCGGCCTCCGCACCGGCACGGCGGCTGTGGCATGGAAGCGGCCAGGTGTCTTTGGGCGTGTTGACAGCAGAAGTACCCGGCATGCTGCTATCTGTCACAAGTGATTGGGTCTAGGCGAGAGGGGATTTGGCGCATCCTTGGTCCAGGCAGTTCAGCGCATAGCGAGTGTGGAGATGGAAACTGAGCAGGAGGTCATGGGAAATAAACAGCTGAGGCAGCGAGGGTTGAAGGACTATGCTGGAACTCGGCTACAGGATCATGAATACTGCCGTCCATTGCGTTGCCGAACGAGGGGGATTTGGTCGTTTTCACTCGCAGAAGGTGATGGCCGAATACAGACTGAGGCGAATTGATTGTAACTATGATGCCAAGTGCGAATTGGTCATCAATACCCGGGGGTTGTTCCAATCCGCGGTGAAAGACGGCTGCGTTTGTCCGGAACCCAGCCCATGTGCCATATCACTCCCACCCACACGGGCGACGCCACGTCGATGCAGGACTTTGTAATTTACAAAGCACTTGCAATCTCATGACGGCATGCTGATGCATCCGGCGCTCATGTCGTGGAACCCTCGGATGTGTCTGACCGAGTTGCACATCAACACACCACTAGCCTATCCCGTAGCCATGCTTTTGTAATTTCATGCAGGATGGTGCAGACGGTTTGTAATTTATCCACCCTGCATGAAATTACAAAAGCAGCCTCTCGCCGGTGCCAGACAACGACGCAGCGCGACGCGTTCCTCGGCCCAGCTGATTGACGATGCCATGCATCATGCCCTCACCGCTCGACATGGGCGTCTTGCAAAGTTATCAAGGAGTCCAGCGCCACATGCAATCGCGGGAAGGGATTGAAACTCCATTTCTTCTCTTCAGGACCCCCGGCGGAAGAAGGCAAACCAGTTGCCTCGAGCTAGCAACCCACTTGTGTAGGAGCAGGGGAGTATCATGTAGTTGTGTTATTGGTAGGGGGGTTGTCACTACCCACACCTTGAGGCTCTGCTTGGGCCTGCACCAAATGAATCGTATACATTTTCCATCTATAATATCCCTTGTAAGGCGATATGAGAGGCAGAATCGCCTCCCGTCTTCCCCAGGCTCACCCTCTCGGAGGTTGCCTCGTCCCCTCCCTTCTCGCACTTTACTACTTGTGCTGTGTCTTTTGGTGGTTTCCCCATCCGCACGTTCCCCGGAAATTTGTTCTTTTGTTCTTCTCTCTGCTCTTGGTGAAAGCCACGGGATCCTTGGGGGGCTTCAGCGCACGCCATGGTATGGTCCGTCCCGGCGTCCGCTTTCAACTCGTGTTGCTTCAGTAGACTCGGCAGCACAACGGCATTTGGCAAGACGTGTGTGTGTCCGTCTTTGATAATAAACACCTGCTGCCTCTATTCCTTGAACAGCTTCGCGTGAAGGAGCCTGGCAAAAGATGCCAAGCCGCAGGCGAAACCGCAGAGGTACCGATGGAGCTTTACCACTAAACGAGTTCGATCTCAACGCGAAAAAAAGGCTGTCTAGCCTGATCACCAATGGGAGGAGCATGGCTTCTAGCTCATCTCAACGCCATCAACATCCTCCGCAAGACGTTGCTCCGCCTGGCTCTTTACAACCAAACGGCCTTGGGCATCCGGCTGCTTTTTATATCCCCGAGAATTTCGATATTGATGCGTCCCAACTCCCGATTCAACAACTGATAACCGAACCAGAACAAGCCATCCCTGATTTCCTGACTAATCAGGTCGCGTTTGCGCTTCCTCCGAGCAGCCAGCAGTCTTACTTTGCCTCTGCCGGCCCGCTGGTTTCGATTCAACCGAGCTCATACCCGGTTCCCGGCCCTGGCCTGTCCCTGGCGCAGGTTGCAGAAATGACTCAGTTCAACTCTCCACAGTTGCCACAGTCAGCCTTAATCCAACAGCCTGGCGGGCCTCAAAACAGCACAGGGAGGGTGGCCATCATGACCGGCCCCGGCGGCCGATCTCTGCAGCTGCAGGTCAGGGTAAAGCCGCAATCTCAATACAGCTTCATATCAGCCCGTCTCGCCACTGACCTGGACTGCCACATCATAGCCTGCCCCCCCAATTTCGGCGGCCAGAGTTTGGCTACTCTTGGCGGGCCCCCGGTGATGCGTATGTCTGAACGCATCACCATACAGCCGCAATGGGGCCAGTACTCCGGTCGTGGCATGACATTGTCTTTCCTCGTTGACGATTCCGACTTGGAAACTTACAATATTGTTCTTGGGGGGCCTATTATACAACGGCTCTTTGGCACTGCCAGCGCCGCAGCTAGCTATACCCAAAGTTAGGCTTGAGCCACCGCTCGCCTCCTGAGATGTCCTGGGCATGTGGGATCTTTGATCGGTGTATCCCGCCTCCTTCGCGAGAGCTATCCCACGCCCTAAAGGACAAACCTCTTTCATACGTTATAACCACCGGATGAAGCGCGGGTAGACGAACATATAACTGCCCGCCTTGAAAACGCCGGAACAACTGCCAGTGCTACAACAAAAGGACAAAAGTCCGCCAACACTGTCACTGGCAGATTTGCCCTACATCTAACCCACAATTGAACTAAGGGAGGCTTATTTTATTTTGATACTACATTCGGCATCCTTGTTTAGAGGAAACACCATTACGTGGTGTTAGCAGAATTTTGTCATTCAACGTTACCACCCACCAGCACGCTATTTCGCCCCAGAGAAGCTAATTTTTTGAGGCACACGTTTGAGTCACGCTCACGACTTGTAGCGAATCGCTTGTATTCTCTTTTTACCTATCGTGTTATTTCGGCTCGGGCTTTTTTATTCTTGTCTCCTTTTCTTTCACCTCCTTTTCTTTCGGGGGGGGGGGGGGGGGGGNNGGGGGGGGGGGGGCACTTGAGTCCATCGTTGTCAAACATTGGGCGGACAGAACCCCAGTTGTGGGGGAAACGACAGCAACGTACAGGTCGAACCAATGTGGCCTTTGACTGGTACCAATTGTTCTCGTCTTTTTGCTTTTTGCGTTTTCTTCTTCTTTTTTAGTCAATCGCGTTGAGTAAGAGTGTTTTTAGGCGAACGAGCAAACCAAATTGACTACATGCTCGATAAAGGGTTTACAATGTGTATGTCCGTCTCTATTTTCCACAGGCCTTTAGACAGGCACCCTATTTCTTTATAGTCCCGCGGCCATGCATTGTATCTCCATGCAGACTATCCAGTATACACCAAAGTAATTATGTCCGACTCCCAGAACACCTTACCGTCACCCGCCCCGCCTCCCAGGATAACACCTCCTAATAAAATCTCACAGTAACAGATACAATGCTCGTACACCCTTTTCAGCAGCCGCAATGTGCCACGGCCGCACGTCAGTCTCTCGATCCACGACGCCTCGTGCCCTTGCCAACGTGCCCAATCCCCGAAAGTAGCTCAGCATTTCCCTCAAAAGCGGTTCGTAGGCCCTGGGCGTGGCCTCAGTATGCACCAGGTTGACTTCCATCACCACTGGAGGTTCCTCAACCTTATTTCCCGTGCGTTTGATTAGGTAGCCGCTGACAAGAGCAGGTCGCAGCTCCAGAATGGTGGTTGAGTTACTGAGCCTATGCCCGGCAACCGCACCCCATGTCTGATCAGTGGCATCAGCGAGGAAGGAATCGGCGTCCACTTCTCCGGTGCTGTCGGCTCCTGGAGTTGCTGCAAGAGCATTGGCGTCGCGCATGGGAGTGGCTGGTGTGTTGGTTTGCTCAGGCGATAGAATACTAGCTTGTGGTGTGGAGACCGGCGTCGAGTAAAATGTTGATGTTGCCGCTTGAGGCACCTTGACGATTGGAGGGATGAGCTGTAAGGATGGGTTGGTATCCACGGTCATCAGAATCATGGTCACTGCTGCTTTGCTTTCCGTACGAGCCAGGTCAGCCCAAAATTCCATTTCTGCGACATCCATGGGCCCGGATTTTGTGATGATGATCCGCCAGTGCACCTTCCAGATGGATACCAGATCAAGCGTAGATTCCCAAATCTCGTGGGCGACCTCGTTCATCGAATTTGATGGGGGCTTGCCTTTCCTCCCCAGGCAATAGGATGCGGTAGCTTGCTGCTGGCCCCTGTTGTCGGTCCATGCCGCCGTGACCCATCGCTCATCAATGCTCGTGGCATATGCAACATGGATACAAGAATTTTCATGCATGAGGGATGCAGAGGGGGAACCCGCCAACTTAAAGTCTATCATACGCGGCAAAGGCTGTTCAAGCATAATGGCCGGGGCTGGGACGGGACCACCGAATTCAGGGCTCAGGAAGAGGGTGCAGCGGTCGTAGGTTTCGATGCAGAGCTTGGATAGCTCTGTTGGGGACGGAACTGCCAAGCATGTTGTCGATGAGATAAAATCTGAGGGAATTAGCTGGAGGACCAGCTCATTTTGGGGCAATTCCTTCCGGCCCTGTAATGTTTTGTTGTATATGTCAAAGCAGCGTTGAAAAGACGAGCATGATTCGAGAATTGATCCTGGGTTATCAGGCGAGTACACGAAGTAAATGACGAGGTTCTTTTGCTTGGCGTCCCAGTCAGCCAAGGCCGACTGCAGTATTTCCATGCTATCGGCCAAACCGGATCCATGCACAGTTATGGTGGCATCAGGGGACGTGGAAATTCGGTCAACCTCGTAGCTCAGGATGCCGTCCCCCAAATGCCCGGGGACTTCTAGATTGCTAAAAGTGCCCAGTTTTAGTGACTCGTACACGCCCTTCAGGCGGCCAAGAAATGTTGCTGCGTGATCCGACATGCCCCTCCATCCTGGGAATACGCACAGGGCAATGATATCCTTGGTACCCGAAGAGGGGGCCAGCCCCAGGCTTTCCCAAAATGTGACCGCGGATGGTAACACGGATAATTTGGTATCTGATCGTCGGACTTCGAGGTGAGGGCTGGGAATCGGATACAGATTATTGGCTCGCAGCTGCTCTGAATTAGGATCTCTTCCTGGGATGGCGCGGGGTTGCATCCGGCTGGGTTGCCCCAGCATTGGAACATCTGCTACATCGAGGTAGCCCTTCAGCCGGATCGGCATTGCTCCTCCAAATCTCGAGGGTATGATGCCTTGCAAAACTTGAAGAGAATTGCGGGCAACAAATAGCTCTTGTCCTTTGGTCGTGGTGAGAGACGCCTTCGTCTCCATTTCATTATCAAGCCCAATTCCAATGAAACCGGTGGCCGCCTGCTCTGTAATAAGCTGAGCAACTTGAATTAAATCTTGATCAGCAACGGCCAGGTCAAGAGTGAGAGGCTCTGGGTCCGAAAAGAACCGATAGAGAGAAATCTCAGGGGGCTCTGGTTTAGATAGCTTCGGGAGCTCTATTGTAAGCTGCTCATCGGTAGGCTCATCGGATGCTTCCATCTCCTTGATAGATGTGACCTGGGAAACAACGTCGTCATCATCAACCAGAGTGCGCTTGACGCTAGACTTGACCGGTGACATGGGGCCTTCTGATTGCGAACTTGATTCATCATCATCATCTGATTCAATGTCACTGTCATCGGCGCCTAAGCCGCCACTCTCGAGTTTGGTCGGGCTGTGTTGCGATGACGGGGGTTCAATGCCAACAAAAGTCTTCATCAAAGATCCAGCAGGGAGAGTCATATCCTTTATCTTTTTGTTTGGTTTCCCGTGTCGTTCTGAGAATTTGTTCTCTTTGAGTGTCCCCGAGTCTCGTCTCGATTTTTCAGCATCGCGGTCCGTCATAAAATCGTAGGTTCCACCTTGCTCATATTTTCTATTAATCATAGGGAGTTTTGGGTCAAAGTCAACCCTTTGGAAGATCCCTTTCTTCCGTTGCCTGAGGGACGTGATGTTTCGGTCATCAGCCAAAACGGGCAACGATGCCCGAACCCTTTTGAACACTGTGTCTGGGTCGAAAGGACTTGATTCTCGCTTTGTGGAAACCGATCGTTCGGTTCTGCCTCGTTGGTTGGCTTCATCGTTGAGCGAGCTTCGAGCATGCTTCAACTCAGGCTTGGCGAAAACGGCATCGTCAATCTCCAACTTTGGTTTGGGCGGCGGTTCGTCTTCGACCTCCACCTTCAAGGGCTCTGGGTTGTTGGGCGGGGCTTGGGCCATCACTGGCGGAGCTGGTGGTTGGAGCTCTACTTGTATATCAGCCATGGAAAGGTCCAGATCAACGTCGCCGGGTTCGTCAAAGAAATTGAAGTCGTCCTCAGTGACATCATGATCGCCAAACATGTCTCCGCCCATCTCGCCAAATATGTTGTCGGAGTCGCCAAGCAGATTACTATCGCTTCTATCCCGTTTCTGTTGGTTGTTTCCATCCCATCCTTCGTTGTAGTTGTCATTAACCGGGTTCGTAATTGGCATGGCAGAATCAACATCAGCCACAATTACAGCTGGAGGCTGATTTCCAGGGCTTGAGGTGGTACCATCGAAGGAGGGCGTGACGCCAACTTGTTGTTGGATGGCATCAGGCGGCGTCGGGTACATGACACCAGCAGCAGCGGTACTTGGTCGTCGTAGAGCAAGAGGCGACTGGCCATTGGGTCGCTGAGCCTGCAATTCAGTGCCGTTTGCTTCCTTCGAAATGGCAGCCACTCGTTCGGCCTTCCGTTTCGCTACCTTCTCGTCTCTTTCCGACGTGGAGTTGAACCAACCACGGGCGTTGCCCAAAGGATCATGACACTCTTCGTGGCCGCTCAACATGTTATCACCGATCCGACAAGTTGCCGAAACTTCGACTGGCTTTTTTCTGAAACAAAGCGAGCCGGGCCACGGTACCGTAGCTAATGGTCGCTTTGTTTCGTTGTCCGTGTCCTGGATGGCGCGTCTGGGTACCATCAAATTTACCCAGGAACCTGATTTGAGAGAAGAAACATCAAGACCACATAATTCAAGTGCTTTGATACACTTTTGTTTCCATTGCGAATCGTGTGAATCTCCGATTCCCTTGAAGCTTAATGCCTGCGTATTTGGTGTTTGGGCCAGTCCAGTATCGGTTGCCGTGGTGGTTTCGCCATTTGAGTAACCCTGTTTCATCGCTAATACTCCAAACGGAGCTGCCAAAATATGCCGGTTTGGAGACATGAGGTTTGCGGACACCACATCTTCCAAGGACGAGAGACTCTTGCAATAGGAAAAGTACATGCTGATAATGAGAGAGCCTGTAGTTGTCATGTATGTCCTGAATGTACCAAGCACAGGATCGGGTTTGGCAGCATCTCCATCCTCATCTTGCTGAGTTGAGGGTGGGGGGATCAACACTGTACGATAGTTGAGTGGAATGGCTGTGGACTGGCTGCAAAAGGTAAATGAGATGGCGGAAAGTATAGCAGTAATAAACTGTTCGTAAACAATCTTGAGCGCTGTCTGTCCTGGCTTCGAGTCGGTGGCGGACGTTGCTTGCCCTCGAGAATCCCCATCTTGCATGGAGCCTTGCGGCGAGGCAAATGAGTTGCGCTGAGAGGGGTCCGGGGCTTGGCCATTCGATGAAGAGCTTGTCGGGGTGTTCAACTGTGCGCTCGAGATAGCGCGATTCTTTTGCAGGCTCAACGGTTCGAAAGTCCCCTCCTCGGCCATCGCCAGCGAATGTCCACATGTTTCGAGCGTCGCATCGGGGAAGCGGGTAACGGTCTCGGCGGTTTCATCTTTGCTGTTGACCTGGAAAAGCCATATCCCTCTTCGATTGACATCGTATGATACGGTGTGCCCTTGGTCTCGCAGAGCCCCCTCGATCTCGAGAGCGGCTAATCGGAAGCTCTGTGACTGATCCGCTGACGGCTCGTAAACTCGGAAGGCGACGGACGCGACATTATTCTGTAAAAGGTAGGGGGTCAGTGGGAAGGCTAGAATACGATGAAAGATGGCGACCAACAATCAAAAAAGTATTAGTTTCGTATTCCCCCGTCTCCATTTCGGCAACCTCTTTACTACCCCGGGTCGCAACCGTAGAATGCGGGCTGAGGCGCTCCCAAGGACCCGCGACCTCGGATTCGATATCCTCTTCACTTCACAAATTCGATTTCGTCGAGAGCCTTTAGCTCGGTATCAAGGCGATAAGCCGCTCGATATCGTCCAGAGAAGTGCGATTGTAGGATTCGCCAACTTGCCGAACTCCATCTCCAAGAACGGGAGAACTGGGCCGAGTAGCTCGGAGAATGTGCCACGGGAGTCGTTCACGTCGACGGCCCGACCGATCGCGCGAACAGGGGAGGCTCGACGGGCTAAAGCGGAGGTTCGGCCTACGTCGGCGACGGCGCGGAGGCGGTTGGCATGAAAAGAATGTGATGCTGGGCAAATGTGGATGGAGGCGGCGTTGTCGCGGGCGCGGTGTCGTCAGTCAAAGCGAGGACGGAAATTCGGTGGAGGTCGGGCGGAAGAGCCAGGGCCAGGTTGGATCATCTGAGGGTGGCCTGGGGGGAGATGGGGGCGAGCAGCTTTAGGGGACTCTGGGCAAACTCTAGGGCAGCGGGCGGGATTTTAGGGGTACGGCCGGCAAACGAGACGCTGAAGCTGCAGCGGAGGTGGGCCCTGTGAAGGCTTCCTTAGTAGGCTTGGCCGAATGTTTATGGTCGATCGGGCGGTGTGACACCAACGTTTGGCTCTGAAGACTGGCTGCGTTCCACTATTCTCGGTCAGTACCGAGGTGGCGAACGAGGCTTCGGTGACAAAGCGGGGCACTTTTTCTTCACCTTGATTTTTTTTCTGCGCCGGCTTAAACAGGGTCTCGCGACACCTCTTCCGCCGCTCAAACCCACACACGGAAAGTTTTCTCGAGCGGCCCAATCGTCACTCCGCCGCCATGAAGCTCTCCAATCCCGGGACCGTCCCCGTATACACCATCTCTGGTGCCTCCAGCGCCCGGCCGCTTCCCGACTGGCTTGCGCGCCGCCGCAAGCGAAGTTTGAAGGACGATGCCGAGTACCAGAATCGAGTCGAGCTCCTCCAAGACTTTGAGTTCGAGGAGGCCAGCGCATGCATTCGTGTTAGCGAGGATGGCGATTGGATCATGAGCACTGGTACATACAAGCCCCAGATTCATGTTCACAATCTGCCCCAGCTGTCTCTGTCCTTTGCCCGCCACACCAACTCTCTCAACCACTCGTTCGAACTCCTCTCGTCCGACTACTCCAAATCGCTCCACCTTCAAACCGACCGACGTCTCGAATTCCACACGCCCATGGGATGCCACTATGAAGTGCGGCTCCCCCGGTATGGTCGTGGCCTCGTCTACGATCGCCAATCCACCGAGGCTCTCGTGCCCGCTGTTGGACTGGATGCCGATGGAAAGGGCGAGGTCTTCCGCCTGAACCTTGAACTTGGACGCTTCATGAAGTCGTACCAGGTCGGTGTCGGTGGTGACGATGAAGAGACTGGAGGCGGTTTGCAAGGTGGAATTGGAGTCGGCAGTGTCAACGTTGCTACCATGGCAGAACACACCCACAACCTCCTCGCTTTTGGTACCTCGATCGGTACAGTTGAGTTTTGGGACCCTCGGTCGAAATCCCGAGTTGCCCTTCTCGGCGGCCACGATGGTCAAGTTACAGCACTCGATTTTAGCCCTTCTGGCCTGTCCTTGGCCACTGGTTCCTCGACGGGCATGATACAAATATTCGACTTGCGACGCCCAGTTCCTCTGTTGAAGAAGGATCAAGGATATGGCTTCGCTGTCCAGAAGCTTATTCACATGACTACAGCATCTCAGGAGAAGAAGATCTTGTCCGCCGACAAGCGTATCATCAAGATTTGGGACGAGATGAATGGCGACCCATGGACATCGGTGGAGCCCATTGTCGACATCAATGATGTTGCATGGTGCAAAAACACAGGAATGATTCTCACAGCCAACGAAGGCAAGCAGCAGCACGCATTCTTTGTTCCCCAGCTTGGCCCAGCTCCCAAGTGGTGCTCATTCTTGGACCACATGGTCGAAGAGATGGCTGAGGAGATCCACACCGAAACCTACGACAACTACAAGTTCCTGACCCTGCCCGAGCTGAAGCAGCTCAGCCTCTCCCATCTTATCGGCAAGAGCAACCTCCTCCGACCATATATGCACGGATACTTTGTTGCTTCCAAGCTGTACGAGCAGGCCAGGCTTATTGCCAACCCGTACGTCTGGGAGGAAGAGAGGACCAAGCGCATCAAGGAGAAGGTTGAGAAGGAACGCTCCAGCAGAATTAGAGGCACCAAGAAGGTCAAGGTCAACCAGAAGATGGTTGACAAGCTCCTCAAGAAGCAGGAGAACAGAGAAAAGGTCGATACCAACGCCGGAGTTCTTGGCGACGACCGATTCAAGAAGCTCTTCGAAGATGATGCGTTTGTGGTGGACGAAACCAGCGGAGAATTCAGAGCGCTTAACCCAAGCACCATGGTGGATCAACAGGTTGACCCATCGGCTCCTAAGCGCTATCAAGGCAAGGACTCGGATGAGGAGTCTAGCGATGTTGACATGAGTGAGGAGGAGATTTCGGCACCAAAGAAAGCCAAGGAAGAGGTCGTCATGCGCGTGTCGTCGGCCAGCAACGGTGGCCGAGCCGTCAAGGACAGCACGCTGGGCTCAAGGCAGCAAAAGTCTGGCCGTACCAGCAAGTCTCGCGGCGATGTCGTTGGCGAGCGACAGGTGACGTTTGTCCCAGAGTCGAGGAAGAAGCAGAGACAGCAGCAGCAGGAGGAAGAGGAAGTACCGGCACCAAGACAAAGGAAGGGTGGAAACCGCCGAAGCGCAAGCGGCAACACTTTCAGGCGGTTGTAAATAGGCACAGGAGGGGGGGAGGGGCGTTTGGGATCTTTTTGGGTGGATTACAAAAAGCAAATGTTAAAACGTTACGCTCGGCTATTTGAAAAACATGATAACCTCCATACATGGCAATTATACATAATGATACCCGGATCCTGTCCGATTCAAAAACTCCCCGTCCCAACCATGGCCAGATATCCTCTACGACTCAAGTTGCTGTCCAGGCATCGCATCCCGCTCGCACATGAAGATGAGAGCTCGGCCCTTTTTCTCTTTCTCTCTTGTCTAATACGGGCGACAAACGCCAGATCAATTCTTCATTCGCCACTTGTGCTCCTTTCGCTTGGCTTCTGCTTGGGCGAGTCCCTTTTCCATGTCCTCGGGGCGCACTCTTGGAGTAGGCGGCACCTCGTCGTCAATGCGAGCCCGATCCCGGCGGCTCGAGCCATCTTTGACGGAAGAGGGGAATTCGGTTCGGCGTGGTGTGAGAGCAGTAACAACACGGCGGGCAGACTTCCTGATGGCTTCCTTCATTGTCCACTCGCGCCTCTTGGCGATCATGAAGAGAGTAGCAGTAGAGGCTAAAGGCAGATGAGGGTCAGCATGTGTACATGAGCCATGATTCACATACACAAAGGACGGCACATACTTCCGAGAATAATAACCAAAACGACGACGACGATAATAGCCACCATGCCGCCGGTGGAGAGGCTGAGTGAGCTTCCTGAACTATCTCCTGCAGCGCCCTCGGCGTTGCCATCCGTTACTGGGGCATCAGTGCCGTAGGGCTTCTCCGATGCCAACGGGAAGGGGTTGGTTGTTGATGCCATGATGAAATGTTTACCTTCCTTTTGGAAAGGCTGCTTGTGCCTGATGTGTGCAAGGTTGCCAGACTAAAAAGAGCGAAGAGACCCAGGTCGATGATTCACAGAATCTAGGAATAGAAAGAAAGGGAAAGCCAGGGCAGAACCAACAGCAGCATGCAGCAGCAGCAGCAGGACGGACTCTTAGAAATGCCGCCTCGTCGAGGACAGCCACCCGTATTTACATTGTCAGTGTCCCGTCCCCCCACTCGCAACCATGCATTCACTAGCATTCTGGCTGCCGAAAGCCAAGACTGTGACCCCGACTGCAAGGATCAAGTGTGACGCTTTTTTCTGCGGACCTCAAGCATCAACAGGGTGCCGTCATTGGATCCCTCTCATAAGCTTCTCCGTGGCCTGGACTCGAGAACAGTGAGGAACGCCCAGCAGGATGAATGCTGTGGTTGGGTGCGTCGCTGTGATTGGCGAGCGTTAATCTCGAAGCGCCGGTCATCGACACCGTCGTCAGGGGTGCGGCCAATAGGGCGGCCGGGTCGCGGGCCTTGACGCCCTTGCAGCTCAGTTGCTGGGATTCGAGAGGCTGTCGTCAAGCGCCCAGCCGTCCCCATCACCCCCCATCACAATGCGCTGCGTGCACCCTAACTGGTGGGTCCCTGTGACGGACGCAGGGTCATCGCTGTCTGTTACCCCATGGCGGCCGCTCGATTGGCCCTCTCCGGCACTTGGTGGCCATGCGACGCTGCAGTGCGAGGTGCGTTTCACATCGTCTTCCGACTTTTCGCTCTCCATCGCACGCTTGCCAGTGCCCACTCGGCCGCCAATGGTTGACCCGTCCGAAGCGCTGGCTGCTTAAAATTAGATTTTGGCTGCGCCTGGGCCATGTCCTGCACCGTGTCGCCCAGCCCAGGGCATGGCATTGAGCGTGACGCAACCGCACACAAGATGGGCCGCGGCCGCCTTTCGGAGGAGGGATGAATTTCCGATGTGGCAGTGCTGCGGTTGCTGTTTAATAAAGCTCAAGGCTGCCATCCTAGCTGCCTTGTACTGGTTGTTGCCGCCCGACATGTCCGGGATGAGGTGCTTCCCGATCATATCTGACACTAGCGATGAATGAGGCAAGGTCGAATGTGGCTGACCGCTCGAGGCCCGACATGGTGCATCAAGCACAACGAGCCAGTGTCGGAGGAACCACCACATGTAGCAGTCTAGGTCAGCCTTCTAACCGAACGTGATATCGACTAACATGAAAATCGTTGCTTTTGACCGCTGTGATAGTGGCTTGTGAGGGGTCGAGCCGCATACCCGTGAAGTGAGCCGACCCAGGTGATATTGATTCATCCATCATCACCCGATCTCAAACATGTCACATACAATCCAGTCTTTGGATGACTGTAACGGATGGATTTATCCGATTTGGCCAACCAGCATTCATTCCAGGCAACACGACTAAGGAATCCAAATCAAAAATGACGTCAAAAGATCCTCAGATAAATGTACTCGCCCATGTACCATTCGACCTGCATCAGTTGGATATACGGCAAAACACGTGGTCCCCTCGTAGAGACCCCATGCAACAAAATATTGAGCTAACTCGTTCAGAGCTTGTATGTGCAATTCAATCCCCGGAGCGTTGTGCCACACATGCTTCTTTGTTATTCCATGCCCAACCATGCCTAAGCCAAAATATCTCCAAATCAATACCAAGAGTGACAAAGCCCTTTTTGGAGATCTTATCGGACAGAGTATTCTTACTCGGGCATTCGCTTTATCCGTCCTGACCAGGAATCGAGAGTCATGATCTTCTAGAAAAGTAAAAAGGTGTCGAAAAAATCATCCAAGGGTTAGCTGCATTGTATGTGTATGATACAACCAAGCCTCGGATTATAGCCGATGGAGTGTCCTCAGAATTCTAAGTTCCAAGATCAAATCTGCTAGCATGAAGCAGAATTAGCCAAGTCCTTATAGAGGCCACTTAATGCGGTGCCTGTCTGCAAATGTCGTGCTGCATGGCTTGGCTGAATACCAATAGCTCGCATGGTGCATCTTTCCTTTTTCAATCCATGTTCTTGTTTGTGCTCCATGCACTCTGAGTACGCAATAAATGCCAATTCCATATGCATAATATCTTTTTCTTTGTCCTATATGTATGTTTGTGTGTACAATTCTTCGATCTGACTCCTCACGCTCCATGGCGAAAAAAATAGCACTGCTACCAACTCGGCCGCCTACGCAGGTTTCCCCATCTGCCTTTGACTAAGCGGACCAGGCATATATCAGGAGCTCCAGAGCCCATTTTTGAAACTGCCGAAGCCTGGGATGTCATAAAGCAAACAACCACCTGGCTCTCAAGAGATTCCCGATTGACATGGAAGACGCACTTAAGTTGGTTCCTTGATATGGTTCCACCAGGTTTGGCCATCATTATCTTCCTATTGTCTATTTCTAAGACTCTAGAAGCACGTAATATTCATAATCTTAAGAGTTAAAGGAATCCTGATACTACAAGATGAAAGATTTGCTGGTGGTGCTTAGGTCAGCAGTTACCCGTCAACGGATTTAACTTTCAAGGACCTTGGTGAGCACTCACCTCCCGTGATATATGGAAAGGCTATTGACAACCCGTGACCACCGCTTTGACTCATGCCATAGTATTATAGCGACTCTTACCGGTACCGCTCCTAACAATTGGCGGAGAAGTCCCTGAGGGATGACTTGGTCGAGCGGTTAAACAAAACATTACATGCCGCTTCCACCATTTCAGACCAAGTCATCACTCAGGGATGGATCCTCAGACACACTGCCAACCCCCGGCTGTAACCACGTAGCCCAGCAACAGGACAGCCGGGGTTGGAGAACAGTGCAAAGAAATATCCAAAGCGAAAGCTGGACGCGCTGTAGTACCACCGCCAATTAAGAAAAAAAAAAAAAAAAAAAAAAAGAGAACAAAAAAGAGTGGTAGCAGGGCGTAAAGGACGAAAAGTCCTTATTTTTTGGCCATTTTTTGTAATGTTTGGGGTTCGAACCCAGCCCACCTCCCTCCTTTTTCTTCCTTCCCATCTCATCTTCAGACAAGGACTGAGGTAGGCCCTATCTACTACGCAGAAAGGTCTCCCTGCGCATTGATTAGCAGTCACAAATTATATCAGCATCTGCAGTATAGACGTACACACCAAATCCCCTAGCTCCTAAAAGATTCTCTGATGGTATGCAATAATTTCGAAGTCAGTTTTCATCACATTGATGACTTCGCCGGATTCGCCAAAGCACCTTACCACATGGTGTTTTCTGACCCTCACTTTGTCCGCCTCCCGATTCACAAAGAATTAACTGAGAATGTAGCTCGGACAGAGACAGAAGTCTCATTTTTGAAGGTCTCCCTTCTGCTTCCATTCATTGAGTTCCCAAATCATGAACAAGCAGTCGAGAAGCCAGCTTTGACAGATAGCGAAGCCTTATGGGCTGTGGCATAAAACCACTCCGATACCCCGCTTCACTGACCAGCAGAAATTCCAAGGACAGGTTGAGAAAGTAGTTTAGATCGTAAGCCAAGAACATTGTCATGAACGAACCTTCCGAGGAAATCTGAAAGATATATTCCTGATTGATCTATCATACCCACTTCTTATATTCAACAAAAAACAAAAATCTGGCGGAACAAGAAAGGAAGCTCTGCAAAATAGAAGAGGAGCGTGCTAAAAAGACGTCGCTCAGCTCTCTTCAAAGTTGGTCACAACACTGTCTCATTCCTGCCTCGCACTAACACTAATATGGCACCACGACCAATACCATTTAGGCTCGATTTTATTCTACAAAGGCTGGCTGGAGAACCGCAAAGAGGGCCACTACGGTAGGAGGGAAGATGGGAGGACAAATCATATTGGCTTTGACTTTCAAGCCGGCCAAGATCATGATATCTTTTATTGTATTCGTACATATTTGTTCGCACTGTGTCGTGCTTCTCCCAACACCAGACAGCGGTCTTCTTGTAATGTTACAAAGGCGCGAGGATCATAACGGAGATTTTTGTCGTCTATACAGATGTCCTCTTCATCCAGATGCCCTCGGAGGGGTGAATCATCATCATGCTATTGATGTGTGCTCATTATTTCGATCGCTTTTTCGTCTCGAGGAACAGGACCTTTTTGCGCACTGCATCGGAGACACGGTCAGTCAAACAGCACGGGTTGCATTCAATCGCAAGGCGGTCGCACCAATTGGGTCGTATTTCATCATGCTCATCATGGCAGAGGTTCTGGGCCGCTTAAATGTATAAAAGAAGCCAGTCATGGCCATGGAGATCAGGCGCACATGTATCAAACGAGCTTTAGCTGTGGGGGAGCAATACGGTTAGCGACCTGACAGATTGCTGCGAAGGATCAGATACGCATATTTACCTTTCTTGGCCATGTTGAACGAGTCTGTCGGCAGTAGATTCAGCAAGCTTGCCTCGCGAGATGGTACCTGCCGTGACGTGTGACGATGATTTGGAAATTTCCAGCTTCGGTGACCCGGAGAAACATGGCCCCGATGAGCGATTATGCTCTTGTCGCGCGGGTTTTGTGCACGCACCCACAAGCAGCCAATGGGCCACGCCACTTTCCGCTTTGGAGCTCAATCGATGTCGAGCATGACTGATTGGCCAATGAGATCCAGCCAGCATGGTCAGCAACCAGATATTACAATATTACGATAGGATACCGGGGACGAAGCTGCCAGGTCCCTGCGCAGGATGCGAGACCGGATGGGTTTTCGGAGCAACCTTGAGCAGTTTTGTTGAGGGGGTCTAGCCTTGATCAAACAAATGGCCGGGACTGAATCGGACGCACATGGGCGGTGACTCCCATGGTGAGGTGAGGTGAAGTGGGTGCATGCGCGGGCGGTACAGTAATAAGCTAGCTACGGGACTAAAGTTTGGAGCAATCAAATGGGGGACCTTGTCCGCGTGAGGCGATATAAAGATTCGTCCGGGCACCTGGTGATTCCTGCAAGTTGCTGAGTCTCTGAGCGTCTCCGGCAACTACTGCACATCAAACTGACGGCATATCCCCCGTCTCTTTTTTTCTCTTCCCTCTTATCAGGACTTGTACCCATTCTGTCCAGGACCCCCTACGGCGCTTCAACTCCGCTGACACAACCATCACCGAAAACGCTCTCCAACCCCCAACCCCTCACAGAATAGGCAATTTGGCTTTCCCGCCTGGCACCACAATTCTCGCGCAGAAAGCTGGTTATCGATTTCTCTCTCGCCTGTGCCTCCTCTATTCATCTTTCCGTCTATCCTGGAGCACATCAACTAGGTCGAGCTTCTCCGTGTCTTCAACCCCAGAAACTCGAGAACCACCCAGCCATATCGCCACCGCTGCGCACCAATCTCGTCGATTCGCTTCGCTCCGCTTGGCCTCACCCACACATACCCATACATACATACATACATAGCACACTAATTGGCACCCGCAATGTTGGCCAGTCGTAGTCGCAACCCCGCATCAGCCGCCGCACTGGGCAAGGCGGTGCGAGGTCAACCGCAGTCGGCCATTTCCATCAACGGCCGCCGATGGGCAAGTCACGGGCGCGCCACTGTAAACGGTACGTAGTCATCTTCTTTATCTTTGCTTTCTTTTTTCGCTTTTATCCATTCCGCACGGAGCTTACTGCCCCGTCTGCTACATCCCCCAAAAAAACAAAACAAAAAAACGGGTGAATGGAAAATGGTGGTTGTGAGGGGCACACGGCGAGTTGCCGGTTCAAATGCTTCCCACCATCGCGAAACGCCCGTCTCCGGGACTCTAATGCGATTGCTGTATGTCCGGGCCGGTCCCGACACGGCGGAGACGCTTGGAGCCAAATCACTGGCAGGTGATTGCCGATGCGCCGTCGCACTATCGCTCTTCGCGGCTCGAGATCTTGCACGCGGTGCATGAGGCTCTCGATTGGGCCTCTCTTGGTTGGCTGCACGCTGATGCACTCGACAATCTGCACATGGCCCAGCGCGACTCAAACCACAAAGTATCAGCCTTCGTTTCCATTAGGGCCCCCCTGTCTCTCAGATATGCCAATTCCACTTTCCCTTCCCCCGCCCTTCGTCCACTCGCACGCTGTCGTCGTCTCGCACTCCCGAAGTTTTGGGTTGGACGAGGCGGGAGGGGCTGTTAGTACATATCCCGTCCCGGTGGAAGCCGACGCCATGTGACGGCTTGGGTTTGCGCAAGCGCGGTCATTATCGGGGAAAAACGATCATCGACAGCAAGTCTCATTTCCATTGATCTTTTTTTTTTTTTTTTTTGGCTTCGTCAGCAACCATATGTTGCCGTTGGCCAAAATCAAGCCATTTGCCATGGCATACCCCATTGCCCACACTTTACCCACGTTCCCCGGTGCCAGGCCGATGACCGGTGACAAGGGGCCCGGCCACCCGTATGTGGCAGCCTTGTTTCTATTCCAAATAGCGAATCGTCATCACCATGGCAGTTCCCCTGTTTGTCTTTGTCGTCTTTTTCCGGGGGTCCGGACCCGGGCCTTCCCCTTCGCTATCCCCAGGTCCCTTGTACCATGTCGAGCCGTCCCTCCATCACACACATCCCACATCCCACAGACGGCACCCATGCTCCCCCATGGCCTACACCCACTCGCGCCGCTCTGAAGGTGAGGTGAGGTGAGGTGATGGGATGGGGACGGGAATTCGGGGTACACCTAGACGGGGAAACTTCAGAAACGGGCAGCTTACAAGACAAACCCGGGGGAACTAGGGCCGCTGCGTGGCCGCTGCGGGAGCTGAGCCCTGGCGCAGTTGTCTCGCCTCACCTTGAGTTGTTTGGCGTCAGGCGGTCGCAAGCAAAATGCGCTGATTTTTAACGTATGCTACGAGCACTCTAGCACCACTGCAGCCCACCGGGTCCCCATCCGACTTGCGGTTGCCAACGCCGAGGGTGGTCTCGGTGGTGTTCGGTGGTGTCGACGGAACTATTTTGCGGCGAAGGAAGTCCATCTCGTCTACTACTAGAACCGTTCCATCCCCCCCTTCATCTCCTCTCCCATATTCTCCCCTTCTCCTCCTTATCCTTGGGCTCTCCATCAGCTACGATACCCTTTGATCAATTAGACGGACAAGTGTGTTCTCCCCACCCATCCCCCACGTACACTTCACTCGCTCCCTATCAACGCCACCGTTATCTCGTGGCTTGACTTGCTTCACTCTGTGACTCTCTTACTCTTCGCGTTTTGTCCTCGAAATGCAATCACGAAACCCCCTGATTCTGTCTCAGTGGTTCGATGCTTTTTATTCGTTTTTTAATTATAAATTTCGCCTCAGCATTGGATGATTTTGTTGCTAACTCGTTCGACCCTTTTTTTTATCAGGCCCCTGTTCCCCTAGTACTTTTACCAGTGCTACCCCGCGACCCGCGTCCTCTTCGTTCACCTCGACTACCCCGCCAAAACTTTCCTTGCAACCCCGCCATCGCAACTTTTCCTCCAAGCCACCCGCCGCCGCCAACATGACCCGATTGACCGCCGACACCATCAACCAGCACGTCGTTGCTGCCAAGTACGCCGTCCGTGGCGAGCTTGCTGTCAAGTCCGAGGAGTACCGTGCCAAGATTGCAAGCGGCGACGCCGCCGATCTGCCCTTTGACCAGGTTATCTCCGCCAACATCGGCAACCCGCAGCAGCTCGACCAGAAGCCCATCACCTTCTTCCGTGAGGTCGCCAGTATTCTTGAGAACCCTAGGCTTCTTGAGAAGGAGCAGGAGCTCGTCAGCGTCCTTGGCTACAAGCCTGATGTCGTTGAGCGCGCCAAGTTCCTCCTCAGCAAGATCGGCTCTGTCGGTGCCTACAGTGCCAGTACTGGTGTCCCTGCCATCCGTGACAGCGTCGCCAAGTTCCTTGAGCGTGAGTCTTTTCCCAGTCGCAACAGTCATTTTTCTTGTTTTATCCCCAAGGAACGCCCATTGAGCCATTTGCGGGCTTTTTGGGGTAGTCTTTTCCCCCATTGCGCCATGCCGCTCCTCCCACTTACCCTTTGGGGTTGAACCGTTCCACAATGGCTAACTCCTCGATCCAACAGGCCGCGATGGCTTCCCCGCCGATCCCTCAAAGATCTACCTCTCTGCCGGTGCCTCGTCCGGTGTGAACACCCTCCTCCACGTCATCTGCGCCGCTCCCAACACCGGCATCCTCATCCCCATCCCTCAGTACCCTCTCTACACTGCCACCCTCTCTCTCCTCAACGCCAAGTGCGTCCCCTACCTCCTTGACGAGTTCAAGAACTGGGGAACCGACCTTGACACCATCCGCGCTTCCTACGAGAAGGCCAAGGCCGACGGCGTCGACGTCCGATGCATCGTCGTCATCAACCCCGGCAACCCCACCGGTGCCTCCCTTCCCGAGGAGGACATCCGCGCTGTCCTTGACTTTGCCAGCCAGGAGAACCTCGTTGTCATGGCCGACGAGGTCTACCAGACCAACGTCTTCCTTGGCAAGTTCCACAGCTTCAAGGCCGTCCTCCGCCGCATGCAGCAGGAGAACCCCGGCAAGTACGACAAGCTCGAGCTGGCCTCCCTCCACAGTGTCTCCAAGGGCATGGTTGGTGAGTGCGGTCACCGTGGTGGCTACTTCGAGCTCGTCGGCTTCGACGCCGAGGTCGAGGCCAACATTTACAAGTTTGTCTCCATCATGCTCTGTGCCCCCGTCATCGGCCAGTGCATCGTCGAGCTCATGGTCAACCCTCCCCGCGAGGGCGAGCCCTCGTACGAGCTGTACAAGAAGGAGTACGACGGCATCTTCAACGGCCTCCGCGACCGTGCCAACGCCTTGCACAAGGCCTTTGAGCAGATGGAGGGTGTCGAGTGCGGCGTTCCCCAGGGCTCCATGTACCTCTTCCCCACCATCAACCTCCCTGCCAAGGCCCACGAGGCTGCCGCCGCCGAGGGCCGCACCGCCGACGAGTTCTACTGCATGCGACTCCTCGAGGCCACCGGTATCTGCGTCGTCCCCGGCTCCGGATTCGGCCAGAAGGAGGGCACTCTGCACTTCCGCACCACCTTCCTCGCTCCCGGCACCGAGTGGGTTAGCAGCATCGTCAAGTTCCACAACGAGTTCATCGCAAAGTACAAGTAAACGCAAACGCAAGTGTAAAAGGAAAGGCGAACAGAGTTATGAAGAATATGCATTTTTACGCGCAAAAGAAAGAATAAGCATAGTTGGATCGGTCAGCGTTGGATCACATTTAGTTATAGAACGACGATCGCAAAGTCATACCCCCCACATGATCAGTTTCACAAGCTTCTGAACCCCCCAACTCCATGTGATTCGTGATTCTTAATTTGGGTCGCCATGTCTCTGGAAACGGACGTGCCAATACGAAAGCTTCCAGGATAGCGTGTGTCGGTTTGTAAGTCAGGCATCGCTTGAAATAGACGGTTACAGTGTCTTCTTCCGGGACCCAGCCAAGTCTATTAACGCACTGGCTCGTCTAACCTGTATCATACAGTTGAGGTAAAGCGTGGCACATAACTAACTCCCTCTCTATTCTCGCCACGCGGAATTATCAAAAAAGACTCTTCTCGTTATCCCGCTTCTTCGCATTTCCCTCTTCAGGTTGCATTTATGCCCTCTCACTACCCCTCAACCTCACGGCCTGGCCGTACTTTTGCAGCTTGGTAATCAACTGATCTCCCTGTCGCACGACATCCTGATACTGCTTGTTCTTGTCATCAGGTCGGTTGGTTTCAATAACACCCTTGCCAGTCACACGGTCAATGGTGCAAGGGATCCGACCAGCAGCAATAAAACGAGCAAGATCACTGCGAGAACGCCTAGTCAGTATAATTGTGACGCAAAGGGGAGCGAAGAACCGAACTCACCGATCAAGGAAATCAACAGTCACGCCAAAGTCATTGGCCATGCTTTCTAGGCCAACCACTCGGTAGCTCTGCAGAAGCTGTTGGTAAGCGCGGAGACGCATCTCGCGGATGAACCAGCTCTTGTGCTCGTGCAGGTAACGATCTTGGTTAAGGAACTGCTCCTCGACGCTAGCGAGGGATTGGAAAAAGGTCTTGTAGTTGCCGTTGTAAAGGCTGCTCACGAGCAGGGCCAGGGGGCTGAAGTCGATGGCAAGCTCGGCCTCGGGCTGGTCAGAGCTGGTTCCAAGAGTGGTCAGGTTGACGGCAGTGGTGGCGCCAGCCTTGGGAGCGGGCGTCTCTTCGGCGCTGGGGCCTGCGCTGAGAGCGCCACTGAGGGCAAGAAGCTTGTCCTCACCGTCACCCAAAATAGCCTTGATCTCGGGGGCATCGACGACCTTGGACTTGAAATCAACCCTCTTAAGCGAAACAGACCCGGCAAGGACGGAGTAGACGACAAGGTTGGAGTAGGTGCAAAGTTCGTAGCTGGTGAATGTGGAAAGGGAGTCGAGCAGCAGCGGGGCGGCGAGGTTGTGGGAGCGGAGTGTGAGCAGGTGAAGACCTTCATAGGCCTTGAGGCGGTTGCGGCGATCCCAATCACCTCCAGTCTCGACGAGTGTCTTAGCTCGCTCGACATGCTTCTGGACAAGAGGCTTGTCGCCGTAGAAGAGACCCATGCGTATTATAGCAAGGACGAGGTCGATCTTGCTACCCAGGATACCCGTCTTCTCGAAGATGCTCTCGTAGGCGGCAATGGCTTTGTCCTATATTAACCGTTAGCAACCAGCCGAGCTGCGTATGGGAAGAGGGAGACATGCCTTGTCACCAACTCGAGCCCAGAACTCTGCGCGCTTGCCCTTGGCAGCAATGATTTCTGTATCACCAGCTTGTTCCTCCGCCTCATCCTCCTCCTTCTGAAACTCCTCAAGTTCGGCGTCGTTTTCCTCCTTCAGCTTGTTGTAGAGGCCCTCGTCCCAGGGTAGGCTGACGGTGGTGGGGGCAGGCTTGGTGGCGATCATGCCAACGAGGCTCGATTTCCTCGATAGAGGCTTGCCGGGAGCGGAGGCGCCACCCTCGCCAATGGTGTTGAGGATGCCGTCGATGGGGTGGGCGAGATAGCGGTAGAAAGGAGCCATCTTGTCCTGAGCGATGGCATCTTGAAGGGCCTTTGCTGCGGTCTGCTGGGCGGTTTTGGAGGCATAGGCATTTGTGAGGGTGAAGACGTGCTGGGAGAGAGGCAGCAAGGGCCATTTGGCGTACTGTGGATCGGAACCCATGGTGGCGGGCGGAGAGGTGCAGGTGGGAGGAGGAGGTTCGAAAGGACGAGAGCTCGTCTTGGGGAGAAGCTGCGAGTGTGTATTATGTCGGCGTGCGGGTCTGTGGATCGGGGTGGTGGGTGAGGGTGAAGGTGATGATGGATGACGAGGGAAAGCTTGGAGCTGCGAGAGGTTGACGAAGACGGTGTTGTTGCTGTTGCTTGTAATGCGCCAGAGGCCAATGGAAGCTGAGTGGTCCGGGCACCCAAGCCCGCTGCAAGGCTCAAGGCTACAGCGGGACACGCACTAAAAACTGGAGCTTCGTTCCTAGGCAAAAGGTACGTACCCAGGGAGTTCCGGGTGTCGGTGCTACAGGGTAGGTCTGTGTTGTTTTAAAGAGAAGAAGAATTGCAAGGGAACAAGAGTCAGCCAACACTTCCATTCGCACACTTGCCCTGTTTGCCCGAAATTTTAAACAAAATGTCCATTTTATACAATGGAAGACATAGTTAAGTCATAGAGTAAATACACGAGTATTATTTTATCTCTAGGGTAAATTTAGGATCCTCATTTACGGGAAACACTACCATGCCCGCGTTGGTAGCCTTTTGTCTCATGACTTTAGTGAAGCTTTCTCCGCTTCGATCTAGCCGATGAATTCGCCAGTGGGGGTCTTCTTTGATGCCTTGTCTCTTCCTGTTCGTCGGGACTGGGAGCCTTTGGCCTTTTGGCGTTGCGTTTAACGAAAGCGCGAGTTTCCGGCCGACGTTGAAGTTGAACTTGTGAGGGTCGTTCTCGCAGTTGGATACGCTGGGGCTGCTCGGCTGCAGATAGAGGTTGTCGAGTGACTTGCCGCCCGACGCCAACTTCTGATGGAGCCTCGGATGGGGTCGGACTGTGGAAGCACCTGTCCCCGACGCTTCGAGCCTCCGGGGAAGACGGGGGGTCGTTTGTCACTTCGCGATTTGCCTCAGCCTCGAAGATTGGCTGCCCTGACTGAGGCCGCGACACTTGACTTGGTGGCAGCTCTTCAGTAAGGCGACCCGAGATGCTGTGCGTCCAGTTCGATCTTCCTTTGCCTTCTTCCCTTTCCCACCAAACATTGAGAGGGAGTCTTTTATCTTCTGCGGGAATCTGGCGATGAGCCTCGTTGACCCCCATGAGGCCAAGGGCCCAAATGGCGAGATTCATCGTAAGAACACCTGGACCCTCGTTGTCCCATGGGATGGATTGGAACATGACCCCATACTCTCGGTTACCACGGGGAACTTGGAACTTGTATACCTGGATCGCTACCAATTCTGTGGACGATAGGATAAAGACATACCTAGTGGCAGCAGCAACACAGTACGTCAACACTTGGCGGAATGGCCAGGTCCAGTTTGAATTGAAACGGGATTCCGTTTTTTCGTAATCGCTTCTCCAATTGTGGCCGCACTTGGAGTCACCCATGACAAGAATTTTGCTGTCTTCACTGGTAAAGATGGCCCAATCGGGTCTCAAATTTCCCGCGCCGTATGGATTTTGGATGGAGTTGCCTCGAACACGTATTGTCAATTCACTCTGATTGCACCCGAGCTTCTCCTGGATTGCGTCTCCGCCTTTCTTCAGTGGCTGGCTGCATATGGGCTGAAACCACAATGTTCCTAGATTGTTGACCATTTCTTCACTGTTGAGGTTGGTTGCTGACGGTGTCATTCTTAGGCTTGCATTGGATTGGAGCGGGCCCAGATTGAATAAATGGCCATAAGCCGCCTCGATATTCTGGTATGAAAATTCTCTCCACGGTATAAGATCTTGTCGCGTAAGACGGAGATAGTCATGGTTCCGGGTAATATCCTGGTTTTCTGAGTGGAAATTTCGTATCACATGAGGATTTCTTTTTGTGAGCAATCCGATAAGTGTGTCTTGGAGGCTCATGATGGAGGATTATGATGGTTGATCCTATTTGTGAGGAAAGACACCGGCTACTGGTTCTATATGAGCACATTCTGACCTCTATCGCGCTTGAGGCTCGGGGTGTCAACAATGTTTGCTGCTTGCTTTGAACGGGGAACCGCCTACTGCAGGCTTTCATTTATGCAGTCTACCGGGAGTGAATTCCTGTGATTCTCTGCTATAATACCTTAGACACGCCAATGTTTGTACGCAGTGACAGGTTGCCTGAAAGCTTATATGTTGTATAACCCACAGACTTTGTATAAGTCGCCCAGTTCTACACCGCTCATATATAGCCCACGCAGCTTTCATTTTGGAAAGTAGAAAGAAACCCCGCCCCGTGTTTTGTGACCAATTTTGAATATCGAATATCTCATCGTTGACAAAGTTTCCTGAGTTATGGGGAGTATGTTATGATAGAAATAGAAACAAGACTAACTTCGGGCAACATCATGTGAGTTATGACGAAAGATGAAAGAAGGGCGAAAAGCAAACCATTCCTTTGTCCTGCATTCATGTAACAAAGGGCAGTGCGGGCACATTCTTCTCACCCCCCACCGAAACAAAGCCCAACACGGGAGAAAGATGTCAGCTCCCTTTCATGTATCACAGGGAAAATTTTAATGCATCACAAAGAGAAAATATTTTCATCAACAGAGGCACATAGTAGCGACCGGTCATTTCCCCAACCAAATCCTTTTATATGCGGGGTCGAACCTCGATGGAACAGGAGCAAGCCCCTGCTTGCAATATTTTGGCTTGAATCAACTTCAAATGCAGCCTAAACGTGCGTTGCCAACGTGTGAAGGGCCGAAACTCGAGCCTTTTCGATTTCAAGACAGCCATCGTCAAGAAATCGAATTCCTCGACCACCTAGGCCGTGGACTTCACGCCCATGTCTTCCGAGCAATGATTGATGGCAATATTTATGCCGTGAAGCTTGTATGTAACTCTCTGACGTGAAATTTGCCGCCTACGCTTAATAAGCACTGACTGCGACTGAATTAGTTCCGGTTCGTTAAATTTTACCAGCTCGATGGGTGCATGGATGGAGTACACATCACAGAGAAATCCATTCTCAACCACATTGATCCATTTCATGCCGAATGCAGAGCATACGGCCGACTCAAAGAGACCAATAACGAGCACCTCGCTGCGCGGTGCTTTGGCTATATTACTTTGGACGAGGAACAGGAAGCTACCCTCTCTCGGCGCAATGTTGCTGATTGGGATCGTGACCCCGCGGACGAGCGTCACGGTCCCATTAGGGGCATCGTAAAGGAACTTATCGAGGACGAAGAGCCGTTCAATTTCAAAATGATTGGCAAGATGAGAAAAAACATCAGGTGCATCAATAACTTGGGGATTTTAGTTTCGGATATCCGAGCGGATAACTTCCGGTCCGGCCTTCTAGTCGACTTTAGCCAAGCAAAAACGGTCCCTCACATCCATTTGAGCTGGGGAAAAGGATGGTCGGATACTGCAATTGCGGAAGAGTGCGCAATAGATTTTGAGGCCATGGACTGCTTGGTTGCGAGATGGAACGTGGACCACCCACATCAGCGGTATTGGAGACGCTTCCTTGCCGACGACCTGTACAAGCTCAAACTTCGGAAAAAGGAACCGTGGATGGGCCCACATCGTATGGAGGGTGCAAATGTGAATATTGCTAATTATGATTGGAAGAATAAACGAGTGGCAGGAGAGCGGGTTCGGGGTCAAACCAAACCCAACCTGAACGCGCGCGTCTCCAAGAGTGCCAGTGCGGGACGGCGGCGAGGACGGCGGCCGAAGAAGACGAGGAATAAGACTGGATAAGGGTTGTTATGGGCGAATGGTGATCTCTGCCTCAGAGTTCTTCCGCATTCTGCCGTGCATTTATTGTTGTCATGCCAGCCTGGCAGGTCTAGGGCTTCAACTTGAGAAGTTGGATTGTGATATTATGTACCAAGTGAGTCGGTTAAAATATACAGTGTTCTGATGGTTGCTTTTTTCCAAGAACTGTCAAAACTGCGAGCGGAAGGAAGCATGAACCTTGCCCCAATCCAATACCGTTTCAGAGGCAAGAGAAACACTTTAATGAATTGGAGGCTGGTGTTGATGTCGACGCAAAAATGTCCAACTAAACGTGGTAGACCTGCAATGGCTTATTGGGTGCTCCCGGCTGATCTGGCCGATGGCCCAATCAGAGCGCCGAGAAGGTCCCAAACCCACCGCACCCGGGGTTTGGTTGAACGTGGTTCACCACGGACCCTCGCACTGTCAGTCCTTCACAACCAACCTCAGCTTGCTCATCCTTGCTCAACTCAGCACCAAAGCCATCTTTTTCCCTTCCTTTATCCCATTCTACCTCGGATTTCCAACGTACGCACCGAATACAAACCATCAAAACCCGAACAACACCGCACAATGGGCAGATCTAGCCCCGACCCGTCAGACGAGAGGTCTGGACGCAAACGCCGCGCCAACGACGAACCCCAAGACGACCTCCCCCAGCCCTACAACGCAAAGTCGCTCCAGCCCGCGAAGAGACGCGCCGTCTCGCCATCTGATAACCCTCGCAAGCTCAAGCGCCCCGGCGCGCGTGCGCGATTCTCCGAGGCCGAGCGCGAGGCCATTCGACAGCGCCAGGTTGACCGAGAGCGCGGGTCTGTTGCTGCGCAGGTCGCGCAGGATGAGGAGAACAGGCTCCGCGGGAACCATGACGTCGTGAGGCAGCACTACAACAATGTGCCCGAGCGGGGCCGCGATTGGCGAACCAGGGACAGCAAGATCAAGGGCCTCCGTGTCTTCAACAACTGGATTAAGAGCTGCATCATCCAGCGCTACTCGCCTGACGAGGACCACACTCCCGGTTCTCGTGAGATGGGTCGCTCTAGCGGCAAGGAACTCCTGGTGCTCGACGTTGGCTGCGGAAAGGGCGGCGATCTCAGCAAGTGGCAACAGGCCCCACAGCCAATTCAGCTCTATGTCGGCCTGGACCCTGCCGACGTGAGTATCGACCAGGCTCGCGAGCGGTACAGGGCTCTCAGCTCACGTGGCGGTCGCGGCGGACGAGGAGGGCGTGGACGACCTCCCCCGAGACTGTTTGACGCGCGGTTCCAAGTCAAGGATTGCTATGGGGAGAGCATTGAGGACGTAGAAATTGTCCACCAAGTTGGTTGGGACCCTTCGCCCATGAACCGCCGCGGCTTTGACGTCGTCAGCATGATGTTCTCCATGCACTATGCCTTCGAGTCGGAGAAGAACGCCCGCCTCATGCTCCGCAACGTGGCCGGCGCCTTGAAGAAGGGCGGCCGCTTCATCGGTTGCATTCCCAACTCGGACATTCTCGGCGAGCACGTCCGCAAGTTCAACGAGAACGCTGCCGCGAAGCGCGCCGCCAAGGAGGCCAACCCGGAGGAGTCCACGACGCCCCCCGCCGAGCCCGAAGATGGCGAGCTCGAGGAGGGCGAGGCCGAGCCCACGGCTGAATGGGGCAACAGCATCTACCGCGTGCGCTTCCCGGGCAAGACGCCCGAAGACGGCATCTTCCGCCCGGCCTTTGGTTGGAAGTATAACTTCTTCCTCGACGAGGCTGTGGAGGAGGTGCCCGAATACGTTGTGCCTTGGGAGGCGTTCCGTGCCCTGGCCGAAGACTACAACCTCGAACTGCAGTTCCACCGCACCTTCCCCGAGATTTGGGAGGCCGAGAAGGATGATGCCGAGCTCGGCCCCCTGAGCGAGCGCATGGGCGTCCGTGAGCGTGGCGGTGGCCCTCTGCTGGTGTCGGACGAGGAGATGGAGGCGGCAAGCTTCTATGTTGGTTTCTGCTTTTACAAGGTTTAAAAAAAAAAAAGGAGCGGTGGTGATTCAGTGTGGCAATCGAAACGGGCCCTCTTCTGTCATTATATATAAATTTTCCAGTTGAAGAGCTTTCTTTCCCTTATATTTTTTTTTTTCTCTTGCTTTAATCAGGATGGATCGCTGGAACTGGGAAATTTTCTACGGAGTGCGGAGAATGACGAGAATGAATTGCGAGTTTCGGCCGGGACGAGAGAAGAAGAATAAGGTGGCATTTGCATCATTAAATCTTAGTAGTATGCGACAAAAAAAAGTTTACGACGGAGCCGGGTATCATAATCTGACCTCAATGAATGGCGAAATTAAAACTCCTTATCATGCTGAAATTTCCTCCTTGTGAATGTAGATCCCTGACCCGGAACATGTGCTTGGCTTCCTTGTGGATAAAATGGCATTGAATGGCGTTTGATATATGATTGAAGACCAGTATGTCGAATTTGATTATGACGTCGTTGAAGACGTCCTTGTTTGAGGCTAGTCGTTATCGGCCTTACACGGCATTTGTAGCACGCCGCCATATCATTAGGGCGGCAACACCGGCGCATGCAGTGGCCCCGAGAGCGACGAAGAGACTCGTCCGGTCCGGCCCCTCGTCGTTGTTCTTGGGGAATGCCGTGCTGGGGGTTGTGGCGGCATCCGCAAACGCAACAAAGAGCTCGCTGATACTGCCCCAAGTAACGCTCACATGGAGCGGAAGGCTCATATTCAGGGACGAAGTATACTGGTCCGGCTGGAGCTCGCAGCGCTGGTTGGTCTTGTCCTTATCTGCCTTCAGGGCTGTGTAAATGGACGGGAGTTCATCGAGGTGAGGGTATTTTGCACGGATATCGACAACATGGGAGAATGAGTCAGGATCAGATGAGTCGTAAGTGTAGCAGATGAGATCACAAGCGTCCATCTTAGCCTGGTTCTCGAGGATCGCAGGTTCCAGCTCACCCAGCTCTTCTAATATCAAGTATACCTGCTTGCCTCCCGGGAGCTCGACACTGTTGACTGCTCGGCGCGGCTTGATGGTGGGGCGATAGAGACCTTCAAAGGGGCGATTCAAGAAAGAATCAAGCAGAGCTGATTTTCCAGCACCCGAAGCACCGAGGACATAGCCAAGGACAACATTGCGTTCCACACGACCGGGTCGTCTTCTCCGCTTGCGCGGCTTGGTGATTTTCAAAGCAGCAGTGATGGGGTCTTTGGGGTTTGGTGGTTCAAAGCCGAGATATGCGAGGTACTCGATGGTGGTTTTTGGTTCAATGAAGGTCGTCATACTCCACTGAGCTAACCACCCCTGCAGGGTGATGTGTCCAGCCTCGTTCCTGACTGTGGATGATGGGAAAGATGAGTCTGTCCAAGAAGTGGGAAGGCCAGGGGTTGGCGTGAACAACGCCTCGAGCTCTTCATCATTGAGGCCACCATCGTTGTCCTGGTCGAACAGTAGGAAAAGGTCGACAAAGAAGCGGTACCCGGCTGGGCTCAGCTCTGCAGACGAGTACTCTGGGACCTCAAATTTGGGCCGGATGAACTTGTCCTCAAGACTGAGGCTGTCGGTGTAGTGGTATTTGCGGAGAATGATCCATATGGTCTCGTGGCGACCTTTGTCAGCGTACAGCTTGTTGAGCTGCAAGAAACCGTTCAGGTCAATTCCCTTGTCAAAATGGGAATCGGGGAGAGACTTGGCGATGGACAGTTTGATATTGTCGAGGTCATCTGTGGTCAAAGGCTTGTCAAACACCCGGGCTTGAAAGTCACGCATCTCCTGCTCATTGAGATATCCGTCTTGGTCCTTGTCGCAGAGGTAGAAGATGCGCTTGAGGGCGTTTACGCAAAGCGGCTTGAGATGGCCTTCCTTGTAGTCAAACAGCGGTGCAATAGGGTGGGTGACGGCCTTTTGGCAGAGAAAGAAGACTTCGTTGACGTTGCGGTGCTCGCGAGCGCTTGTACGGATGCATGAATCGATTTCACGGAACTCGGCCATGACGGGAAGCATCTCCTCTTCTACGACCTGGGGCGTGGTGCCCTGAGCCGCCAGGTCGGACTTGTTTGCGCAGAGGACGACAGGGACATTGACGCCAAGAGATCTGAAGTAGGGCATCCAGAACAGAGCAACACGCTCGTAGCTGTAGTGGTCGGCGTAGACGAGGAGGATGACATTGCATTTGCGGATTTCCTTGCGGAGTGTGGTACGATCTTCAGGGCGGGCGGAGGTGTCGACAATAGTTGTGGTAATGTTTTCGGGGGTGCCGATGCTTGGGGGAATGGTAATTTGAGGTAGGACGGGTTGGATCTTGGTGGTGACGAATTGATCCTTGACAAGCGACGCAATGAGACTCGACTTGCCGGTGCTCTCGTCACCGCAGACACAGATACGCACTATATGCAGGGAGACAGTCAGACGGCGGGCCAAGGGAAGCTGGGACTTTGAAGGGGGGAGATGGTTGAACCATACCAGTGGCCATGATGCTTGGGCTACACAGGTTGTCGTTGGGCGAGAGGCGGTGGGTTGGTCTACTGAGGTTCCATGACCTAGGTGGCAAACAAGATTTGCACCGTGGCAGGACGTGGCAGCGAGCTTTATGAGGAGAAATGAAGCTCGGCTCAGCGGGGAGCTTGACGCATTCAAGAGGGGACGGGAGGACGAGGAGCGTCTGAGACAACAGGCAAGATGCTCAGCTGGTAGGTTTTGGCGGGGGGCTTGGAGGATGCAAGATGCAGCCGCCAAAGCTGGGAGCTAGGGTCGAAGAAAGTGACGCGCGAGGAGCATGGGTTGGGAGATCCCGCCACAGTACCCCTGCCTCGTGCGCTAGGGTGGCTTTGGCGGCGGAACGGGACGGACTCACATGAGGCCTCGTATTGGTTTGTGCAACGACTGGACCGGAGCATATCTTTATTGCACCTCAATCTCGTGTGTTCCTATTTGTATTCTTCATTGCTGTGGCGCAAGCAATTATGCCGAATGCCGTGGCTTGCAATTTGTCGTTCGGCAGGTGGGTGATGGAATAAATACGACGCTGGAATGCGCATGAAGGGAGAGACCAAGAATAAATGAAATAGATAAAAATAATAGTATGAGTGTATATTAAATTGGAGAATACAATCACCGAATCGTATTATTTATTTATTTATCTAGCTACTTTATTTGCACTCGTTGGGGCATGGAGGATGGCTGTTGCGTGTCCTGTATTTTGAGGCTCAGTGCCAAGGTCGAGCCGCATGCTCTCTTCCGATCAACCCAACGAATACGCAGACAGCGTGGTGCTAAGGCGATATCATGACGGCTGTGGCACTCATTACCTAATGGGACCAAGGAGGAGAAAGAGCAGCACTTTGGTTCGTGCGCTCCCTTTCTGGTTGGCTGGCTAAACCAATAAACCGGATCCCGGTGGTATGGAGACAGGACGGAAGAGGCGCTGCTGTACTGCAGGTCAAACGGTTCTGCGACTCGACAACAGACGAGGCGGGCGTTGAAGAGGCACGGCTGAGCCCATACATCTTTGGATACAACAATGTCGATTGCCATCGCAAATCGCACACGGCACATCTTGACAGGCTGTCAACTCAATTCCCTCGTGGCCCGTGAACCGAACACCCCGTCGACAGCCCCGTCGCTAAAGCGAATTACCCCACAGCCTACAGCCTGGCTGACTTGAGCGCTCCATTGTCACATTGTCCAGCCCATGCTCCCTCGACCCAATTCGCTGGATTTGACTGGCTTGGCCTGACGCCCACCTACCAACGTCCGTCCCAGCCCTCCCTTATCGCCCCGGACCAGTCCTGTCCAAACCCCAGACTCTTGCGCAGCGTCGTGTCGGAATAGGTAGGTCGTCTGCTTGGTTGGCTGCATGCGACATCCCGCCCATGGCTGTACTTCGCTCTCCCTTACCTTCTTCACTCTTCACCCTGGCCCTGCGCTGTTGTTGACCGACCGCCTGGTTCTTGTCCGCATCCTCTCCGCTTGTATATATCGCAGCGCCTGGACCCAGTGGCATCGTCTCTCCGCAATTCTGCGCGTCTGCCTCGGTCAGCCTCCTCCGCACTTCCGCCCACGCCAACCTCCACCCCTCCGCGCCTTGGCCCACAACCGCACCACGGATATAGACAACCTGAACACCGCCATCCCTCGACTCGACGACTCTAAATTGCGCGCGCCCAAGGCCCTCGCTCTCTGTCGCCCCGAACCTTCTTGACTGGGCAGCGCCCCCAATAAACGTCCCCCAATAAACGTCCCCGCACCGCCATCATGTTGTACGTACTCGTCCAAGCTCGCATCGCCGCCGTCGCCCGTTGCGCAAACCAGAATCCACCGTCCCGCTGACTCGAGATGAAATTGCCAGCGTCCTACCCCCTCCGCCTCGGTACCCTTCCATGGGGGCGTATGGCGCCGGCGGTATCCATCCCGTTCCCATGATCGAGACGAACAATACCTTGTCGAATCCCGAAGGCCCCGAATGGCAGTTTCTTGTTGGAGAGGGTGAGTCCCCGACGCCCCAATTCGCACGTCCCATGGCTGTTCCTCGACTTTTCGTAACACCGCGTCCCCGTTCTCGCGTGCTCACAAGCCGTCCGCTTTGCGACACAATCGTCTGTCTGGAACTTTGCCTTTACCGGCCGCAGCAAGATCCACGAGACCCACGAGGCTGACCCGAAACCTACAGGAACCTACGTCCTCAAGGAGGATTTGCATCTTGCAACTCCCCCGCCGCACCCCTCCGAGGCGACCATTGTCAACCCGAACCCCCTCTCGACGAACCCACAGCCGGCTACTGCTGGCACTACCGTCTCCCTCATCAGCCTTGACCGAGCTACGGCCCCATTCTTCTACAAGGGCGTGTCTGCGACGACTCTGGCCCTGAGCGGGGCGCCTTCGAGCATCCAGGAACACCCCAACGAGAGCCGTTACTCGACCGAAGGTGGCATGAGCAGTGAAGATGGCCGAGGAACTTCGACAAGCGATGCTCCAGCGACAACCATCACTCTTGGTTCTGCGCCTGCCTTTGGCGAGGGAAATTCCTTGCTGACGCAAGTGCAGACCAAGGATGTGAACAAGAAGAGGAAGCCCAAGAATAACATGACGAAGAGCAACTCTTCTTTCATTTCTCGCGTCATCGTCAACGAGGCCCTGAACCGCAAGTTGGCGGAGCGACCGAATGACGGTGTCTTTGCTTTTGCCAATATCAACCGAGCTTTCCAGTGGCTTGACATGTCTGTATCTAACAAGGTATGGCTGAGCTTTTGGAATGCGTCAATATTGTTGATCTTGAATAACTAACAACTTCAAAAGCAAGATTATCTGACTAAGATTCTATTCACGAAGGCTCATTGCCTATGTCACGATGTGAATGCAGTTACAAAGACGGCGGCGCACATAGATGTCATTATGGGATTTTCTACAGGCGAAATTATTTGGTGGGAGCCTATTTCTCAGCGTTATACACGACTAAACAAGAATGTGAGATGCCGCCCACGACGGAAGCGTGGAGGGAAAGTGCTAACGGTCTCTAGGGCGTAATTAACAGCACCCCCGTGTCTGCAATTCGATGGATCCCTGGTTCGGAAAATCTGTTTCTGTCTGCCCACATGGATGGTTCCCTGGTGGTATACGACAAAGAGAAGGAAGATGCGCAATTTAACCCAGACGACGAGGTGCTGAATGGCCATGTCAATGGGAACGCAAATGGAAGTGAGACCGACGACCTTGCCGACGGAGCGTCTCAGTTAAATGGGATCCGAATCAACAAGTCAGTTCACTCCAAGAACCAGAAGACAAACCCCGTGGCGGCATGGAAGTTGTCGAATCATCGAACCAATGCCTTTGCTTTCTCCCCTGATAACCGGCACTTGGCTGTGGTTTCCGAAGACGGAACATTGAGAATTATTGATTATCTAAAGGAAGAGTATGTCGTATCTTTGCTGTGTGACGATATTTTACATGCTTACTTGAATCTAGACTCCTGGATATGTTTTATTCTTACTATGGCGGTTTGTCATGTGTTTGTTGGTCGCCAGACGGCAAATACGTCTTGACTGGCGGACAGGATGATCTCATTTCGATTTGGTCAGTGTCCGAGTCGGCGCTGCTCGCGAGATGCCAAGGTCACCAATCTTGGGTCTCAGCTGTCGCGTTCGACCCTTGGAGATGCGACGACCGCAACTACAGATTTGGCAGCGTCGGCGAGGATGGACGTCTTTGCCTGTGGGACTTTAGCGTGGGAATGCTTCATCGACCAAAGGCGGTACGTTGGTTAATCTCTCAAGCCAAGTGCGTTGGCGAATCTGCCGCTAATCCTGACCGATCCAGCAATCTGTGCGGCATAGGGGATCAATCTCATCACGATACACGACCCTGCAGCAGGCCGAGACAGGGAACACGACTAACACGCGGCTCCGATCCGATTCGAACGTTGAGGCTGAAGAGGAAGAAATGACTATCACGCATCCAGTGGAGCCACGCGCTCGGATCCCGATGCTTCCTCCTGTGCTGGTGAGTGCTGTCTCTATCTCTGGCCAACGACAAGACGTGGGGGCGTACGTCCGCTGGTCCACAAAACGCTGATGCTAACCGGACCTCTGTAGAACAAAGTGATCGATACGCACCCGGTGTGCTGGCTGGACTTTACGGAAGATGCAATCACGACGAGCTGCAAATCAGGTGAGAAGCCGAGCATCTAGGACTATATGACGCATATAGTCGGCAACGTGGCGGATTCTTTTTCTAACACCAACGTGAATAGGCCACATCAGGACATGGCTACGACCTGGCTCGGATCTGGCGGCGCCTGAAAAAGAGACGCAGGCCACAGCTTAACGATGACGACGGACGAAGCGAGTCGGATCTATGACGTGGATGAATGATGGCGGATGGGGGGGCTGTTGATACGCCATGTCAGCATGCGTACATACTTTTGTGGATGGTTCTTTTGATTTTTTTTTTTTTTTTTGAATTCGGGGGAATTTTGATTGGGACATGGTGAGGAGTTTTAAGGATATGCTTGTATGATACGTGGGCAATCCACTTTGATTTTGGACATGACACAAAATTCATACAAATAAGAGAGGCGTCAGTGGTCAACGATTTCAATAAGAGCCGCAAACCATAAAGTAATCCTTTTGGCGAGAGCCCACATGGCCCCGGAGCCTCATCGGTCAACGAAAAAAAACTAAACTAGCCCAGCCCGGGCGAAGGCCGAGTGGCATCAAATCCTGAAGCTCCACCGCGCCTAATAATTTTCCGAGATAGGCGTCTACTACGGTGAAACTTTTTGTTCTTTCCCAAGATGGATGGAGAGGCGAGCAGTTCCAGGATGGAAGGCTTGGCAGAAAAATAAAAAATAAATGGAACACGAAACTCATTTAGTTTGTGACAAGCTGATAGACGGAGCAATGTTTGCGATGTGAGCAGTCAGTCAACCAAAAAAAAAAAAAAAGACTGCGGCGGATAATGGAGGTTCCGCCAGCCTGACCGGACCCGATGCCGGCGGATAAAGTCAAAGGGCCAAGTCAAGCCCAAGGGGAAAGGAAAAAAGGGGGCGCAAGTCGTGGCTGGTATTAGCGAGTGGTGCAGGTAAGGTAGACAGATAGAGCTGGTGAGCGTGGGTGCGTTGGTTGTGTGCGATGCTGTGTGCAGCCGGTCTCCGGACGACAGCCGGGAAGAGACGGAGCGGCAGCAGCGCGCGGGCTGCGTGTGTGCCGAGCTGGCGAACCGGTAGTCAAGCGTAACCATGCAAGTTGGTTGCATGTACGTCTAATAAGAATTCGTCCTGTTTTCCCGCCTCTTCCCCCTTGCTCTTTATTCCACTTTTCTCTTTCTCCCAATCGATACCCATCTGTCGTACATGGTGCATGCTGCTACCCCTGGCCCCCTTGGCCCCCTTGGCCCCGATATGCTGCGCACACCACCACCCGTGGAGTCGTAGTACATGGTCGATAGGTAGGCAAGGGGGTGCGACTTTTGGTTTGGCATCCCACGCTCCGTCATGCACACACCAAAGCAGCCAAGCCAAGCCCGCAAAAAGGGGGGGTGAGCCCAGGAAGTTGAGTTTTTTCGATGCAGGACCAGGACGTCAGGTCGCGGGCCGGGTGGGCCACACCTCATTCCACTCTGTAAGGCGGATGCTGCCGACCTCTGCTGGAGGCAGGGAGGGCGGCGACGTCGTCCATCATACGGTGGCTGGCCTGATGTCTCTTGCGCATTTGGGGGTTGTGATGATCACACGCAACACCGCCGGGAGAGAAACTCGGGAGATATGAGAGAGCCGCCTAAGGGGCAGACGCAGCGCTTTCAATAGGGGGGTTTGCTTGTCCCAGCCTTTTTTACTCCTCTTCTTGGGGGACTTTTTTTTCTTCTAGAAGTTGCGTAGCCAGCACGTAACTAGGATGCATCGGCATAGAAGGTTGGAAGGCTTCCCTTTCCGACTGTGGATGGTTGGAGGAATTCATGGCGAACAACACAAGCCTTCGCTATAACCCCATCAAAACAAGAACCTATATGCAAATCAAGTAAACTAGCAACCCTCAACATACAACACCGGCTGCACACGGACTTCTCACCTTCTCCCTCATGTTTGTCGGCCTCTCGTATCGTATTCATCCGCTCTTAGAGATCACGTGAAGACGTGCCGTGTGTCGAGGTGTCAGCCACACACACGCATGGGTGCGCCACAAACCGCGGCTGCAACCCGCGATCGCATGCATCCATGCTTCTGTTTGGATGAACAATAACACAAAGCGCTCCCGGAGGTGTCGGTGAGAATGGACGCTCAGGTCCAGCTGGTGCACTACTACCTCGACAATGATCTGAATGAAAATGCCTTCTTCGTCGCCGGGCGCCTGCTCGCCTTGAGCCCCAGGAACCATGCCTGGGCTCACCTCCAATCGCTCGCTGCATTGAGACTTGGTAAACATGCGCTGGCTGCAGACTTCAGCCGTCCGGTGGGGGTCACGGGGGAGCATCTGGGCTGCTCGTACGTCTTTGCCCAGTCTTGCCTGCACCTGAAGAATTATTCCCAAGGGATTGACGCCCTGAGCAAAGCTCGACCGCTCTGGAGCTCTCGCAAATACGGCGGTACGCATTTCCTGAGGTTCCCCCCCTGTGCTGCGTCATGTATACAAGGTCACGAATCGTCTGACACCGCAACTCCCTAGGTCATCAATCGCCACCCCAAAGGTTTAACCCGGATTCCTCCGCGGTGAATCGCCTGCTTGGTAAGTTGTACAAGGCCTGCGGCGAGGGCAAGACTGCTGCAGCTTGCTTTGCGGCGGCTCTAGAAGACAACCCTTTCATGTGGGATGCCTTCACCGATCTTTGTCACAGCGGTATGTATGAGAACCAAAAAATAGATTTAAAAAATGACAACGACACTAAATTCTTGAGTTTTTGGCTAACTTGAGCTGCTAGGAACAACACTCCGTGTGCCCAATATTTTCCGGCTTCGAAAGGACAAGCCAAAGAAGGGTAACACAGTTAAGGCAACTCAGGATGAGCCAGAGACTTCGGATCTGCCCACGGCGCGTAACCCAAATCGGATAAGGAAGCCACTCAACCCGGCCCCTCTACCGACGTCCCAGTCGCCAGTGCGCAGCTCAGAAACCGCGTCTGTTACTGAGAATGACACCAGGATTCCGCAAAAGGGCAAAAAGGCTCAGACTAATCTGGCAGACTCAGCGGGGGGCCAAAATTTGCCAGTCGCGAGGAAGCGAACTCGCGCCGGGCTCAACCACGCTTTAGGCGAGGCGTCGGACGCACCTCCGTCCGCCTCGAACGGAAACAAGAGCAATAGTAACCTTGTGGCTGGCGCGTCTTCCACCTCAACCCATTCCCGCGTTCCCCAACGGAGGAGCGCTCGGTTAATGGGACGGGGGCCTGCGTTCACGTCAACGATCGACAGCTTGCCATCAAGCATCGGCGGCACTTCCCGGGCCAACCCGAAACGCTCAACCAGGCTGAAAGAGCCCAGTCGTCGGACAGACAAGCCGCCGCTTGCTCCCCCGTCCAAGCCAGGAACTGGAATTCAGACTTCCGGGCCCTCGGCCGATCAGGATGCTGGCAGAGCAGAGCCTCCGCCAGCCACTCAAAAGCCCAAACGTGGCATCAAGGCACAGGACAATGCTGATTCCGCGCCGCCGCCGCCGCCGCCGCCGCCCAGCGACGACCGCCAACTCGAGCCACTTGTCGAGCTACTGCTGAAGCTCGGTGGTGGGTATTACCATCTAAGTCGGTTCCAACCCAAAGAATGCCTCAAAGCCTTCTCGGTTCTGTCTGCAGAGCAGCAGTCCACGCCCTGGGTCCTCTCCAAGACGGCCAGGGCTCACTATGAGCTCATGTCTTACAAGGAAGCAAAAGTAATATTTCAGGATCTCCGGGCGCTTACGCCAGCCTGGATGGAAGACCTTGAGCTGTACTCGACGGTATTGTGGCACCTCAAGGAAGACGTCACGCTGGCGTACCTGGCGCACGAGCTTACCGACAGTCACTACTCGGCGCCACAGACATGGTGCGCTGTTGGGAACTCGTTCGCGGTGCGCAAGGCTCACTACGAGGCCATCAGGGCCTTTCGACGTGCGTGCCAATTGACACCGCCTGTTGCCCAGTCGTTTTCCTTGCTCGGGTATGAGTATATGGAGCTGGAAGACTATGGCGAGGCCGCCTCCGCTTTCCGACAGGCCCTGGAGGTAGATCGCCGACACTACCCAGCATGGGTCGGTCTCGGCCGGGTCAAGGAGAGGATGGGCGAAGGCGAGAATGCTCTTCAATACTACCGCGGGGCCGAGAGGATCAACTCGAGCAATGCAGTGTTAATGACGTACATAGCAAGGGTGGGTGGGCAGTTTTTTTTCTTTCTTTGGCGATTGACTGGCTGACCACATCTACAGGCACTTCAAAGCACCGGTATGCCTGGGCTAGCCCTGGCCTACCTTCAACGCGGCCTTGAGCTCGACCCGCCGGAGAACATCCTGTGTCTGATCAGGATGCACACGGCCGGTATCCATATCCGCCAGGATGAGCCCGATCAGGCACTGCGAGACCTGCGATGGGTCGAACAGCAGGCCCCCGGCGAGGCTCGAGTCCACTTTATGCTGGGACAGGCACACGCCTTGTCGGGGGATAAGGGCAGGGGTGCGGCCCTCAAGTGTTACACGACGGCCCTCAGCTTGGCTCCATGGGTAAGGCGACGGCTTTTTTTATTTTATTTTATTTGTTTACTTGAACAAGAACCACAGTGGAGTCCCGATTGCTGACATATCGATACAGAGCGAAGAGATCAAAATGGCCATAACCGATCTTGAGGGTCGTTCATAGAGAAAAACAAGGGGCAGCGATGAGATGAGGGAAAGTTAATTCGGCGCTGGCGTTTTGATACGTCCTTGGTTGAGATCACGATAGAAAACATAGACGGGCGTTTTTTTCTTCTTCTTCTTCTTTCTTTCTTTCTTTCTTCTTCTCTGCTTCATTATCACATGTTTATTGGACAGTAACAAAAAGCGGATTGTTTTGCCACGAGGCAAGAGTTGACGCAGCCAGTTTCGCTATCTGGTCAATTGCCACTTTTACATAGCATAATTGTATATGGATACACAAATCATCACCATCCTCCTTTTTTTTCTTCTTTTCTCCCCGAGCGATAAGCCGGGGGGGACCGTCGTGTGCATGCGGCTCGGCTGATGGAGATCCCGACTTTGACCGATGCGAGAACAAGGGCTGGGTCACGACATGACAGGGGAGCGAGAAGGAAGGAAGGAACAGACGGCTTGGCTATCAGCTAGGCCAGTTTAAATGCCGGCCCAGCGCTGCAGGCTCCAAATACAGAGCGAGATTCACATGCATGAGCAATGGGCCTGACCGGTCATGCATTCCCCTGGGTATCAAAAGCCGATGGAAGGCATGGATGGCCACGAACCCTGATCATCCACGGGCTAGCAGGCGTGCTTCTCAACTTAGCTACAAATTTAGCTCCCCTTTTGCATTGTATCCTGCGTCCCCGGCAAGGAGGGAAGGGGGGGGCGCCCATTGCAGATGGAACCTGCGCGCTTGAATGAGGCCTGCTAACTCGTCTTGATAACATGGCACTGAGGCTTCGTCGTTCCGAGAGCGAGGGAGGAGCCCATTGTTACCCGTTGGTATTGGCCCGCCACCACTCCCGCCGAGAGGAGGCGGCGACGATAAGTCCGAGTGGACTGGGAGAAAACCAAAGCTAAAGGAGCTTGGACAGGGCTGAGGTCATTGCGTTTCACCGACGGAATGGGATCTATCTGGCTTGACCCATCTCGGTGATGGAGGGGGCCTCCCAAAAAGAGAGGGTCTGCCAGGGCGGAGCGAGGCATAAAAAAAAAAATTCAAACGCCGCCATGAAGGACATGTAAAAAAAGGTGGTCGGGTAGAAAACCTCCGGGGAGGAGCCAGTATGAGCACGTCAACGTGGATAATGCGTACGTACAAAGAACTCCAATTGTTTGGATTCTGGCCGAGACTTTCGCCGGTCGTGGGTTTCGGAGCGTAGCTCAGAAACAGTTGACCCGCACAACAAGAGAGAAAAAAACACAAACGCATGCGGCGGCACAGGGAAAAGCCTGGCCCACGTGCTAAAGGGACACAAAACAAGGCAAAACAAGGCAAAACAACACGAGGAGCACATGCGAAGTCCAGCTACACGGCAGCCTTGACGTACGCAGTTAGCCGAGACAAGTGCTGAGACAGATTACTTAACATAACCATTATTGGTGCTGGCTTAACTGCGGCTTAATAGCAGAGACTTGTGGCGACGCCATCGGCAATGAAAAAAAAACCACTAAACAGGGCCCGTATTGGGGCTCATGCAACGGGAATAACGCACCTTAAAGCGGACCGCACGCATTAGCCGAGTTTGCGGCCGCAAGGTTTCAAGTCATTATGTACATGATATATCAAGTCTTCTTGCGCTCACTCCCCTGGCACGAGGGAATTTGCGGCTCCAAGGCTGGCTGAGAAAAGTGGAAGACACCATCCGTAGCGAAACCTACAGCCCATGCACGCATCTCGGATTATGATTCATCGAAGCGAACCCTTTGATTGTTTCTTCAGAAAATTTGCGCGCTTAATCAAAGGTTATCTGGCTTGCGAGATATTGGTGTGCGTGCACGTGTGCGCGCTCGCTTTAGTTCCAAATCGCATCATCGAATGGTGGCGGGAAATAGCACGGCTGGTGCTTGTGACAGCGACACCGGCCTCCGTAATCCCGGATGGTGATTCATAGCGGCCAGTTGTTCCCGTTGAGGAAGCAAGGCACAATGAAGGAGAAAGAAACGAAAAAAAAAATTGCCGTGCCCCTCCCTGTAGGTTCCTGGTTGTGGGATCGGACGAGAGCGAAAATCCTATGCGAGTGGAATCCCTGCCCTTGGGGCTTGGCTCTGCTCTTCTCTGCAGCACAGTTTGAGACCTGCAGCGGGACTGCGCGACCAGGAGCCCTGAACCCGAACCGTCTCGCGCCTGCCCGTTTGACGGTTACCATTTGCCCGGCTAAATGGTATTCCATCAGACCCAGAGAATATGTGGCGAGACGAGGCCAAACAAGTCCAATCCAGCTCAGCCCAGCTCAGCCCGGCCCAGTCCAGCCCGGCCCAGTTCATTCCTCTTATCGGGATAAGACACAGCGTGGGAGCTGAAGTCCCAAATTCCAGGTTCCAGGTCCAGCTCTGGGTCCCAGTTCAGTCCAGCGCCAGCTCAGGGGTGAGACAAACCGCTGACCTTGGCTCACCTTTGGATCATACCCGCTGATAGGCTGGTGGATGGTTCGCTTGGGAGGAGTGTGCGTTGTTCTTGGCGCAGGGGCGTGTGAGCCTCGCTGGTCCCTTGCAACAAACGTTGTAGGCGGTGGTGGTGTTGCCGATGCACTGGTGATCCTGCGCCTCGACCAGCAGTGAGCAGATGCAATTGCGGTTCAGCCATCAATATTGAGCATTGCCAGCACAGCCCGAGTTATCATTCCTGCGGCTTGTTCTCGCAATTTGGCCAGCTGACATACATCAGCATGACCCATCCTGTCCCGTATCAAAGGGGCTTGTGTTTCTGCCTGCCGCACATGTTGTCGTATTCCAACAGTCGCTCGTCTCAGCACATAGCATCAAAAAGGTCTACCGTGAGGCTTAAAACTTTCCCTGTCCACGGGTGTATTGATATGTCAAAATCCTGTCTAAAAACCGCTTAGATGGCAGCGGATGGGCGGGTTCCCGAGATAAGCAGATCACACAATACCCTAATTGACGATAATCTGAAGAGGCTGCGGCAGGGGCATGACTAGCTCAGGCGGCTAGGACCAGGTCGGAACCCTATGCGAAGCGAAGGGGGAGGCTATCGTGAGATTTGGGCCTGAGGGTGCGGATAAGGGTGGCACGGGGGCGGCATATTCGTTATCAGCAACGGTAGGTGCTTCGGTGTGCGCCGAACTAGATGACGAGAAGCCCTCACACAACGGTTTTCTGACCATTTTACGCCCGCGGGTGACCCACGAGGAGGGACCGCTCTAAGCAGTGGGACACCGATACGGGGCACTCTATCTTGGTCCTGTCACTCCCATTGAGAGGCGTGGGAGTGGGCGTGGGCGCATGGCCAGTTGTTTGGTGGTGGCCTCCGCACTGCCTATTTTGTCGTTTCTTGTCCTCTGAGACATGTGTGCTGCACATGCGTTTGCTCCGTTCATGTGCTTCCGTGGTGCGTGCGCGCACGCAGTTCTTGCGTGGGCGTGGGTGGGCGTGGGGGGCTATTTCGGTGAGTTGTACGGGCACACCGGCGGCGTACTGTCGGCATAGCCCGCCCCTTTTTCCGACCTCTTGTGTGCCAATCGCGATATCGAGCTCCAACGAGGACAGAAGGAAGCGCTTGATTCACGGATGCAATCAGTGTGTTCCTAGATCCTTGACAATCGACTGACTATGGGACCGGCGAGGATTGCACCGAAAAAAAAACAGGGGCCAAGCCGAGGATATTCTTGTCGGATATTCCCCTCCGAGATGTTTGCCTCCCTCAGCAGCTTCTATTGAGCTTCTTTTTCTTTGCTCATCCCACACGTGTCTCGCCCTTGGCAGTTTCTTGTTTCCTTGCAACTAGGCTCCGCTTGAACCCTGGGCAATGCACCCTTGCGAGGTCCCGCCCTGATTCTGATGTCCTTCGCTCGGAGTCCCACCACCGAGACGCCAGCCAGTATCGATGGATGATGTAGGGTTGGCAGGGGTTGGGTGGCTGCAGCAAGGTTGTCGGAAGGAAAAGCTTCTATCGGGCTTCGATAGCACGATTCGTGGTGGCTTGCCATGGCCCTTATCCAACCACACGTCGTTGACCATGAGCCGGCGTGTCCGCCCCACCACCACCGCCGGCATGACGACCCTGTCGTGGATTGTTGCTTGTGCCTGTGTGCCTGCCTGTGCCCTGTCTTCTGAACCTTTTTTGGCAACTTGGGCCACTGAACCAAGCCTGAAGTGGGCAAACACCACCGCCTTTCGTACAGAGTTAGAGCCCCCGACGCAAGCACCGACTACCGTGTATTCGGTTGATTCTCGCCGCTTCTTCCTTCACCGATGCTCCGTCGAGGCGCACGGCACGGTAATAATTGTAGCCAAGCCGTGATTCAACCCGCCCGCCACACATGTGGATAGTTCAGGTCAAGAGCTGATTCCAGGCACCCGGCCGTCCGGCAACGAAGCACCGAAATGCTCCGTTCGCCCCGGCATGTACGACGGACGGGTCCACGACGTGGATGTATGTGCAGGAGCACGTTCCACGCGTATCGCTGCTGTCAAGATACACAGACAGTACCCGTAATCGATTGCCGGTTCGCAAATTGGCTGAGCGCGACGGGGCGCCTAAAACATTAGTCTTAGCCAGGCTCACGACCAGGAGTCATGAGAACTGAGAGCCTGCCCAGAAGGCAGTTTAGGTCATACTCATCACAATTGGCAAGGTTGCATCGCATCAGAAAAAAAATTGTGCTTGAGGCCAGGCAAGCCAAACTTGTGTGTGTGTGTGTGTGTGAGTGAACTGGACAGCTCCAGGCAGACAGGCACAGAGCGAGGGTGTGTGGTTTGTAATCAACAGTGCCCTGTTTGCTTCCACTCCTGCTCCACCATTCACACTCACACTCCCCTCCTCTACAGATCTTCCTTCAATGGGCTGAACTGAACTGGACTGACCTGATGTTGTTCCTGTACGGATGCGGCCACCCTTTTTTTTCTCTCCTCGAGCCTTTTGCACAAATCCAAACAGAACCTCTGTCAAATCTGACACTTCACTCGGCCATTACCAATTGTGCCCTGATACCATAAATGTCGACGCCCACCCCTGTATTTCAAGCAAATATTCCAGGTTAGTGGCTTGATTCAACTCGACCCAACTCAACTCGAACCAGTTCCCTTGTTTCAAGCCCGTCGGTCCCTTTCCTCGCCTCTACGATTTGATTTGCGACCCAACAACGGGTCTTATCAGTAGCGACCCTCTTTTATATTTTTGTCGCATCCAACAGGGCCCGTCTGGTCCCATCAGCTGTCTCCATCAGGCGGGCCATCTGATTCACCATCGGGTTCCACCCTCGCGCCGCTCTTGATCCCTCCCCTGCGACAACAGAAGAGCAGGAAGACAAAGACCCTGCACGTCTGATCTCACTGTCTGCCCCACCATCCCATCCGACAAAGAGGCGCACCAGAGGCACAGACAGCCAAGTGGGAGCGCGCAGACGCACACACCCTCCCTGCACCCACTCACACATCCCGCCCCTCGTCGCCGCTGCCCGCTGTCGCCGGCTTTGCTCTTGGTCGACTGTCGACTTTTTTGTCTTGTCGTGTCGTGGGATGCCATTGTCGCTGGCCCCGAATAAAACCGTCCCGGCCCTCCCCCCAAATTTCTTCCGGCTTCCCTAGACCTCTCTGTTTTGGCTGCGTCTCGGCCATTCGCATCTGAACTGTCTCTACCCAAGACTCCCCCACCATGCCGTCGTTTAAGCCCTTTGCATCCGTCACTGGGCGCAACTCATACAGCCTCTTTGACATTCGGTAAGTTTGTGCGATCCAGTCACCTCGCCTCCCTCTCAATTCTTGATCCAGGCACTAACACGATTTTCCCCAACAGGTTAGATAGCGATTTTATCGTTTTCCGAGGCAACGAACATGAATCAACAGGTCAACTACTCAAGGGCGTCCTTGTCCTCTGCCTGCAGTCATCTCTGCGCATGGAAGATGTGCGCCTTCGCTTAATGGGCACCTTGCGACAATGGTGAGCCTTTTCAACCGCATTTCCCCCCAACTGCACAATGCATACTGGTTTGAACAAATGGCTAACAGTCCTGTCCATAGCTGGTCTGACCCACGAGGAAGTGCTCCAGGCGTTTCTGGCCAGAAGGTCGACAAGACAACCACGATTCTCGAGCACCGCTGGGCTCCCTTTGTTGGAACTCACGGCAAGAGCATGACTCTTCCAGCCGGCAACTACGAGTGGCCTTTCGAGTTTATGCTCCCTGGCGACACTTCTGAGAGTGTCGAGGGCATCCCCGAATCATCAATTACTTACAGACTCAAGGCCACCGTTGGTCGCGGCAAGCTCGCATACGACCTCCACGCTTACAAGCACCTGCGAATCATCCGAACCCTCGAACCCGGCGCCCTGGAATTCCTGCACGCCATGAGCGTTGAAAACATCTGGCCCAACAAGGTCGACTACTCAATTGTCATTCCCCAAAAGGCCGTGGTCTTCGGAGGCTCTGTTGCTATGGAAATGCGTTTCACCCCTCTCCTGAAGGGTCTGGAGCTGGGCGACATCACCGCTAGGCTGATGGAGGTGCGAGAATGCTGCATCCAGGGAGCCTCTGGACTGAGCATTCGTGAACACCGAACAGAGCGCGAGGTTCAGATGTGGAAATTCGAAGTGACACGGGACGAACACTGGCAGGACATGATCGAAGACACCGGCCAGGAAGGTTGGGCACTGACCAAGCGACTGGATCTTCCTAAGAGGCTCCGCCAGTGCATCCAGGACCTCAACCACCACGGCATCAAAGTCCGTCACAAGATCAAGCTGACTGTGGCCCTCTGCAACCCCGATGGCCACATTTCTGAGGTAAGAAATAAGTACGAGCAATCTTGTCCAGTCCCAAAAACGCTAACATGCGGGGTTACAGCTTCGCGCCACTCTCCCGATCTCCATCTTCATCTCCCCGAACATGCCACTCGATGAGCAAGGCAACCTCGTCGACCAGTCACCTTCTACGCCCAGCGAAGAAAGGCTCGGCACCATGGCTCCTCCCGGCTATGGCGAGCACGTCCTGGACCAGCTATACGAAGACGTCGATGTTCACGGTTTCCAGACTCCCGCGATCCAGTCCGGCGTGAACAGTCCATTCTACGCACAATCCCGGGCCGGTTCCTCGGAGAACTTGGCGGCAGCCCTGACTCACAGCCGGCCGGTTGCCCCTGCAGCCCTATCATCACGACTAGCGGATGTATCACTTGATCCCTCGCAGCGTAACACCTCGTTTACGTCGATCCATTCTGTTTCTGCCCTCACATCTGGCATCGCTTCCCCGACCTCGGCACCCCATGGGGTAGCTCCGCGATCGGAGCCACCCTCGTCAGGCGCCCTCACAAGAAGCAACAGCGGAGGGGAGGATTCGTCACGCAATTCCGCTGAGCATCTCGATTTGGACCCGAATGAGTTCCTTGAGCTAAACAAGGTCCCCAGCTACCAGACAGCCGTCCGAACACCAGCACGATCAATGACCCACTCCGGCAACGTTCAACTGCCTGATTACCAGACTGCACTCAGCGCTCCACGAACTCCTCCGGCTCTGGACAATATGCAAGACCCTCTCAGAACCATCTCAGAGGATCAAGCAGGTGAAGACCACATTCAACAAGTTCACCACGTTTCGCGTCCTACCAGCTGGATCGGAGGACGCTCTTACACCGATGACCCTTCTATGCACCGCAGGATGAACCTTACTCGAGATCAGGTCTATTAAATTGGGCGACCACTCACAAAACATCACGGCGTTATTTTTTCTTTTATTTTATTTTTCGATTCGCACTACTATCGGAGGCAACATTGGATATACACACACACAAATGAAGCGATATTTGGAATATGGATGGCGTTAAAGGAAACTAGGACCCTCGAGGGGTATGATTTTGTCTACGGGATCTCATATGGGTTATAGAAATGGTGCAAACTAAGGATAACGATTTGGACACACGTGTTGGCGACACAGAACGAGCATGAGGATGAGAAAAGAGCTCGATTCATGCATTCCTTGTATATTAGCTTGATAAATACCCCAGAGCACACTGCAGCTTGCGCTACGATGGAACAAAGGAATGAAACTTGGCATTTCACACAAACGTTGAGAGTATGACAATGGTGTTTCTTGAAGTGAGTACCTGGATGATGAGTCGCAGCAGTAGTTCGCGCTTACAAAGCGGAGCGACCATGCTGCAAAATGCATGCCGGAGGATGAGGATGGAGGGGCTTGCATGCGCTTGGGCCTCGAGGCTATCCGAGCTCGCAGTTGACATGGCCTGGACGGAAAGGGATAGACGGGAAGACGGGACGACGGTTTGTACACGGGTGCATGACGGGGCAGCACGTGCCTCCCCTCCCGGCGGTTCCAGAAGGGCCATGGCTGATGATGATGATGATGGATGCCTTTTTGGCACAGGCGAATGCCGCGCCCTCGCAAACAGCGCAGCGCACAGTGGCGTGGTGCAGCGGGTGCAGTGGTGTGTTTGCGGAGGTCGGCGGTGCGTGGCGGGCGGCGCGTGCGGGACAGTACAGTGGCGGCCCCGCGGGGGGGGGGAGCGTTTCAACGGGCTGCCTCCAAAGGGGAGAGAGCCCAGAAAGAGAAAGCGAGGGAACCGCGTATTCCCTCACCGTACTCGGTACGGCGCATGGCTCCCGTACTCCGTGTAGAGCGTGATGGGGAAAGGAAATTTGTTGGCCTGCCTGTGTCTGTCTGGGTCGGGCCAGGTCAATTTGCCCGAGAATCCGTTGCCCGTTGCCCGTTCCTTCCCCCCCTCCCCCCTGGTCTTTAGCCTGCGAGTTGAGCCAGGATGAGGGGGATCAACCACTCAAGGGGCCCCTTGCCGGGGGTGATCCCTTCTGTGCTCCCGCGTTACACTGCTGCGTCTCATCACGTCCTCTTACCTCTCTCCTGGGCCCCCTTTCTGCGCTCAACTACCTGATTAGATCATGACTCTTTGTTCGCACTTTGCTGCCTCGCAGGACTAGAGCGGGGGACTAGAATGCGAAGGAGGGGTGGGAGGCCCGCCCTAGCCGGCCTCTTAGTGTGGTGCAGCCAAAGTGGCATTGACGTCATGACTTGGCTGCGATAGATGGCTCGGTGGTGGTTGCTTGATGCTATTATCGCTGCGCCGGTGGAGCATCGTCCATATAGCTGCCACGATAAGAAAGGCAGACAAGGAGGGGGAGGGGATATTTATATGGACCTGCATGGCTGAGGTTGATGAATGACGGCGTCGCGTCTACTTGATCATGGTGGTTGTAATGCAAGTAAGTAAAGTGCATTTGTAAATTCCAACGGCTGGTGTTGTCTAGATTATCCGTCGCAGCCCACCACAACACACTGGATTGATAGTCGGTAGATGTGGCGAATATCTGTTGATCAGGCACAGCTGGTCTTCCCAAGAGAGAGAGAAAAAGAAAATACAAAAAGCCAGTATGGATCTGACAGGCCAATTGAGTTGCCAGCTGTCTTGTGATGCCATCCTGTCTTGCGGGATGGCAACATCGCCGTCGTTGCACTGGATCTTGGCAGCCGGTCCAGTAACTACCTTGTGTTGTAGACATCAGGAGGGACCCTAACCCAGCGCAGGCCAATGGCAGCGTCGTCTAGTCGAGTCGCCAGAGAGGTTTCGAGACAAAAGTAGCCAAGTTCTGAGACGAATCGAATCGTAATGAGCCACGCCGTCACCAATCTTACCGGATGATCCACCGTCCGCGCGGGCCCTGCTCCACCCGCTCCAAGATGCGTGATGGTCTCAAAACGTCATTCCTCGCGACGAGCAGCGTTGGGTTGATCGAGGCCATTTACATGTAAATGCGCCATTGCCAAGTTTCCCACCCTCCTCGATCCCGGATCCTCCGCATAAACTTTTTTTCTCTTCTTTCTCTCGCTCCTGCCCTCGCGCGTTGACGCCCAATCGTCGCTCCCGCCCGCCACACCCCAACGGCCTAAACGAGAGAGCTCCCCACCTTCCCCTGGGATACGTGATATGTACCCCTCCTCCTTGCTACCCTGACTTTAGCTCTCCTCATCCCTGTCAACCCGTCAATAATTAATTTAACCCGGAGAACCGTCGATACCGTCGCCCTTTCTTTTCGCATTCTTACTCCGTCCTCAATCACCTAGAGCAACTCATCGTCATGTCTTCTGTCACCTCGCCCATTACCGCCCTGGCCTCCAGGGCCACCACAGGCCTCAGCGCATTCAGCGACGAGGCCATCCCCGATGCCGATCCCACAACCGTACGTCGTCTTGTTCGCAAGCAGCAACATGCTATGCGCCGACACGCGCGGCACCCGCGGGGTGCTCTCGGGGTGCTCGGAAGCCTGGCAGGACACAGTTTAGCTAACTCGGTCTACAGACTGCCGGTCTGCTCGCTGAGCGTCTGCAAGCTTGGAAGCATGCGTGCGGTTACCTCGAGGAGTATGTCAAGGCCATGGAGAGGATCCATAACCACCAGGCCAAGGAATATGAGAAGGCACTCAAGGTCAGTTCAATCGCAATCCCATTTCCCTCTTAGACCTGGAACCTATAGTTCCGAGATGCGAAACAGGAAAACAGGAATACGAGAAACTAACCTTGACACCGAGTGCAGACTATTTCCAGTCCCCTAAGGGAGGGCCATCACTTTGACCAGAGTCTTGGGGGCATGGCTGGCTTCTTCGAGAACCTTCGCACCAACACCCAGGCCATGATCAACACCAACCTCGAGACCGAGCAGAGCATCAAGGGTTCCGTCCTCCCAATCCTCGAGCGTTTGCATAAGGAGATTAAGCACAAGGCCAAGGAGCTAGCTCACGGCCCGCAAAAGGGTGCCAAGGAAGTTGAGAAGGCTCGCAACATTACTCAAAAGCACATTGAGTTGTTGGGTCAGCACAGCGCTTCGTACGAATCGGCCGGTGGTCGTTTTCAGGGCCATGAGGACCCTTATGTTATCCACCGCGGTGTCCTGCACCGCCTTAGCAACCAGGTCATTGCCGAGAACAATCACCGCAATGACCTTGTTGCTGTGCAGGCCAATTTCGCTGCATTTGAGGCCCACGTCGTCGAGGTGATGCAGCAGGGAATTGAAGCCTTCACCCTGTTGGCTGGTGGACAAGGAGAAAAGATCCGCGTTCTGCACACTGATGTGCTTGGGGCAGTTCAACAGGTTGCGCCCAACTTTGAGTGGGATAGCTTCCAGACTCGATGTGCGGATCGCCTTGTCGGGGCTGACGAACCTCCCCGTACCGTTGAGGGTGTGGTGTTCCCGAATATGGACCACTCTGCGACCAAGCCCCTTATTGAGGGTTCTCTGGAGCGCAAGTCACGCAACAAGCTGTCATGGGGCTACTCTACCAGCTACTACGTCGTCACGCCCTCCAAGTTCTTGCACGAATTCAAGGACTCGGACAATGTGCGAGAAGACCCCAAGCCCGAACTCTCCATTTACCTCCCCGAGGCCATCATTGGCACCCCCAGCGGTGACAAGTTCAACATCAAGGGCAAGGACAAGGCCAAAACATTCAGCAGCAAGCTTACAGGCTCATCCGAGCTCAGCTTCAAGGCGCACACGGCAGCCGATGCCCAGAAGTGGTTCCAAATCATCTCAGGATTCTGCAACGCCACCAGCTCCGATACTGCTGCCTCCTCTCCCGTCACATCAACGCCCACGTCACCCATCCCTCAGAGCCCAAGCATCGGATCCTCGGATAACATTGACGACAAACTCAAGAGTCCTGCTGACAGTCACAAGTCCCAGGAGGCAGGTGTCACGCTGGCCTCAGATAAGAAGGCGGAGGCTGCCTAATATGGAGAGTGAGGCGAGCGGTGAATTGAACAGAGTATCAAGTATGATGGGCAGATTGGTTGCGCACGTATACTTACTGACTCACTCGCTCACACCCCTGGCAGACGCCTTTGCAAACCACGTTCTAGAATTGCGGAGGATCTGCCAAAAGTAGGGCGAACGACCGGGGAAAACGGATTGAGTCCGGGCCCCTGGGTTGAAACGTGGTCGGCTAATAATGAAGAGATTGGGAAGGCGAAAGTGTACTTGGCGTATGGCATGGCGATCTCCCAATTCATGTTGAAAAGGCCCCTGCATGGCGTCTTCGAGATTATTGGGACGGGGGTTCTCGTTGGACAGTCTTTGACACCAGAGGGACGAGAGTGAAACAATTGCTTGGTGCGGTAGTTAGCGTTTCCCCCACATTGGTGCTTTTTTTTTTTTAATTAATCCTCCTATACCTTGTCTTTGAATCAACAAGCAGCATTATTTTTCAACTAAACCGATCCACACGTCTATCTTGCCTGCATGTCACTTACTGAACTTAGTTTTTGCAGATGGATCGGTCAGCGACCAATCGGTTCGACGACGGCATGACCCGTACTCTTTTGCGCAAAAGAGCAATCCCCAGTGAGGCAGTGCTCGACGCCAAAATGCAATCGCATCCGCATCCGATGACCAGCCGAGCCGGCTCGTCTCTGAAGGAGAAGAGCGCCTGGCCAGGCGCATGCCGCCGTTTCAGTTCGGACAGATACAAGTCGCCATTGGCCCATCTGCTTGTCCTCCTCAGCCGCAATCATGTGGCCCTTTGTCACGCAATGAGAGGTTTGGGGGCTTGCTTCTGCACTGCAGCATGTGGCGGCCAGTCTCCTTCTTCAAACGCGGGGAGATCGATAAGCCGGCGGCTGTCTGGGGAGACGCGGGTGACTATTTTTGAACACTTGCTGCTGCTCTGGTAGGTGGGTTGGCAAGCTTATCCCGCTGGGCTGTGTCAGACAAGCTGGAGGGTGCCGCTTGGATCGCCGTTGATCAGCGTCATAAATGACCACCAGGCTGAGGGCGAAGCAACATAGCGACACCCACCCTGGAACGCCATGGGGCAGGACACTTATTCCGTCAAAATACGCACGGGGCGCTGAGACGCGCCGACAGGCCACTAGAATAAGAGATCTGGTGGTGCAGCTCTCTGCGCTGACAGGAGATTTGCTTCTTCTTGTTTTCTCCCGCCTTTCTCGGGTTAAACATGGCCCTTCTAGGGCTGACCTTGAGCTAGCCCACGTTTATCACGTCCTGTTCCAAACGCCTTGATAGTGGGGATGACGCTTGAGGCTCTGGCAATAAACGGGCCAAAAAAAACCACCGAAGAACCGGTCGGGGAGACGGGATGACAAGCAAAATCCCAGGCAAATGTCTGCGCGCCTGAGACAATACCTAACGAACCAAATGCGCAAACGATGAGATACGCCATGGGTGGGTTGGCCTCCCAGGACTGGGCCTTTTTGAGTCGGTGGTTTGTTTGGGGGCTCTGTACGACATGCCTACAGACTGGCGCTGCTGCATATTGGAGGGGCGGAATCACAATTGAAAACAAATGAAAACAGGGCGAACGGATGGGCTGGCTCGGAGAGCAAATGAAATGGCTCTCTTCCTCTTCTGCTGTCTGCCTGTCCGGGCTAGACGGATGTGTCCCTTGGCTTGGCAGGTTGGGGTGGGTTCTGCGTCGCACTCTGCCTTTTCAGCCCGGGGTGCCTCGAGGGCTGACGTCGCAAATCAGAGTCGCTGCACACGGCGCCCACCCGCCCAAGAGCCCAGCTGCGTAGAGAGCCCGTTACGCCGCCCGCCCCCAGAGGGAAACCGCAGAAGAGAAACGAAACGCCCCCATGAGACGTCGTGGTTGCATGGCTGGTGGTGGTGATGATACCGATGTGACATGGGGCAAAAAAAGAAAAGAAGCAAAATATCAAAGTGTATCGGGCGTCTTGGGCGAGAGAGTGTGTGCCACATGTTTCCTCCTCCTCCTCCCTCTCTCCCAATCGCCCGCCCTGATTTGCTCAGTTACTCTCGATGCGTCATCTACCATTCTTGGTGTTCCATGCAGCAGCGCGCATTCAAGACACAGGCGCAGAAGCAAATTAGGGTCTGGGTTGCGTAGAAGGATGAGGCTGAATGGCAACATGTGCGAGCCAGTTCGGCTGTCGTTGAAAAAAATAAGCAGCGTGTACTCGTTCCATCCTTGCCTCTTGAGGATTTCAACCACTCAGGCGTGCGTCAACAGTCTCAATGCCATGCAAGCCCCTCTCTAGATTTGGTGTCTAGGCTTGGGCCCTTTGCACAATCGCCTCAGAGATGAGGGATAGAGAGAGAGCGGGAGACAGAGAAAGGGGAGAAACGGTGTGCAAGGAAGGAGGGAATCAGCGTGAACGATATGGGGCGTTGAGCTGGCGGAGGCAGTATCCAGCAACAGCCATGCCGACCTATCATCCAACGCAGCAGTGGCGCGCAACAGCGCCCTTGGTTGGTGTCAACAAGGTAAATTCAACCGAGCCCGGGTGGTGTATGAGCATGATGTTGCTGTCTGCCTTATGCAGCCCATGGTTGCCTCGTCGAAAATGTGTGCCTCCCCCCGCCGACGCGGTGACGAGGCTCCCGGTTGCAGCTGCTACAAATTTTCCAAGAATAAATAAGGCTGTGAGTGCTGTGCGGCTGCTGAGGCTCCCCCCCCCCTTTGGAAGGTTCGCCATTACCCCTCTGCTCCTTCTCCCCGCTTCTCTGTTTACTTTTATTTCCCCTTTTCTGGCGGTCTTGGTCTCGAAGGTACAACAGCACTTCACCATCACCATCGCCACCAACACTTACACTTATACCCACCCAAACACAAAAAGGAAGCGCGGGAATATTGAAGAAAAGAAACAAAGTTATTCAAGATCAAGTTGCAGAAAGAAGAAAGAGGCCAAGAAAAAAAACGAAAAGAAGAAAAGGAAGAAGAAAACCCCACCCACGCAATCCCAACTCCACCATCTTACTCTGGCTGCACTCCAATGCCCTTCGCCATCCCCGTGCTTGCTGATATTGTTGTTGCCGTAATCTGTTCCGGCTAGACAACAAGACAAGACAGCGCAATTCAAAGCTCATTTGAAGCACGCACAACGACAGATTTTATCCCCCTTTACCCTCTTTCACAATCAGCAGCCATGATGGCCAAGCCGTGGCACGAGCACCGCGAGACTATTACTCGCCTGTACATTCATGATGGGCGGAAGCTCGAGGATGTTCGCAATATCATGAAGGCGCAGTACGGATTTGAGGCTTCGTAAGTGTGCCGCTGCTTCCTTTACTTGATATTGCAACTATCCCAAGAAGTTGTGTAACTGACATGCCAAACTCCCAGGACCCGCTCCTATCGCCAACACTTTGATACCTGGGGTCTCTTCAAGTACAATTGCAAGAAGCGGGAGATTCGTCGGCGAGAGTCGTTGGCCAGGCTTCTCCCCTCTCCTCCCCGAACACCTCTCGTTCAGGGTATTCCTACCTTGGAGGCCAGGCTTGACGTGGGCGGGCCCGTCAACGTGCCATCGCCTGAGTCTGCCTCCACCCGGAGCAGCATCAGCAGTATCAGCAGTATCAGCAGTATCAGCAGCCTCGGCGGTCTCAGCAGCATGAGCGCTGGTCACTCTCCTGAGCAGCGACCTCTGCCTGATCCGCAGCAGCCTCGGTTTATGGGTTACCAAAACAGGTACCCATACTTTGAGGGCCACCATTTTGCTAACGGCCCCATGCGGGACAAGATGGTGTCACGGCCCAAGTGTCTCCATGCCATGGGGCCACCATCTGGTGTCTTCAGTGATGACGACTTGCAGGTTGCACTCCGAAACCCCGGAGTGGCGGAGGGAATGCTTCCGTGAGTCCAGCCATTCATGATTTCCCTCGTACTGTCAGCTAATGTGCGCACTAGAACCATCTCCATTAACGACCCCCATAGCGAGCCCGGCAAGCTCCCCAAGTACTTGCATCCAGCCAACACCCATCCCAACGTCCCGAGCTGGAACATCTCGCGGTCTGCTGATTATGGTGATGAGGATTACCGTGTTTATCCCACTGACACCCGGAACTGTCAGGAATATCCGTCATCATCCATCCCCAGGAGCATGGGATACCGTGCCTCACTCCCTTCCGTTCCCAGGCTGGCCATTGGAAGGTCCCTGAGCCATGGGACCAGGATCAAAACTGACCCAGACCAGTTGACAAGCAATGTGTGTCTGGAGGGTTTCAGTTCAAGTTGAATAATTCCTTCTTTTCATATTTGTTTGCAATAAATAGGCACGTCACCACATTGGCCAAGGTGACGCAGGACATGTACAACTCCAAAATTCGGGCACCAATACCTCCACTCGTTGCAATGGATAAAGGACCGTTTTCATTTACGTTTTAACTGCCGGGATTGGACACGTTTTAAAGGAATTGATTTAGAATGGTTCTAGGATTCACTCGTTTTATGAAATCCTATGTCACATCTCACTAGGGATCGAGGTGCAGGAGTTTCAAAGTTTTGTACTTAAATACGTTTATTGATAGGATTTAAAGTTAGATTGTTAAGGTTGGTGAGGAGATCGGAAACTCATCTCACGTCAATGGCACAATCGTTTCTCTTGTTATTAAAAAAAGCAAAATAATAAGATTTGCTTGACAACCACTTGGTCCATGGCATCAACACCCCACTGGGAATATCGGAGACTCTTGCTTCAACTATGTAGCAAGATGGATTTTTTGTGGAAAAGTTGGGTAAATTAATCTGAGACAATACGTTAGCGACGAGTCTCATACGATATTTATCGAGAAATAAGTGTAGGAAAGGGAATTGTCAGAAAAAGGTGCCTTGTCACAGGCGGTGTCATCAATGCATTTTGCTAAGTTGACCGTCGTGATTGTGTAATACATCATGTAAAAGGGATATAGAAAAGAACAAGAGATTACTAACCATTTCAAAGATCATCAAAACACAGTACTTCATCATGTTATCATCACTTCGAACAGGTCAGCGATTGCTGACTGAGTACAATGTTTGCATGATGCGTGTCCATCTCGATCAGAAAATAAATGAGTTATCGTCGTAGCGTAAGCTCGGACATATGCTTGTCATTTTCATTTTGGTTCATCAGGGAGACGATGACATCCGGAGCACTCGCGCAAATCACAACTCACCATAAAAGAAACCTGAAAGCCTTATTAGCCATGTTCATCAACATGAATTGAACATAAGATGTGAAATAAATGCAATGTCAGTTTGGCATGAATGGTATAAAATAAGATGGTGTCTGCATCGAAAACTCGAATAAGACTCGTCATCGGTGTCATCAGGAAGGCAAAGCTGTGTTGAAGAAAGAAATGCAACTTACAGGAGGTTGCACACAGGACAAATGATGGACGCAATTAGATTCAACACTGGCACTGTGACAAAGAGTCAGCCTCAATGGCTCAATGGCATCCACCAAGTGAATATTGAATGAGTCGAATCAGTGGGCGAGGTTTTCTAGGCCTTGCCGCAAATTGGCTTGTCTTGCTCATGCGTTTGTATTCGGAGCCCAGTGCCGTTTCATCATATGAATCGAGGTAAGGGATGGGGTCGGAATCAAGGGAAGCGGCATACCTTGCCAGTGACTAAGACTTTGAAGCTGTTAGCGAAAGCTTCAACATAAGTGGCAACAAATGCAATTGATAGGGATGTCCATCAGAAATAGCCATTTTATATCTTCAATGAAAGATCTCAGCCGGTAATTTCCAGCGTATATTTAAAAAAGAATGATCATCATAGTAGGACGGAAGCGCATGTGCAAGATGTTAACGTACCATATCAATGCCTTTCTCGATCAATCGGAAGGTTGAGCATGCTCGCAAGGATCCACCGCTTGGTGATGTGAGCTCTGTGATTCAAAGTCAGCGCGAGTCCAGTCTTGCGACGAAAAAGCAAAATTGCGACGAAGAATAGTCTTTCAGACTGACGTGTAAAAAGAGGTTTCATTCCATGTAGGTCAAAGACTCTAGTTTGCGGTTTTACAGTGTCATCAGGAAGGGATGGGAATCTGAGCAGCTGGGCTGCGCATTGGGAACTCACCTCGAATTCCATTGCTGTTGTTGTTGTTGAAGGATGTGAAGCTTGGAAGAATGCAAAAGTTTTTCGCAGCCAGAAAAAGCTCTTATGGAAAAAATACGCGAAGTGGGGACCGTCTGCATGTGATACGGCACGTGATATCGCGTGGAGACGCGAGTCTCGTTTTCGCCCTTCGCGTCAATCGTCTAGAGTGTGACCAGGCTCTCGGCTAGATTAGGCATTTGCAATTCCATTACCCCGGTCCTATATCGAAAACGTCTTTTTGAAATGCCTGAGATTGCTGAAGGTCAGTTTGTCCCGATGCCAAAGCTCACTGAGAGCTCACTGAGACTGGCACAGTTGCGCGCATTGTCCACTTCCTCCGCCTTCACGTGGTCGGAAAGCGGATATCCACAGCATCCGCAATAGATGACAAGAATGTTTTTGGAAAAGTGGGAACCACCGGGGCCGAGGTTGAAGCAGCGTTGAAGGGAAAGAAAGTGAGTTGCCTAGAGATAGTTACGGATATCATGCCGCAGTCTAATTCCGTAGATTGTGTCAGCAGGGAGTCAGGGCAAGTACTTTTGGTAAGTTCTTTTAGACTCTCTGAGGCGATCCTTCGATTAATGTGTGCAGGATGACTCTTGAAAAACCACCACATCTTGTAATGCATTTCGGCATGACAGGTACTGCTTTTTCTCCGTAGCGTTCGCATTCGCTAAGACGGTCACAGGATGGGTTCACATCAAAGGCGAGCAGACTGCGTACACCAACTATTATAAGAAGATGAAGGAAGAAGACATTGCACAATGGCCACCTCGGTTTTGGAAATTCCAGTTCAAAACCGAAGGAGATCCCGGAGTTGAAGTTGCATTTGCTGATTCTCGTCGGTTTGGACGTGTCCGCCTTGTTGACTGCCCAGGAGAAGAAATCCGAAAACACTCTCCCCTTGTGGAGAACGGGCCAGATCCCGTTGTGGACCCAGATGTCTTCACCGAAGACTATCTCAGGAGCAAAGTAAAGTCAAGACACGTCCCAATCAAGGCTCTCCTACTCGATCAAGCAATGATCAGTGGCATTGGCAACTGGGTGGCCGACGAGACGCTTTATCAAGCCAAGTTACATCCTGAACAGTACTGCGATGAGTTTGACGATGGTCAAATTTCGACCCTCTACAAAAACATTTGCTACGTCTGCCAAACATCTGTTGACAAATTAGGAGACTCTGACCAGTTCCCAGAACACTGGCTCTTCAACTACAGATGGGGCAAGGGCGCCAAAGGTGCCGCTACCAAGCTTCCCAACGGCGAAAAGCTTGCATTCATCACCGTTGGCGGCCGAACAAGCTGTTACGCCCCAGGTGTGCAGAAAAAGACGGGTCGGACTGCTCCTGGCATCAAAGAAGAGCCTGTGGAAGCCAAGCCAGCGGTTGAGGCACCCAAGAAATCTCCCAAAAAATCCCGAAAGACTACCTCTGCATTTTGGGATGAGAGTGGTCCTCCGGCAAAGAAGAAGCGCGCAGCGCCGACAAAGTCAGAAGCAAAGGAAGAGGAAGTGAAGATGGAGCCCGCAACCAAGGATGACACCGCAGAGTCTGGCCGCAGAAGATCCTCCAGACTTAGAAAGTAGGTTTGCGGCATGGGGCATTCCAGAGTGTGACTGGTGGAATGAAGTCTCCTCAATGGCGCAGTTGCTCCGGTTTTCGGCTCATACTGCAATATATCTACACGGTTGAGCTTGGGTTTTTGGATTGTAGCAGCCAATAGAAAGTGGACGATGAAGGATTTGAGGCCAGATGAGGGCTTGCTTATTCAGTGATGTTGGTGGTTGCGGTCCATGAGAGCAATCTTTTTTTTTCTTCACATTTTGGTACTAAGGTCTTTGTTTAACGTATCCTTTGACGTTTTTTGTCTAGTTTGAAGAGACTACCATCTATCTATCCAAAGTGCAAGGATTGATTATGGTGTGCAACGCCTCAAACCATCTAGGGTCTAGAATTACCCACGCTTCAGTCGGCAACCTCTTATATATCAAAGTCACCGCTGCCGTACGGAGACGGAGGCAGCGGAAACCCCAGGCTCTTCACATGGACGTACAGTCGTCAGCTGTCAGGTTTTAGAAATTCCGTGTGCTCACGAGGACTCTTTTTGAGCCAGCCCTTTTTATGTTTCACTGCCTAGCTAATTAGGCGCCAATGCTCCCCTATGAGCACTTTCCTGTTCGATAGTTATTCAATATTGGGCGTGCGCCCAATATAGAACACGTGGTGTTGAGGGCTGTGGAGGGCCTCTTTCTGCCGTCGGATGGCGTCGGCCTAATGCAAAACAGTTTGCCATCCTTTATGAATGACTGTCCAATCCCACCACTCTTGATTCCCTGTTGTGCTGCAGCCGGTGAAGTTGGGACTTTGAGCTGATTCCTGGATTTGATGTGCGAGTGTCCAGGGTGCATAGACCTCAACCTTGGTTAGAAACATGCTTGGGCCGCACGCCGCCTTCTATTCGATAAGCCAGCATGAATGCATGTTGGCATTGCATGTGGCTTCACATAGACTTTGTTAGTCCTTGTAAGAAGAAGAAAACACAATTTCTGTTCTCAACTGAATTGTACACTGCATGTACATGCACTCCCTCGCTCTTGCAGTGTCGCAGCCTGGTCCACAAATGGTCCCTCTCTCGTTGGCTTGGCGGGGTGAGTAGTTGCATTTTTGTGCATGCAGCCTGAGAATTGAGCCGGGCTGGACTGCTCTCTCGAAATGCCAAAAACGCGCAACAAATGACACTCACGATGACGCATTATGGTGTTGATCCCGTGTCTCGAAGGCGACGGTGACGCGACGCCACCGCCACCGCCATCCACCAGAAGGCGGCATTCCGCTCTTCCGCTTGCGCAGCTCGCCTATTGTGTCAAGTTGCGGTATCCGTCATCACCTCAGCTAGGACATTTTTGTGGATTCCGGGCGCGGTCCCAGGTTTGGCCATGATTGTTGTTGCATTTGCTTCAGCCTTATCAGGCTGCGGAGGCCCGAGAGGCGGACCCTTGCGAGGCATTTCTGACTCGAACCAAAGCCACAGCGGATTTTTTGAAGCTTTGTTTGTTTTTCCAAAAAAAGAAAATTGCTACATATGTATATTCACATACTTGAAATTCCAATTCTTGTGCTTAGTCAAACTCATGCGGCGTCTCCCGAACGAACCGGTCAGCCCACTCAGCATCAGCCAAGGTCACACGAGCCTCGGGAACCAGTGTGTAGAGCCGTCCGTCCCTTTGTGAAACCACCGAGATTCCTTTGGTGACCATGTCCAATACGGATCTTGCTTTTTGTCCTCGGGGCCCTCGTCCTCAGACTCCGTGTCGACAATCTCAAACTGTAAGCAGTCATCGGCCCCTTCGTCCGTCTCGCCATTATGCTCCCCAAAGTGCTTTTCGACCCCACCAGGCTCACTAGTGGTGGTGCAATTGACCTCGTTTACCATTCTTGGTAGTTTTGCCGTTTTGGCCTCGCTCCCCTTTTTTAACTCGCCACGGCTGCTGCAGCTAGCCGCATATTCGCCCTTGTGGCAACGCGTGCGGGTCTGGTCGTAACCAACACATGTATCTGCGCACTCTACCACACCATACTCGCTCGTGGCCGGGCTCGTCGACGAAAACAGATGAGGAGAGTTAGGTTGAGACATTGCGTCTGACTCAGATTCGCATTCGCCATCAGCATCTCCGCTCGAATCTTGGGTTTCTGAGTCAGAGCCTTCATTCTTGGTCTCGTCAGCTTCTGCCCGTGGCGGAGTTGGCGACGACAGGAGTTGGCGCTGTCTCAATTGCTTTTCCGGTAACTTCTGAAGCAGAAAATTCCGCATAGGCTGTTCCCAGTCTTCTTTTCTCAGTGTAATTTGGTACCGCGATTCGCTCAGGACATAGTGCGTGGTGACTTGTGATGTTTTCACTCCCGGATAATGCCATTCCAACTCGACAATTGTGTCGTTGCCAGACCCTATAGCTGGGATATCTGAGCCGCCAAAGGCGGCTGGGAGCAGTTTTCTCACCAGATTCTCATTTATGAAGCTGTATTTGGCGCTGTTTATTATATGTAGCACTGTGGCAGATTGGTAGGGCAAGTTTTTTTCTTTCCTGCATTGATGTTTGGAGTTTTGGGTCTGTACAGAACGAAGACGAACGTTGATGGACTCGCAAGGTTTTCCCATGGTTCAAGGTATGTCGTATTAGTGAGAGAATCCAGCTTTTAAAGGAAATTGAGAGATTAGAATAGAGAATGGGGATGGTGTTCCTTAGGTCAGGAAGATATATGTTGAGATGAGTAAGGAGAAGAAATAACAGAGCGCCTTGGGGACCATGCGGAATATAAAACGTGTTTTGAAATTACATTTGGTTGTCCGCCTATCGGCTGATTGATACCTTGTGTTACAAGCGATCGAAATTACATTTACAAACAAAAAAGGGGTTGTCAAAGATTCACACATGCCTACCCAGTCAGGTGGCACGTGGCGTTCAGGGTTTCACGGTGTATGTATGGAAACAGCCGAGTATGAGTTGGCTATGTCTTTACTGGGCCGGGGTTGGATTAGCTTTAGGCCGAAGTGTCCGGCGCTGGGATGTTTGCCTCTAGGCCCAAGGGTGAGCGTCTTGTCTCTCAGTATTGCCTTTGGAATTGTCTAGTTCTCTCAGACAACGCACCATGGCAATGTCGGGTTCTGCATCCGTGATGATGCTGCATCTCAATCCACAAATGGGTAAAGAGGGTGTGATAACTCCCTAGACACCCCCCACCCCCCAGAAGCATGTGATACACCAAGGCCTTGTTTTCTTCTTTTAAAACGAGCTTGTGCATATGGGTGGCAACCAACTCAAGTGAAGCGAATCCGTGGGCGGGTTGAGTTCAGCTCAGACCGCGTCATAAGTGGGGCGGTGAAACCAGGCTGCGGATAATTTACAACTCTTTCGCTCCGCTGATTGGCTTATTTTCGAGTGGCAATCATTTTGAAATCCGAAAGCAACACGCGACCATCATTGGACAGGTCACAAATCCGAGATACCACCCGAGACTGTTCGCCGGTCCGTGTGGGAAAGATTGTACTTTGATGTTACACGGGGAATTGAAATTGCGTGCATACAGTGTTGCATTGGCGTTTGTAAGGTTCTCAAGCTGGTAACCCGATGGGTGTAGGGTAACACCAGGATATTCTAGAGTCTTTCGATGTCGAGTCGAGTGCCTTCACCTCCTTTTATGGTAAACGAGGCCTCCCTGTCCTTTCAATCCTTCTGTGCTGTGTGCTGCAGGATGTGCGCCACAGGAGTGCGGTGGGTGTCGGTCTACATTAGGAGAAACGCTCTCCCACACACCCTTGCCTCCTCCATGTTAATCTGTCGATTGCCTTGTCACCCACTTACTTCCTCCCCCCCCCCAAATGTAGGCATTGCTAAATCCTTAGAACTCCATGCGCAGCCGCCAGCGAAATCCTAGGCGAGAAGGGTCTCTTCTCGTTGCAAAAAAAACTTGGGTTGGGGAAAGAGCAATTGAAGAACTGCTAAGGGGAACAGCCAGATCAATACAGCCGTCTGAATCCGTCGATAGGTATCGGGATACCTCGCCGACGAGGAGGAATAGATTACAATCTCCCGAAACCCAAACATCTCCTGAAGCGAAGCAATCTCCTGGAGCCAAGTATTCACCTCCAAAATATCCCACCGAAAAAGCGACCAGGGACAGCAGTCCCGAAACCTCGCGATATGATGGACGAGTCCAGAAATTGGAACTGGCTCAGCCGAAGTCAGAACTACTCGCGACTGCGAGCGTACCTCCCGCGACCGAAATGCGAGATAACCAACGAAGAATAAAGGGCATATGTATGAAGGGAACAGGCGATTGGGAACCCGTCAATGCAAAGCTTGATCCATTCTCCAAGTACTCTATTCTGGAGTACAAAGCCGCGAGTGAGCTTGGGCTGACGCTGCATCCAATACCTCGTCAAATGGCCCATGAAAAGCACCTGTCGCACTCTTCATACCACCGCCCGCAGTTCTGGGCCAGTGGCGTGGGCTTGAGATCTAGCAACGTTGGGCTAGAGTCTAGGTCACTTCACATTCCGACTACGCGCATCGACATCCTGGTTGCGCATGCGAAGAGTGAGCGTGAAGACGCCCATCTCATCATCGGGCGCACTCTCGATAGAATGCTGAAGATGACGGAACAGGAAAAAACGGAGCTGGAAGCAAAAGCGATAAATGATTTTGGGCTGGATCTGAACATCAAAACCGAGCTGCAAGGCTTGGGACAACAACAACAGCATCAAAAAGGTCAATGGTTTCGTGCTTATAATGCGAATTTGCATGCTGACACAGAGCTCCCCCTAGGCTTTAACCCGCAGTCATTATTGGGATCCATGTCGGCCAGTCAAGAACAATTTGTGCTGGAGATGGGCGAGTCCGATTTCGCATCTTTTCCTGGCAACTTGGCGAGCATTAGTGGGGACAGCGAACTGCTCAAGCTCTTGCCCGATGACCAGTAATTGGAAACTTGGACATTATATATGTCTCGATGTATATAAACGTCGTTTGGTCAACAAGAAGGTTCAACGGTCTACATGTGAAGCTAGGCCCTTGGGGAACGCAAGGTTTAAACGTCAATTGTTGACGTGGAGTTTACTGATGATGAAAAACAACAACCGTTGTGTATATACTAGTTACAAGGCTTACTAATGTTGGGACAAGTGAACCACAGGAGTAAAAAAAGCAGCAAACTGGACGGATGAAAGGAGATGAGGGTGACCTCTTTCTTTCCCCACTTGGTTTTCGTTTTGTCTTTGTAATTTTTTTTTTTTCGCTGGCTGCCATTTTCAACATGCAGAGGTAACGATAGCCTCAAGTCTATGCCCAAATCCAGGAGGAGGGTAAAAACATGAAAAAAAAAAGGATGCATAAAAACATGGCCATCAAACAGTAGTAACCACCAAGACATGATGCGCGCGTGTATACAAGGAAGTGAGAAAACCCATGACTGCGGCCCTCGCTCGTCCTGAAAGGCCACACTTTCCCAAGAAACTCTTGCTCCCCCCCCCCGTCTTGCTCTCTTTTATTCTAAGCTGCCGTTGGGCTCGAGCTTGCCCTCGGTCTTCTCGACGTAGGCGACGAGGTCGGCAATGGTGCACACCTTGAGGTTCCACTTGCGAGCAAAGGCGATGCAGCCCTCGCCGCGGAGCATGCCCGTGTTCTCGCGGACGGCCTGGCCGTGGACCTCGTCGCCGTCCTCGACCAGCTCGCAGATGGCGCCGGCCTGGGCCTTGCCGGCGAGGCGGCAGAACTCGGTGGCGGCCTCGGTGTGGCCGGGGCGCTGGCGCACGCCGCCGGGGCGGGAGCGCAGGGGGAAGACGTGGCCGGGGCGGCGCAGGCTCTCGGGCTTGGAGGCCGGGTCGGCCAGCACGCGGCACACGAGGGCGCGGTCGCGGGCGCTGATGCCGGTGGTGACGGAAGGGTCGGCGGCGTCGACGGAGATGGTGTAGGCGGTCCCGCGGGGGTCCTGGTTGTCGGGCACCATCTGCGGCAGGTTGAGCTTCTCCGTGAGTTCGGGGGAGAGGGGCGCGCAGATGAGGCCGGAGCTGTGGCGCACCAGGAAGCCCATCTTCTCCGTCGTCACGTCCTCGGCGGCGATGATCAGGTCGGCCTCATTCTCGCGCGAGGGGTCGTCGAGCACGACGAGGAACTCTCCCTTTCCTGTTTTCGGAGGGGGGCCAACGGTTAGCAAGGCACATGAAGCCAGCGAGTTGCGGAACGTCGGAAAGCGGAACGTCGTGAGACACCGCCGCCGCCGCCGGCGGGTATCGACGGCGGGAACACATGTCAGGAGGAAGAAAGGAGGGGTTGCGTACGGAAGGCCTCAATGGCATCTGGAATTGAGTCGAATTGACCCTGATCTATCGTGGAGGCAGGCATTGCGGATGCGGGTTGTGTATGAATTGGATTAAGAATAATAAAAAGAAGGAAGCCGGTTTGGAGGACGGGAGACAGAGAACGTGTGTGACTCTGTCGCGCGACCTCGGCTTGGCAGAAGCGTATAAAATGCGACGGATGCGGGCTCGGACACGGCGAAAAAAGTGAGGGGTCCCTTTGCTGGTCTGGGCTTTTTTCTGCTCCTCGTCTGCTTCTCCAACGGAGATGGAGGGTTGCAGGGCGCGGGGTAAAGATGAGATTGGAACTAGGGAGAACAGATGGACGAACGGAGATGTGAGCTGGATGCAACACGAACACAGGCACACGCGGAAGCTGAGGTCGACGAGGTGAGGTATAATGGGAGACGTCGCAACGGGGCCGTCATGCCATGGCCAGATGATATACTTGTTCCGTAGCCGTCCGTCCCTCTCTCTCCCTGGGCCTGGCCTGCGCCTGAATCAGGGCCCCTCCTCCCATTGCCGCCTCCGCTGTCCGGCCCACGGGGGGGAGAGCCACCGTCGTCGTCTGGCCATGGCTCGGGCCCGCGCGCGGTGAATTGCCGCCTCTGCGCTATTCAGCGCCCCCAGGAATTGCCCGGCTTATCCGGCACAGGCTAGAGCGATGCGAGTGGTGTGAGTGCCAGAGAAGCACCTGGAAGCCGGCAGACAGGGCCGGTGACGCTCGGCATCCGGAACCATGGCCGCGTCGCTTGTCGTCTTCGCTTTCTCTTACACTTTTTCTCTGGAGCCAGCCAGCTCTGCGGCACCCGCCGCTGTGCCCCTTCCAACGTAAATTTTCTTTGGCTCGTCTGCGGCTGCAAGGGTTCTCAAGGGTTTCTCGCATCTCCGGGCACCAGAAAAAAAAAAGACAGAAGCAGGGCCTCGACCCGGGGGGTCCATCAATTGACCATTTAGCGTCTCTGATGCTCAGCTTAGTGCCCGTTTTCGTGGAGACATGGATTTGTCCTGATCGCGCGGCTATTATGTAATCAGCTTGCAGACATGCCGTTGCCATCTGGAACTGGCATGGCGAAAGCATCAGTCAGCAGCTTTGTCGCTCACCCGTCCCACGGGGTCGTCCCTCGATGCTCGATTTGAGGGAAAAATGACCATTGCGGCAGAGGTGGAGCCTATGGCGGGCTCGATAATGGGGGAGAAAAAAAAGTGGCTGGATTTTTGACTGCTTTATTAATCGCTATCGGATTTGGCCTGCTTGTCTCCTGGCAGGTACTCTGTGCCGTCAACCCACGGCCCCACTCGACGCTGGCCGTGATTCCATCTCGCCGCCGTCTTCAAACAAGAAATCGCCAGGCTCTTCACCCCGTGGGCGAATGTTCTGGTACACTGGATTCCGCTGGACAACCCTTGAAATGTGCAAGAGCTGGACAGCAAGCCCGTTGCCACCAGTTTGTTCCGGCCTGCGGAACTTGACGCCTTCTCCGAATACCACGCCGCCACCCGGCGCCAGCTTCCCGGGCGGTCTCACCCGCCGGAGACTTGATGCCGTTGTGAGCCGCTGCGCTCTTTGGCAGCTGCATGCTTCGTGTGGTGTGGAGCACGGCTCGAACAGTAGTGAATCGCCGCGGTGCCACTCTAATTTGGATGCTGTCAGGTATTTTCGTGAACCTTCAGCAGGTATTTGATCAGATATCTGCTGCAGCACACTGACTGTCGTCGCCATGAGGTCTTTGCCGCATGGCACTGTTCTCCACAACGGACACAGCTCTGTGTGCTGTGTTGGCTTGATCAAGTCTCCGAATCCTCTCCCAAAAAGCACCAGCGCTCCAATGCCTCGGACCATGGATGCCCATCCCTCAGCTTCATGGCTGAGTCCTATCTGACGTATCGTAAAGCTGGATCGTTCTTCTAAACACGGTCGAAATTCGTAGCCCAAGAGCGTGTTTTTGAGCCATGATGACGACTTTGCCCTCGCCTTTGCTTTGAGGTCGTTTTGGAGAAACTCTAGCAAGTCCCACGTGTTCTTGACCATGTCTTGAAACGTATAGTCATACTCAATCTCGACACGGGCGTTCCTCATCAACGATTCACCAGGAGTTCCGCTTACATCAACCTCAATGTCTTGTGCGACATCTCTTAGGCGATACTGTACCATGTGCAATATCACCTCTGCCGCTGTGACCAACCAAGCCCTCTTTTCATTCGAGTCGTAGAGGAGCACATGCGTATTTTCTGCAAGCTTAATGATTCCCCCGTACCTGCGCCGCTGGACATGAAATGAAGATGGCGCCTGGGGTATTCGAGAGATGTTTACCTGTGCTGTGGCGATTTGCTGGAACCCTATCGTTAGCCTTTCAATGGATATTTTGGACCCTGGCGCTCCAGCATGAGAATCACGGATGATGGCGTATTCAAAATCTTTAGGATCATGCCCCAAGTACGAAACGACTTGACGGTGCCAACCGATAAATGCCCGGGAGCTGAATATCGAGTCAATGGAGACCTCTGAGATCATTGCTCTACTGGGACACAGCGCAATTCCTTCGTCGTAGGACAAAGGTGTGTCTTCATCCTTGCTGGATATAAGATGCCACTGAATGCCGATTGATGTATTTTCCAGTGGCACCAGCATCGATGAGAAGCCCTTGATGACAACTCCGCCGCAATATTCTGAGGCATGAGACGCACCGATTAACCCGGATGCAAGGTTGAGCGGAATTTCTAACCCTTTCTCGTATGATCGGGGAGGGATGGGGAACCCTTCGGCAATGGTGGCTTGGGGAAGCAGGGGAATCCAGCACGCGCTGACCGATGAGTCTTGATTTACCGGAAGAAAATACCCAAAAGCTCGCATAATGGCCCCGTCATTCGTGTTTCTGGGCACGTAACACGATACGCAATTGTCGCTGGGTGACAAACGAAGGCTACAACTGAGCCACCTGAGCATCTGAGCGATCTGGACGAGATGGTTTGGGGCTCCTTTGATAACAATTTTGGTGTTGACCCCGTCAAGCTGAATCACTAGGCCGTGCTCTACTTGAAATTAGCACGTGTGCAACGGAATTGGACTCAAAAGCAGCCGAGGATAGGCTCACGTTCGGAAGCGTCCCCAGGTATAGTGTACCGGAGTCGAAGGCTCTTTTCTTGAACTTGTTTTTGCTGCGAAAATCGACGTATGATTCTATACCTCTCTTCCAAAACTAACCTGTCTAGCAACTCTATTGTAGAGCTTGCAACGTCTGGCCAGTTCTTCTGAGCATAGGTCAAACACGTTTCGGCGTATGCGAAATTGGGCGAGCCGGTCAGCGTGAGTACGGACCCAAGTGATGGAAGAGTGCTTTCGCCAGCCATGGCCGGATTCTTGATCAAAGATAGAACTAGCTCCATTGGGTTCCAGTCTATGTGAAGTCGGACTTTTGATGGGAAACTTTTGGTGAGACATGCCTCTACTTGGGAGGTATATCTTTCCGTTCTTTCGACGGAATCCTTGTCGTACCAGATATATCCCAACTCCGCAGAGAGCTCTTTTAATTCCGGGACATCTTTCAGAGGATGCATCGTACGGTTCAAGTGGAAAGAAAAGAAGCCCCGGCCATCGTCAGTTGGGGCGCCATCGCTTGGCTGTATTGAAGTGGGCTGGCCTTTGGAAATAAGAGAATCTGCTGCTTGCAGCATTACCGAGAGAACCTGAGACTCGTCTTCACCTTCATTAAATAGATGTGTTAGCTGAATACTATTATACTTTATGCACTGACTTACTCAACGAGCCTTTTTCCCTTAGGTCTCTCAACAGCACAACGTCCACGATAATGTCAGCATCAGTGCCTCCGCCTTCGATCGATGCTACCTCGTTAATAATGGCTTCCTCTATGGCCTCCTTTGATTGCTTTAGTAAATATCCTAGGAATTCTGATAGAGTTGGCGGGTTTATTTCCAAGCATGCCAAAAATTTAGAGAGAGAGATGGGACTGACTCGCAGCACTGGCTGCGGCCTGTCGAATGTTGTCAGGTATGTCTGCTTTCTGTAGCCTGATGCGTGCTCTATATTATTGATCAATTCCGATATAATGACAGATCGTATCCACCGGGGCAAACAAAATGATGTTTCCAATAAGTCTATCTCGCCATCAGGCGGTATCGCCTCATCGAGCCATACAGTGTGCTCAGTCGCTTGAGCGTCGTGACGTGTATCTAAATCTGTGTCTACGACAGTTATTTCTGGTAGCGCGGTTCTGAGCGGCACTTCTTGATCCTTGGAGGCTTTTTCAGACGCATCAGATGAGCGCCTTGGGCTTCTGGGCTGCTGACTCGTCGGCGTATCCATATTGAGCGTGTCGGGAATAGAGCGGGCCAGATGTATCAAAGATGAGTGTATTCCAAGTAAGAAATGAGGTTGCGGAGCTAGTGCGATTGAATGAGGCTATTTTGCCTGCTGACTAGCCATTCGTTGTGCCAGAGGCAGTGCAGGTGAGATTTTGGCAACTGGATCTGCAGCGCTCATATCTCAAAGCGTTCACTGCCGAGATGATGACCAAACCATGCATGGCCACGATAGGCCACACATTGACGCGAAGGATCCGGCTAAATTGATAATGAGTTTTGCAGAATTGAGAAAATCAACTGATAAAGTATTTGGTTTGGAATCTCGCCTTGGTAGCTGTCTGCTGAGACAACGGAGGACGATCGGGTCGTCAGAGGCACTGTGACTTCACTGAGACTTGGGGTGTTTTTATGTGAAATAATGAAAATTAATATTTCATTTGTTCATTTCGTCATCATTTTCGAGGTTCAAGAGCAACGGACGTCGCCTCATATGAGCGCGTATTGTACATGACATGTTACATACCGTTCCGCCAAACCGTTTCACAAACGGATGTTTAGTCATCAAATCACCGCGAGCCAGGCCGTTTTCGCACAGCACCACACCAAATCTTTCTAACGTCTAAAACGCCAGATGGTTCGACAAAACCTTGAACTGGGTTGGGTCCCAGCTTCGATAGCTTGGCCTGGAACGACCACGACCAAACATCACGATGCCACCTTCGTCTCGAACAGCAGGCGCCCTTGTGCGGCGTCTCGTAGGATCTGGTGCAAGACATGATCTACCCTCAATGCGCCTAGCAACAGCAGGTCGAGCCATTGGTGGTGCCGCACCGAAAATCACAGCTGCACGATGGCACTCGACATCATCATCCAACTTCTCCTCCGTCAACCCTGACGAGGTCTCGCACTTCAATGCTCTCGCGGCCGATTGGTGGGACACAAACGGCTCGTCTCGCCTCCTTCATCTCATGAATCCTCTCCGCCACGACTTCATCCGCTCGTGCCACCGCACCCAGGCTGATGCCCCGCCCTCCAAGGACCTCACCTACCTGGACATTGGATGCGGCGGTGGCATCTTTGCCGAGAGCGCCGCCCGACTGCCCAGCACCCGAAAGGTCACAGCCATCGATCCGACGCCATCCGTCCTCGAAATTGCCAAAGCCCATGCGCGCAAGGACCCCGCCCTGCGGAACAAGCTCCAGTACCTGCAGACTTCGGTCGAGCAACTGCCCGTGCCGAAGACCAACGACGAAGCCTACGATATAGTATCAATGTTTGAGGTCATTGAGCATGTTGATGAGCCTGCGGCTGTTCTGGAGCGTGTGCGACCATTTGTCAAGCCGGGAGGATGGCTAGTCATGAGCACGATTGCGCGCACGTGGGTGAGCTGGTTCACTACAAACTTCATGGCCGAGGATGTGCTGGGCATTGTGCCCAAGGGGACACACGACTGGAACAAGTACCTCAACGAGAGCGAGCTGAGACGGTTCTTGGAAGGACAGGGCTGGAGCAACCCCATGGTTCAAGGTGTGGTTTACCTACCGGGGCTTGGATGGAAGGAGGTTGACGGCAGTGAACGAGTTGGAAATTACTTTTTCGCCGTCCGAAAGGTTGAAGCATAATGTGTAGGCTAATTGGATGCGAGAAATGCGAGAGGAACGAGTGATGATGTCTATTGACGGACCTGGCCTATTGTACTATAATGTATTACACATCACCAGCGAGGATTGGAAAGAGCAACCAGCGGTGTTTGGTTAGCGAGGCCCAAGATAAAAGTGGTTATTGGAGCCACATGTCATGATATAACGCATGGTGGCACAAAGTTTTACAGGAGGGAAAGAAGATGGGATAATTAATTATCTAGGGTCCTACTCTGGCGCGAACCGTGCTACATCTGAGCCAGTGGTGATTGTGACTGGTGGAGCGCGTGCGTGCGTATCTTTGAGACGTTGTGATAATGGTTGGGCGGTGGAATGGCGGCACACGAATATGGACCCAGCCACAGCTGTTCTGGAACCTCGTGGTGCATGGTGTCTAGCCGGGCAGTTAATCTCGTGAGCGTTCATGAAGGGTATTTTGTCGTCTGGCATCGCCCATGGTGCGACACGTTGCTGTGTTGTGTTGTGTTCTTCCTCAAAGCCACCAACCCTTGCGAGGGGCCCGTGTGCGGGCAGAAAGTAGACAGTCACAGGTGTTCAGCCGCACCTGCATGGGGCCACGGCGAATGGGGGGCGGGAAAAGCTCCGAGCTACTGAGCTGACTGACGCTCCTCGGCAGATCGGGCTGCACACGGGAGAGCTGGGAGCCTCTGACACTGCGTCTGACGCGTATGAAGGGTAGCAATACGAAGGCCTGCCGACATTTCCGGGTCTCGGCGCCTAGAAAGCCCCTGAAATGCGCAGCAGGTCTCTCTCTCTCTTGCTCCCCCCGACTCTGCTGCTGCTGCTGCTGCCGACGACGGCCCTTTTTTTCTTTTACGTTATTTTTAAAACCCCTCCTGACGAAGCGATGAATTTGAAACCAGGCTCGACCGTCGACGCCGGCAAATGACCCCCGAAATAGCCCCCCAGCCTGGTTCGTTGTAGCGGGAAGCCCTCCCGCACCACTCCGCTAATCAACCCCGGGCCCCGCAGGCTATGCAAGCCGTAAGGCACAGCCGGTGGGGATCCTGTGAGCTCGCAGCGCCCGCCACCACCAACAAGCCAGCAAGCAGGGGTCTGAATCCAAGCTTCGTCACATCCAACGCCCAGCGTTTTTTCCCATGTTTCTGTTTTCCTCCTGCTCACGGTTCATAATCATGCGAGCATCTTGATTCCTTTCCCGCTCTCATTCTGTGTCTTGGATTCTCTTTTTTGGACGTCTATCTGTTTAGAAACATCGTTGCGTTTGTTTTCTTCCTCGTCCCCTTTCCCGCGGCTGGATCAGGGATTTGGGTCCTGGAGGTTGGTTCATCGATTCTTTTGAACATGGCGATTTGAATGACGACGCATGTGCCCACCCAACCGCCCTGCGAGCAAGCACCGCAACGGCCACGATCCCCAGCAGCAGCATCAACATCGCTGCCACTACCATGACTCTTCGATTCGCGTCGGGCTTGCTCCCGCTGTTTACACTAATTTCCATATTTGTTTCCCATTCGCTCGCCCAGTTTATCCCCCCCCAGTCCATCGACCAGCGAAATCTGACCGTTGTGCGTTCCCCTGGCGATCCCAACGTCACCGTCTCGTACAAGGTCCCGGAGGGCGCTTGCAACACGGCTTTCGATACGCAAAAGCAGTACACCGGCTGGGTCTCGATCCCCGGTGACTACCCCACGAATCTGTTTTTCTGGTTCGTGGAAGCTCGCCAAGAAACGGAAAGCCTCACCATCTGGCTCAATGGCGGACCAGGCTCAAGTTCCATGTATGGCTTCTTCACTGGCAACGGGCCGTGTTCGGTGGTGGAGAAGGGACTCAATCGCTACGACACCGTTGCGCGCGAATGGGGCTGGGACCGTGCATCCAATATGCTCTTTATCGATCAGGTATGATTGCAATCTTGATCAACTTAACCTTATTCTTATATCCTTTAGCCCAACCAAGTAGGATTCTCATACGACACCCCCACAAATGGCACCCTTGACTTTACTCAAGATTCTATCGAGATCCCATCCATATCCAATAAAAAGTATCCGGCCTGGGCTATGGAAAACGGCACATTTGGATCCGGCGATGATGACCACACCGTGAACACGACCCAGACAGCAGCCATGGCCGTGTGGCATGCTGTCCAAGGATTCCTCACCACATTCCCCCAATACCAGCCCGCCGAGGAGGGTCGAAACAGCTCCCTCGGCATCAACCTGTTCGCTGAGAGCTATGGCGGCCGCTACGGTCCTGTCTTTGCCGAGACATTTGAAGAGATGAACCTTAAACGAGAAAGTGGCTCGCTGCCTCTCAACACTACCATCGACATTCACTTGAACTCCTTGGGCATCGTCAATGGTTGCGTTGACATGGAGACCCAGACTCCTTACTACCCGCTGTTTGCTAATGACAACACCTACGGCGTCGAGGCGCTTTCCAAGGAAGAGGCTTCTTACTACTCTAGCAAGTTTAGCGCTACAGGCGGCTGCAAGGACCTTCTGAAGCAGTGCAGCGATGCAGTGGCTGTTGGTGATCCCGATGGCGAGGGAGACAGCTCTCACGTCAACGATGTTTGTAACGACGCCTTAAAAGCTTGTCTGGATATTGAGAATGCCTACTTTTCCTCAGGTCGCGGTGCATATGACTTGTCAGCTCCGCTGGCCGATCCCTTTCCGCCTCTGACATTTATGGAATATCTTAACCAGGCCAGTGTTCAGGAGGCGATTGGAAGTCCCGTCAACTATACACTCTCGAGCAACACTGTGTTTAGTGAGTTTTACGACACGGGCGACCAGGCTCGCGACGGAAATATTGCTCGCCTTGCTACTTTGGTCAATAAAGGAATCCATGTTGGTCTTATTTATGGAGATCGCGATTATATTTGTAACTGGAAAGGTGGCGAGGCTGTGTCCAAGGCCATTGCGGCTCAAGCCGGTGGTGAATATGTCACTCGGTTCCCGGACGCAGGGTACGCTCCCATCATTGTGAACGACTCGTATATTGGCGGAGCTGTCCGGCAGTTTGGCAACCTCTCCTTTTCCCGGGTGTACCAGGCAGGCCATGCGGTGCCCGCGTACCAACCCGAGACGGCGTTCCAGGTATTTGCGCGTATAATCATGGGCACATCTGTATCTACGGGCGATAAGATCAACCTAGATACATTCAACACTTCGGGCCCTGCCAACGCTACGGAAACCCACAAGTTGCCTGCCCAGCTGGAGCCGACGTGCTACGTTCGTAGCGTTTCGGGGACCTGCGAAGACGGAATGCGGGACATATTCCTGGGCGACAACAAGGACACCAAGGGCGTTGTCATCAATGGCGTCCTGTATAGTTCCTCGGAAGACTGGCCATTGGCCACCAAGACGTCGACTTCGTCTCAGCCCCAATCCACAACGACTGAGACTCTCACGGGCCTTTACACGGCTACGACGACACCCACCACCGACGATTCGGCCGCACTCAGTCTCGATGCTCCAAGTGGCTTGGCACTGGGTGTGGCTGCAGTAGCTGCGATCTTCGCTGCGGGCATCTGACAGTGCACCCTGGAAGAAAAAAAAAAAAACATGAAATTTCTTTTTTCTAGTAGATACGGCCGGCATGGTAAATAGGGGCGTTTGGATTTATCCTCGGAAATTGGAATGGGCAACGGAAATGGGTATATAAGCTGGAGCGCGCAAGGCATGCGTTGTTGTAGGGCATTTTCTGGTGAAAATGACGTTTGGGTACATGTACAATCCTGGGGTTTAAATCGTGTGTTGGGGGCAAATGGAATAAAGCAAGATACCCGCGTGAGGAATGAATAGACTCAAAATAGGCCGGAGATTTGAAGCCATGTCTCGATGCTTTTGTGGTCTAGAACCTTCTTGTGGTCATCATCAGATGGGTAAATTCGATCCGAGACACCAACACCTTCTCGCAAGGTGGTGTCAAGGACGGGGGTATCATGTGTCATGAAATTCTATCGTACATGTATGTGTCATCGAACGCGACTCTTGTTTTTTTTCTCCTTCCTTTTTTCTACAGCCGCTAGGTCAACCGCCTAGGCCCGTTCCCTCTTTAGGACTCGGCCAGGTGCGGCGTTCTGGCGTCTCACCACAACCTCATCGTCGCCCAAGTCGTCCGCATCATCCTCATCGAGGTTTTCCTTCTCCTGGGCTTGGCGAGCACGTCGAATACGACGGACCATTGCCTGGTCAAGAAAGAAGTCTTCTTCAAACCGTGCGCGTGAAAACATCTGGGAACCATGTCAGTGATGTTGTAAATAGAGAGGGTTTGTGTATCATCGCACCTGAGAGCATCCAGTCTGCGGACACTGCTTCTCGCCCCGCATGGTGAGGTAGTCGAGAATGGCCATCTTTTCAAACGTATGCTTGCATTTGCGGTTGCTGTATGGCTCAGTCATCGCCCGGAGAGTGAGAGGGCAGTTAACACTGAGAATCTCGCGGGCAACAGCAATATCGTCGTCGTCTCCGGCATCGCCGTCGGCTTGGCTGCGCATAACAGGTTGACCATCAGACCGGAACCAACGAGAGGCATCGGGCAGAGGAGGGCCGTCTTCACCAGCCATTGAATCGTGCCAGAGCTTCTTGAAGGCAGCATAATCGTTGTTGAGAGCATACCTCTCATGCATCGACGTATCATTATATTCATCCTTCTTTTGGTCCCGCTGGTTGTTGAATATCTCGAGGATACTGGGGGCTGCCGCGGAGAATTTTTCCTCGGCCTCTTCTTCGGATTCGGGCGGCTCTGAACCAAGATGCCTCTCCCTATCACTTCGACGTGACTGGCGTGTCTCTCTGTTGGCATGCGAAGCCCCTGCAGACTCGGGAGCCGCATGGGTGTACAGGTCACTCAGAATTGCTGTCTCATCCTCCAGCTCAGCTTTACGGTCGATCAGGTCCCGTAAGGCCTCCTCAGACATGTCGGTTAACGAATGCACCTTCGCCTCTAGATCGTCGATGTGGGTTTCTAGCCGCATCTCGTCGGGCGTTTTCTCCGTTCCCCTCTCTTCTCGCTTGGCGCGCAGACGGTCAAGAGCGTCACGCTGTTCTCTCAAGCGTTCATGTAAGTCGCCAACACTGGAGCCCATGAGGCGCACAGAGTCCTTGAGATGCATCTGGTAAAGGACGGTGCCGCGATTGGTGGATAGGTCATTGAGGGCGCGGCGGGCGGCATCGTTGAGGGGGCACGAGGGCGGCTGGTAGTCGGGCAGGGCTGTGGAAGCTGACGAGGAGGATGCGACAGACCCGCCTGCACGGTTGACGAGCCTGCGGGACATGTCGAATGGGAGAACGGCGATTATCGGAAGGTGATGCACGGGGGAAGCATCGCGAAGAGGTGCGGAGCCTGGAGCAGGGAGTGAGGTTCGCAATCCGCTTGTTGTCAGGGGCGGAGACGCAGAGCTTCGACCAGTCGGTTGTTGGAAATGACAGAGGTGGTGGGCTTTTTCTCAGCTGCACGCTTAACGCGACCAACAGTTTGACACACGAGGGCGCGCTGTAGTGCGATGCCATGTCACGGGAAGGAGGGGCCACTGGGGCGGGAGAAAACGGTGGATGGTCTTCGAAGGGCAGGGTGACGTTGCACGTACGGAGCAGTGACGTTTTGTGCCTGGACTGGCGGCGCAGCGCTACCGTACACAACGGGGTCTTACCACCGTATCAATCGGGAGCGATCTGGGATCAGCTACGGACCAGGAGGGGCTTCGATCTCGATGGCCACTGACGGCATTGGCCATCAGGATTGGACATGGCAAAGCATCCACCCACAATTGATTCCCCGTCTCCAGCCCATCCCCATGCCGACCACATCCCTGACGACTGCCCTTCGTAGCAAATGAAGCCGTCGCCGTACCTGAGAATAGAAAACGTCGATGCTTTTTCCATGGGCTGTTGAAGGTGCCTAAAGTAGCATCCCGCGGCGTGGTTGTGACCAACGAGGAAGGATCGATGTCGTCTGCGGTCTCATCACATCCCCTCTTGGGACAACCGCCTCGAACGGGAAGGCAAGGGCACGTGTAAGCAGCCATCATACCATTTTGGCATCATCTTCAATACAAGATATCCACCTCCTCTCGGGCACGCATCAGAGTTTGGGCCATTGCTTCAAACTTGCATACCTTGCGATGGCAAACACAGAGCGACCGGGAGAGACGGTGTAACTCGGCCTATTTCCAAAACAACAGCGCATGCGCTACATTCTATTCCTACATCGCCTAGCGGTGGCTCCGTGGACCGAGAACCCTCTTTGCACGATCATCGGGCCTAGCAGCGTGATCCCTAGCCAGCACGCTCTCACCCGCATCGATCGCACCTATAGCCATCGGCAAAAGTAGCTTCTGGCTGTGCAAAACGGCGGCCCCAAGCTCCACTCAAAGTCGTCCCAGAACAAGAGGGCTAAGGGCAGTCTAGGCCATCATCGTCATCCCCAAAAAAAAATCAGGGGTCCTTCTGTCTTCAGCCCCACTGCAGGACTGGGGCGGCGGCATTTGGTGAAGGGTTGAGTTTAACATCGGTGTGCAACCAAGAGCACAGCAGCGGAGTCAGTCATACATGGACCCGTGGATCGATGCCAACCCGATGGATAACCAGGCGGAGGAATGACAACAGGTGCGCTCGTCCACCGGCCAGGGCAGCACTACATGTGCAATTGAGACGTGGATGCCACAGTAGGGATTGGAAAAGAGGGAAAAACGGGCGGCTCGCATGCATCCTTCCAAGTGTTTGGCCCGCGGGTCAGGAAGCTGCGCATTCTTGCACATCACAGTCAGCCCACGAACCTCAGCAAGCCCTCTCTCTCCGCATGGTCCTAGTCCCTGGGTACATTGGTCTAGTATCGACGTACCCTGCCAACCCTGCTTTTGCTGCGCCGGTTTCGAGCGGATTGGTCCAGCGCCCGGCGGCGGGGACCGCCTCCTAACCTGATCCACCGATGATCCCCGATCCCGGGCCCCGGGGCTTGTGCCGGCGATCTGGGTTTTTTGAGAGGATTCATATTGGCTTGCCCGCACACAGTGCTGCCTTCTTACGGCACAGGTGGTGTCCACGACACGGCTCAACCCTTTGTCAAGAGCAACACGACCAACGCGCATTCAGACATGATATTCACACCCTAACCCGCAATTGGCCTCCTGTCTGCACACCCCCCTCCTCGTAGAAGCTGTGCTTCTCGTCTCGTACAGAGCGGCGCTTCGCCCTTTCTCTCCCTTGTCTCGGCAGGGTTGGTTTGCCGTCACAGCAGCAGCAGAGGATGAGGCGCCTTCCTTGTCCTGGCGTTCTCACCAACATGACCAACCATGCACGAGCCAGGCCAGTTTTGGGCTTTCGCCTTGGATCTGCACCATTTTGCCGTTGTCCACGCCAATGGCCGATTACGAGTAATGGACCGGGATGAAGAGGATTGCCCACCAGCCCACGCCAAATGTCGATGGCAGGCTATTCCCACGTCCCACGCCCACACCCAGCCCACCCGTGCCCGTTGCTCCATGTTCCTACTTGCTCGCAGTCTCCGTTTTCTATGGCCAGCGCTCCACGCTGCCGCAGCCACGGTCATGGGCCTGCCCCCCAGCCCGACCCGGCCCTGACATTGGTCTCCTCTGCCCTGTCGCTGGGCGTCCTTCAGGCTTGACGCAAATGACGATGCATCCGAGGTCTTTGGTTTCGACCTTGTACTTTGTCTTTCCACTCCATCCCACCTTCAATCCCTTACTCCCTTCAACTCCGCCATCTCGATCCACTCCCGCCATTGTGGGCGCAGGCCGGGTCATATATCTTTGACTTCTCCTCTCAACCATTCATACCCAGCCCGCTTGACATTCCACCTCGTCTTCCATACTATCAACAACAAGCTCGCGCGCGCCTCTCGCACAGGTTCGCTTTGGCTTGGCCCCTCTTGGCCCCTCACAGCACCGCAGCATTGAAACACCCACCGCCATCCATGATGTCTAGATCATCCGCGACCATGAACCCTTGGGAGGTTCAGGCATTCAACGTTAGAGCTGGCAATCCGCAGTAGGCGCTTCGAGTCGAAGGCTGACGCCAGTGATAGTACGAGTTTCCTGAACAAGGGTCCATCAATCCCGATGGATCTACCATCACAGCCGCCAACGCCTGGCGTCAAGTTCAAGACCCCATCATCTACCCTGGCCTATACGCCCCGAGCGGGTTCGACATCATGTCCATCCTCGTGAGTCCTCCGCCCTTCTCGTTGCCTACCGATGCCACCCCGTGCCTGTCTGCGGACGCGAGGGATGAGTGTACGATGGCGAATTATTCTAACCAAAAGGCTTGTAGCTCCGGGTAATTTCTCGACCTAACCCCAGGATTGACCTCGGAGCTGTTGATGCGTCCGTCTCCCTCGTCCTCTGCGACCTGCAGCAACCAGACGTGCCCATCATCTACGCGAGTGACTCCTTTTGTGATCTGACCGGATACAGCCACGAGGAGGTCATGGGGCGCAACTGCCGCTTTCTCCAGACTCCTCCAGGCAAAGACCGCCGTTCATCCTCGTCCAAGTCTGCCGACAAAACCACGGCCCGCAGGATGCGGCATGCTGTTCAACGCAACGAAGAGATCCAACTGCGCGTCACAAACTTTCGCAAGGACGGGCATCGATTCACTAACCTGGTTTCGATAATTCCTCTCCCGGTGGACAGCGGTGGGGCTCAGTACTCGGTGGGCTTCCAATGCGAGTACAAGTAAGGGCTCGAGGACGATTCCGCGGGCACGACATGACAACTATTTTCGTTATTAATCAGGATCAAAGCAACGCCAGAGCAAGGCTAGATCCTCGCGGTCCTACTAGGGACGGCCACGATTTCCATTTTCAAAAACAAGGTCATTTCATATGTTGTCAATTTTCCAGTTACGAAGCATGAACGAGGCGCCAGCAACACGAGGCACCCAGGACTATTTGGATACCCAAATTTCATTGTCACGACCGAACCGTGGAAGGAATGCACTGCTAGGTGTTTGGGGTTTACGAATAGAAACAAGTTTTTTTTTGGGTTTATCTTTTATTTTGGTCACGGTTGGATTTCCTATTGAGGTATTTGGGTGGCGGAGTTGAACTGATCGGGGCAGACGTTGGTACATGTCACTGCTGGATAGGTAGGAGGGTGTAGACAGAACACGCACCAAATAGGGAAAATACGTATCTACATCCATCTACATGAAGTTATCGGGGTGAAGGCCCAAAGCGTTCTTGACATTGCCATGGCACGACATGACACGAGAAGATTAGTTTGCAGGGATATGGTTCCATTAGGCCAAGTTTGTAGTTGACTCGGAAAGGTTAGCACGAAGTTGTAGAGCGTCCGGACGTACGAGAACGGAGCTGACGGCTCACATTGCCCGGGGTGAGGTTCGGGCAGAGAGCCCAATGGCGCTGGGAGGCAGGGTTGGATTGGATCGGGCAGGCATGGCGCGGAGGCATTAACTTGACGACAATGTGATGAAGTCTGTTTTGTTCGGCATTGTGAACTGACACGGAACACGCTGATAAGACTATGCTATGTCGATGCGTAGGGCGGAAGGCAGAAAGCTGCGGCCCCAGAAGGGACCCGCTCCCGATCCCGACGCCTTCAAGGCTCCCGAGAGGATCGGCCGGGGTCCTGGTGGCCTACACGTTATGTTTTCTGGGGGAGCCAGGGATCCCATGTGAGCCTCCATTCTGCTTTCTGCTTCTGCGGCGCCAGAGCTAAGTATGTAGAATGGGGGGCGCCGCGGCGGCGGCAGCGACGAGGGGGGGGGGGAGGGAGGAGCGGGCCTTTGCGTTCTCTTTGGCAGGCAGCCTCACACGCTCTTTCTCACCTTGGCCCTCGCAGCGCGCGGCGCATGCTGAATCGTCAAAACCGCATCCCCATCATCCGCATCCCCCATCCCTTCCTCACCTGCTTCAATCCTCACCCCCCTTCCTTGACCTCACCTCCCCCCTCCCCCCACGACACGACACAACACGACACGACCGGACCATGTTGCAGAGCCGACGCCATCTGACCTGTTCGCCTGCTTGACCGGTCTCACCGATGAGAAGCAAAGCAAACCAAAAAGCGACCCTCCTGCTCCCACCCTCGGCGGGCTTGACGTTGAGCTCAGGAAGAACACGCCTCTCTGGGTGAGCGTAGTGCGAAGGCCAAAGGGGAAGAGGGGAGGGGGGACACACAGACAGACAAGCAGACAGGCAGAGACAGTCATACAAGCAGACAGACCGAGAGAGAGAGGCATTGCAACGACTGTGCAGCACGAGCCCGTCTTTGAGACCACTGAAGCACCTACAAAATGACATGGCCGTTTGGTGCCATGTCTTGGTCAGCCATAGAATGCCATGGCCCGCGCCGGACCAAAGCTCCCGTCGTCAGGCAAGCTCCTCGATACGTGCTACCGTACACGGTTGGCTGTCATTATACACGCCCTCCCTCCGCTTCTTTTGTTCACCCTCCTCCTCCCCCCTCCTCTGCCTCCTCCACCTTCTTGTTGTGCTCTACCTCCGTCTTCCAGATCCCCCTCCTTCCTGCCGATCCAAATCGTTGGGTCCCCCCCCCCCCCCCCCCTC